>OZ022489.1:6518392-7086305 GCA_963989405.1 Trypoxylon attenuatum | reverse complement strand
GGCCCTGGCACCGGCTCCGGCACCGGCACCGGCACCGGCCCCGGCCCCGGCCCCGGGACTCCCGGCATCGCCCCACGACCCCGGGACTCCCGGCATCGGCCCCACGACCCCGGGACTCCCGGCATCGGCCCCGGCCCCGGCCCTGGCACCGGCCCTGGCTCCGGCATCGGCCCCGGCCCCGGCACCGGCACCGGCCCCGGCCCCGGCACTGGCCCCGGCCCCGGCACTGGCCCCGGCTCCGGCCCCGGCATCGGCCCCACGACCCCGGGACTCCCGGCATCGGCCCCACGGCCCCGGGACTCCCGGCATCGGCCCCACGACCCCGGGACTCCCGGCATCGGCCCCGGCCCCGGCACCGGCACCGTACACAAAGTACGAAAAGTATCCGCTTCAAGCGGGATTCAAACTCGCGTCAATGAGACATCATCATCGTGCAGAATCAAATCGGAAATTTCTAGTGGCTCCACCTCGCGTTCATTCAGCGATCAAAACCGTGACGACTTTATCGACGTGCCGCATCGAAAGTCACTAGGACTTAGCGTACCCCCTTAAATAAAATTCTGAGATGTATAGCTAATTGAAAAAATATATAGTGTAATTACTATGTCAACTAGTATCACATTCTTCACGATGACATAGTATTAATTTCAAGTTTTTCCATATATATAATTATAGTATTTTAAAGAGAATAGTGTATCATAGAAGTCAGTCCGCAAATTCTTTAAAGAAACAAATCTTCAACATGAATATACAACGCTTGTCGAGAGTTTTGCATGCAAAAGTACAATATAAGAATCGCATTGCAAGGATTGCCACTCAACAACTCACTGGTACGTATTAAAATCCAAGATTGAGAAGAACAATGGTTCTTCATTCAATATTGTGTTTTTGCTAAATGAAGGTTTTCGCTTTTCCATAGATTTCCCTGAAAAGTTTGATCTCAAGGCAGTAGCACAAAGTCAATATAATCTCTGGGAGAAAAACAATTATTTTCCACATGCGAATAGTGAAAAGGAAACAATTAGAATGCTTCTTCCACCACCTAATATAACAGGAACGTTACATTTAGGACATGCCATGGACACTACGGTGCAGGACGTTTTAGCTAGATGGTAGAGAAACTCAACGTTTTAATTCTATTTTAATTAAACTGCGTTCCAGAATGTATATTTGGATAATTTCCAAAATTGCATTGTTCATTCTACAGGTTCCGGATGCAAGGCTATCCCGTTGTATGGATTCCAGGTATGGACCATGCTGGAATTGCAACAGAATTGATAGTCAGAAGGCAATTGGTTAGAAATGAAGGAAAAGAGAAACTCATGGTCAAAAAGGAAGAACTTATTCCACGGATTTGGGAGTGGAAAAGCGAAAAGGAAGAAACAATAAGACAACAGTTGAAAGATTTAGGAGCGACTCTAAATTGGAATAAGGAATATTTCACGATGAGTCAGGTGATAAGAATTTTCTATAAATAAACGAGGACCTGAGGCAAAGCGTAAATATGCAACTCGCTCAAAATCAGTGATATGCTCCCAGGAAATGCACAACAGTGTTCTTGAAGCATTTATAGCTTTGCACAACAAGAAGTTACTGTACAGACGTGAAGGATTCGTGAATTGGTGCCCGACGTTAAAGAGTTCAATATCGGAACTGGAAGTAGAATATACGTTTGTAGAGCGAGAGACAAAGTTTAATATTCCAGGATATAAGAATTCAGTGTCATTCGGTATAATAGCGGAAGTATCTTTCCCTATTGAGGGTTCAAGTAAGATACGTCATACTAACTCTTTACTTTTTATCTCAATTGAATTTAATACATGAAATTGGTGTAGCAAATAAATGTTACTTTTCTAGATGAAAAAATATCAATCGCTACAACAAGACCTGAAACGTTATTCGGAGACGTGGCACTTGCTGTAAATCCAACTGACGAAAGGTATAGCAAATACATTGGATGCAACGCGTGGCATGAGTTAAGACAGAAACATATTCCCATTGTTGCGCATCCTTTGGTAGAAAAGGATTTCGGTACAGGTAAGTAAAAACATTTATTATTTGAATATATAGATGAATCAAAAGTCGAAATGATTGTGTTTGAATCGTTCCAAGGGGTGGTGAAAGTTACACCCGCACATGACCCCACAGACTTTGAAATAGCAAAAGCATTTGATTTGGAGCTTATCGAAGTTATCGATGAATCCGGGAATCTAACTGAAGCTTGTGGTAATTATAAGGTACATTACGGACAAATCAAGTTTCGTATATAAAGACAAATCGAGAATTTTTCTGTTAATTAGACTATATTTCAGGGACTTCCAAGATACATTGCGCGCGACATGGTATTAGATGAATTAAAAACGAAGGGTTTCTTAGAAAGTATAAAAGATCATAAAATGGCTGTGCCGAGATGTTCGCGTTCCGGAGATATAATTGAGAATATGATTAAAAAGCAGTGGTTCGTTAACTGCAAACCGATGGCCGAAAAAGCAATAGACGCAGTGAAAAGTAATCAATTAAAAATAGATCCCTTTGAGAAAGTTGAACTATGGTATCATTGGCTTGAGAATATTAAGTACGTAAAGAAGACCTTAGTTTCCAACTACGTATACTTCATCGAAGTTGAAATTTATATTTTATTATAACAATTTTTAGAGACTGGAACGTATCCAGACAAATATCATGGGGACATCGTATTCCAGCTTTCGAAATTCGCGACGGAAACAATTCCGAATGGATCGTCGCTAGGTCCGAAAATGAAGCTCGAGCGATAGCAGAAAAGAAATACGGAAATTCAGTTTCAGAATTGCAACAAGATAGTGATGTACTTGACACGTGGTTCTCGTCGGGTATTTTGCCTTTGTCAACCGCAGGTTGGCCAAGATCGGTACAGTATTTCCTAATAACAAAATAATCACTTATCCATTGAAATTATTAACTAATAACTAAATGTAGTTTTTTCAATATAGGATTACACGAAAGATTATCCGCTTACGTTAATGATAACTGGCCATGATATTTTTCTTCCGTGGGTCGCGCGAATGGTTATGCTGGGTCTGGAATTGACGGGAGATTTACCATTTCGGGTACAACAAAATGCCATTGTTTTTTTTATCACCAAATTATGGATTAAAACAAAATTGAACTTATATTTCGCAGGAGATCATGTTACATGGAATAGTGTGCGATTCCCGTGGTAGGAAAATGTCGAAAACTATTGGAAACGTGATTCTACCGGAGAATGTTATTAATGGTATCAGTTTAGAAGTAAGCATTCGGATAAGATTTCAATTAAGCTTCGAAATTGAATAATGTATATTTAATTATTATCTCTGTCAGGAGCTGAATAAACAAGTGAGCTTAACGAGCAGCGTCGGTAGTGACCAGAAAAGTGACACGAAACGAATATTAGCTGCGAATAAAGAAATGTTTCCTCAAGGAATTCCAGCCTGTGGCACCGATGCATTACGATTCTACTTGTGCAGTACCTCAATCAAAAGTGAGTATAAACTACGAGAAACAATTTATAAAAATCCTCGTAAAATTTTATTCATGAAAGTGAAGCTGAAAAGATTGGAATTTGTTACAGACGCAACGATAAATTTCGACATTAAACAATGCAACGCGGACAAAGCATTTTGCAACAAAATTTGGCAAGTGGCTCGTTACGTCCTAATGCAAACCCGTGGCGCCAAATTCGAGCGTTCAACGCAATTGAATATTGCTGATCGTTGGATCTTAAGTCGCTTAGCATTTATGGTAGAAACTGTGAATACGGCCCTTGAGAATAGACAATTCCGCTCGGTGGTTTTAGCAGTAAAAGAATTTTTCTACTACGAATTCTGTGATTACTATGTGGTAAAATTATTTTGTTTTTCACCTATGATATTTGCGTTCTTCTGATTTGAAATTTTGTGGATTCTCTAAGTTGATATTACGCAGGAAGTGACGAAATGGGGATTCAAGGAAAACGATACTGACATTCAAAATAGTCACAGAAATACTTTAATCGAGTGTTTGGAAGTGTCACTGCGAATATGCGCACCTTTAATGCCGTATATCACAGAAGATCTGTACAAAAGACTATCGTCAGAATTACCAGGATTCAGATCAGTATCATCCCTATTGGAAGCATCATACCCATTGGCTGAACAGGTATTTTATTATTAACATGTTGACTGCCGGCAGCTTTTACGTGTTAATATTTAAATTACCAATATGAATTAAATTACCATAATTATCGAACGTTGTAGTTCAAAGAGTGGAGAAATGAATCTTTGGACGAGAAAGTCGCAGAACTTATAAGTCTAACAGAAGTTATTAGGAGTCTATCTGCAGGAGTGAAAAAGGATACGATTCAAGATGGTAATATTCATATATGTAGTTTATCATCAGTTTTCTTCTAGAAATAACGAACTATCATACGTTTGCAGTTCGAATTACAACGAATAATAGCGACGACTGCAACTTCTACCAGGAAAACTTAAATATCCTTAAAGCTGGCTCAAAAATTTTTAACGTTTCGGTTGCTTCGACTGCTGAAGAATATGAGGATAAGAACATTATATCGTATGACAATGCACCTGGACACCTGATCACATTTAAAACCGAGGTAAATTATTTCTCCGTTTGAGTCTTTATCGAAATTATTGGTAAAATGTATTCTCTCACAATGTACAAATTATTCTAGAGCGATGCGTCATTGAAGAGAATTCAAGCGAACATAACACGGAAGAAAGGTGAACTGAGTAAATCATTGGCAAAAGCCAATGCTTAAGATATATCGCGTGTACAAATTACTCGATATACAACGTGAAACATTTGTTTCGAATACAAGTTTTCTATGTACATATTTCAATGTAAAAAGCACCGTTGTAAAATAAAATTAATACTTTACATACAGATTTTTATTCAGCTGGAATCTTCACTGGTATTAGAGTCCATATCACTATCAGATTCATCTCCGCTTTCCGAGCTACTGGACTCGAACCACGTCTGAGATGACAAGTCATCCGCTAAAAGTGTTTTCCATTCGTCCAATTTACGATGATCCAAACTATACATGTCGCTAAGCGTATACTGTCTGTCTCCGTCTTCGTACATTCCACCGTACAAGTACAAAGTACCAGATTTTACCGCGAGTCCTGGATTTATTCTTGGAGACGGTATAAAAATACGTTCACCAGTTTTTTCGACTATTTGAGTAGTAGCCTGTACTGCTGGTCCAATTGTGACCTATTATAAATGCCCAATTAATTAGAACCGTCTTTCAAAGAATTCTTCTTCTTCTTAAAATTAATTAATTACCGTGAATATTCCATCGTCGTCAGTGACCATAGATTTCGCAGAATCAGTAACAGTACCGCTAGTCGATCCAATATCTTCCATTTCGACGTCTGACGCTTCTTCGTCGCCACTTTCACCGTCAATCGGTTCATCTTCACCCTCTTTTACTCTCCTACGGCGACGACGACTGTTCGGATCCTTTTTTCCGGTTAATAACACTGCGAAATAGAAAATATGGCTCGTATTAAAAAAATATTAAGCAGATATTTTCGATTTTTATCATATATTTATTACCTGTGTACCATTGATGTTTTTCTAAATCGAGAGCCATTAAATCGTTATAGAATGTGCCATTAAGTTCCTCTTCGTTATCCTCCTGATCGAAAACTCCGCCAAACACGTATGCCAAGTTTGGTTGAATCAAAACTGCAGAGGCACTGCATCGTGGCGATGGTTTTATTCCTGACTGTTTTACTGAGACCCATTTCCATTTCAAACCAGTTTGATCATTCTCTGAAATATTCGTGGTCAATTAGTTGGAGAATTGTAGATAAAATATAGTGAGATAAACTCACTTTCAGGCGTCATTAAGAACATGTCAGTATGAACGTGACCCTTGTCTACGTCCTTTTTTATCCTTTCTTTGCTGTAGCCACCATATACTAAAAGCTTGTGATCTGGAGTTGGTAATACTATGCATCCGGACCTTGGAAGAGGCTGAATTCCTAGATTCAAAATAAGTCTCGTTAGTATTGAATATTGCAGCTGAATGTTTGCATATAATATTGATTATTATACCTTGAACGTCAAGTTTGTGCCATTGATAAGTTTCTAAATTAAATATGTGAACGTCATTGAAATATTTGTAATCTCTCAGATTGTCATGGAAGCCACCAAAGACAATTAATTGTTTCTTAATATGGACCATTCTGTGTCCACTTCTAGCCGAGGGACCATTAGGTGCCCTGAAATTAAAATAAGCACATATCGCAGTTAGTTTAAGTAGAAAGCATCAACCATCTGCAAAATACTTACAGAATTTTGTCCCACTTCTTCTCTGCGATTCGATAAACCCAGAGGTCTTTGTAATGATAAAATTGAGATTCCGAGGGGCTAGAGAATTCGCCACCGAATATCCATAATTCTCCTTTGTTGATAGACGTCGCTACAGCTTGATGACCACAGCGAGGTGGCGGTGCTCCTGGAGCTTTCACGACTGTCCATTCTTGTTTATTTATGTTGTAGAAAAACATATCCCCATAGACAACAGTCTGTTCAGAAAATCAAAATTGAGCCTTCATTGTCCTTTACCATGCAGATTATACTTATTTAGGAGCGAAATATACCGAACGGCCATCATGAAATTCTCCACCAAACATGATAAGTTCATCTTTAAAGGGATGCGTCGTCAAAGTAAAGTTGACACGTCTTGAGGGTGGATCCACAACTTTTTCAACAACCCGTTGTCTTCTGGCTTCTTCCTTCTCAATTTGAGCAACAATTTTCTCAATGTCATCCTAACAACAAAGCAAATCATAATTAAATATTTAATCACTTTATTTCAGACAGATTAAGATTATAAGTTAAATAATCTGTTATAGTTGTTATTCGTTATTACTGATTGTTTATAATTCTATTTACACGAGAAACTAACCTCACCAAGTGCCGCAAGTTCTTTTTTCTGCTTGGCACTCAATTTCTTCTCAGTCTTTAACGCAGTCTTTTCACTGCCACTCATTTTCTTTTTATTCTTGTCCTTCTTCCCCATTGTCTCAATTGATTAGACTTGCAAAAATTTGTGAAGAATATCTGTTTGCGGAACCTCTTGGAAATGTCGTCACTCGCAATCACTCGCAACCATCAAATTTCACCACGTGTGTTGATTCCGGACCACATGCGGTTTACCCCACCATTTCGAACCGAGCACTGACCTACCTTACTCGAAATCAGCTTCTGATTCTTTAATTTACTCTCAATTGTCTTATAATTACTCATATCTATTTATATTCCACACTCTACATTCTGTTCTTCATTACATCTTCTACTCTCCCTGTTCTACATCCAATTCGCGCTTTACTCCACCGGACTTGAAATCTAGTCGAGAAGTCTTATAAACCACTGGAAATAAATTCAATTTAAATTTGAAAATTAAAACAACAAATGCAATAGAACTGCAAGAGAAAGGGAAATTCAAGTTGAAGAGTCGAGAGCGCGCTCTGGCGTCGTTCGCCGGTACTATTATCCACCAGCACGAAGTAAGTCATTGGTTTACTGGTACAAAATCGAACCCGCAGTTGATCGAACCTCAAGTGACCGAATGAGAGGAAGAAGACGAGTAGCAAGAAAGATCATCGGTGCAGTGGGAATATTACGATTAAAACGATCTCCAAGAGTTTCGCAAGCGCGTGGTTTGCAGTTTTTCGGGAAAGAGTAAGGTTAGCGTGGGTTATTGGCTTTGGAAAGATCGGAAATGTTAATGGTGGGTCGCTAGTATCGGAGGCTCGAAAGAAATAAGCGTGAGGTCAGTTTTGCCTGAGTTCAGTTGAGTTCGTTGAGTGCGGAACTACTACGGGGAGTGAGGAGGAGTGAGCAGCAGCGGGGAGGTTCGCTGCGATTATTCCCAGGCGGCATCGGCAAACGTTCACTCGTTCATGCAATGTTAGTTGGCTATCCCTGCCTCGTTCACCGCGACCTATTACGTTATTTTTTCGCTGGTCACCACTTCGATGTTGTGATTATTCGCATCTCCGATTAATTCTACCGCAAGTCAAGTAGGGCAAGACCCCTGTATTCATCATGTTTTGGACGAGTAATTACGCGTCATCGCCGCACATCGAGGCACTTCTCAATAAAGAGGCAAGAAAAAAAAACTTGTTATTCACAATAAAAATTTGCTGTATCGACTAGCGCTTTGAAACCTCTTCTTACATCTTTCAGCATCTTTCTCTCTTCTAACACTATCGTTAACGTCTCCGGCGACGTTATTACAGTAGTTTCTTAACCATTGATCGCACTCTTTCCTTCGACTATGTTTTCCTCCAACCTACCACTATTTTATCCCGGAGCGATACTTCCGCTAATTCCTGATAGTGACAGACATTAAGATAAAGGTACAATGCCGAGTTTGCGTCACAGGTGTCAAATGGATTATCTTTAAGAAAAATTTATACTGTTAGAGAGAGAGAGAGAGGGAGAGAGAGAGAAAGTATCAGTGTCTTCATTGGTTAAAGTGGATTTGCTTTTTCTATATATCTAATATTTAATGATCAGACCGATCGGAGCAGGCCCTTATCCACGAATGATCTTCTCATTGGTCATGCACATATTTATTTACATTCTTCTTAACGCAACATATGGCGTGCATCGACGAATTGTGTTTGGAATAATTTATGTACGTTCATTAACTACAATTCTGTTTCCTTGAATCGTAGGATGTTACGCTGTATGAAATTATGGACGACGAAGACATCCTGCAAGAATGCAGAAGTCAAAATAAGAAACTTGTGGATTAGTAAGTATTTGGATATGTATGGTATTATATATATATATGTATATGGGGACCGAGCATGAATAATTTTATTTGCTATTAGCCTGACAAGATCGGACGTAATGGAGGAATTGATCACGTTGACCACAAAGGAACCGTCGATGGACATAGATGAACGTTCTCGTTACAAATATCCCAACCTGGCATGCGAACTGTTAACCTGTGATGTACCTATTATGAACGAGAAGCTAGCCGGTAAAGTTATTCGCCGATCGGAGCAAAAATAAAACCAGTAGAATTTTTTTGCGAAGGATTTACATAACTATTTTACGTTTCAGGTGACCAAGGACTCTTAGCAAAGTTGTATTCTTTCATCGATACGGATCAACCGTTAAATCCACTTCTCGCGTCTTTCTTCAGTAAGACTATCGGAGTACTTATTACTCGTAAAAGCGACCAGGTGAATATAAGTTTAATTAACTAATCAAAATAAAACTACAGTTCACGTAGAGCACATTTAACAAAGCTTTACATATCGCGATGCAGATTTTACGTTCGTCTTGTGAAATTTGATGATTCTTGAGATTTGAAATTTGGAATAACACTCATTCCTCTCTTTTCTCCCTGTCTGTGATTCCTACTGATCCTATACATCCGTCTATTCCATCAGAACTGGTATTCGTATCAGTTCACTTGTTTACAGGTCTTAGAGTTTCTAAAAAGTCGTCAGACTTGCGTTGACCTGCTTTTGCAACATTTGGAGACTTCTGCAATTATGGATTTAGTATTAAAGCTTGTTACCCAGGTTGAGGGCAATGATACTAGACAAAACATATTAAGCGTAAGTTACTATTTGATCCTTTTCATTTCAATTGACATTCTTCACGTACCCTTAATTACTTTACCAAATTTTTTACAGTGGTTAGATAGTCAAGAATTAGTACAAAGATTGGTAAAATTATTATCTCCTAGCTCCGAAACTGGCAAGCATGCGAACGCTGCACAATTACTTTGTGATATGATAACCGTTGTCAGAGAGAACCAACGTACATCTACAGAGCGTACTGAACCAGATCCTATTTTAAATACTCTTGAGTCGTGAGTGAAAATGGATATATTTTTTTGCACAATATTATTCATGTTCTTCCGGGTCACGATTTTACAGAAGAATCTTATTTACAGGGCAGATACTGTCAGTTTGTTGTTAGAGACTATATTAACAGGTGAAAAACTGGAAAGCAGTATTGTTGGGGGTATTCAAGTGCTACTTGCACTTTTGGGCCAAAAACCTAACAGGTATTAACTGCAAAGCGATTGAATTTACAATCTATTAACTGAAATGTGTGTTGTAATGTTGTTAATGCATTTTCTCCAGTGTGGCGAACGAAGGAGATATTCTCGGTAATGGTGCAGTAGAGGAGGTCATGAATAACGAACAACGCGTTAAGATCTCAGATGCCACTATACCGTATTTAGAACAACTTCATAAACTTCTATTAGAGCCACCTTACGTATGTATATTTGCATCGTCTTAATTTATATTCGCATAACGCGGTAAAAAAGATCGAACTGCCATTATTTTATGATTCTATTACAGAAAGCACCTGTTAGAACGACTGCTGGAGTATTGGAGTGTCCTTTAGGTAATACGCGTTTACACGTTGCGAAGTTGATAGCGGCACTGTTGAGCACGGAGAATCCGAAAGTTTATGAAGTATTAGTAGATTTAGAAACATTCCAAACGTTACTGGTCAGTATTGCAAACAAGTTCTAACAATCGCAAAGCTTTACGCTATTATTACGTATCTGGTAGTTTAATTCACATGTATATTAACGCAATCTACACTTGGATATTCACAGGATTTATTTTTCAAATACACATGGAACAATTTCCTACATACTCAAGTACAACAGTGCCTGGCTTTAGCCGTTAGTTGTGATCATAAGGATACAAATGATATTATTTATGCTAATGTAAGTTGATTTGATTTTACGATTATCGCTAAAAACGTATGTCGTCTGCAACTAAAAATATGCGGTTTTTCTTGCAGCTATTTATCAAGTGCAAACTAATAGAACGAATTTTAGAAGCATGGGATAAAAATGACAGTAAACAGTAAGTTTCTGATACGAGTATCGTTTCTCGTTGGTTCGTTGAATCACGGAAAGCTCTTCATTTCGAGAATGTTGCAGGAATAAGGAGCACGGAGTCCGACAAGGATACATGGGACATTTGATAAATATCGCGAATAATATTGTTAGTCAATGCAAAAAAAGCGAGGCCTTGAATAAGTTTCTCAAGGCTAATTTGTCAAGTGAAACTCTCAACAAATGGGATACTCTTGTTGAAACGCAATTGTCAGCGATCAATCGCGTGCATAACGTTGGTTTAGTATGTCAAAATTTCCCAAAACACTTCAGTTTGATTTTCTTTGACACCTGTACAATTTGGAACAATCAATTTTTACAGAATGTCGGAAACCAAGAGTTTATGACGAACTCGGAAGGCAATCCTAATGAATATCATTCTTACTCGGAAGAAGCATGTCTTCAACAAGTCAGTATTAATTTCTTCATTCGCGATACTTTTTATTTTTTCTTTCAAACAAAATCTAAAGAAAAATATTCTTGTTGTATCGCATGTTTAGCTTTACTCTGGTTACCATGGACAGCAAGTAACGTCGCAGTTTATTACTAGTTTCGGCTACTATGATGACCAGTTCAATGTTGGTGATGACGTGCATAGTAGGTAAGTGAACTTGTATAAAGAGTTCATTTTTCCAGGGATCGCGCGTGCAGGGCAACGAAAAAGGTTCATAACTTTCGGGATAAATTCAATATTCGTAGAAAATTTGGAAAGAAAATTGCAAGTACTTTTTAATTCACAAACTATCGATTTTTCGACTCACGTGTATTTAGAATCTCGTTCTCTTCATTCGACGAGTACATACTATGGTTTCCGAAAAGTTTTCGATTCTCTGTTTAATTAGTCTGGTTACGTACACTCGACACGGTCAGGACACGGTGCATGAAAGCGAATAGCGAGAGTTTTTTCCTATTACAGCAAGACATTGATCGACACTTTGATCCGTTACAATTTTTTTTAAAACAATGACATTATAGTAACTCGGTTGACCAATTAACAACGTTGGCCTTTAATCTCAGTGAAGAAGATCTGGACAAGCGGGAGGACATGTTCAATAAGGTAAACGAGATGACCGACAGAAAAATATTTTATTTTGGAGAATATCGAGAATATCACAAGTAAAGAACTGTGTTTAATTTTCTATTTTAGATGTGCCAGGAAAAACAAAAGTCCGGCCTTGAAGATTGCGGAGGTGGAGTGGAATGGGGCGACGAAGGTGAGCTCACTTTCCAAACGGTCGTGGAAAAGCGAGATTGGTCGTCGAAACAACAGCAAAACGATTCGAATTCTTCCGACGAAGAGGAGGAGGAACCCGCTGAGACAAATACGAATGTGAATTTCGGAGACAGTAAGTTTCACGCGTCAACAGGTTGTTTGCCAACTACGAGATACATATCTCGTACAATTTAACAATGAACAATGAATATAGATTTGACGTAAGAATAACTTTTTTTCAGAAGCCTTATGGGTCCATTTGACCTACTGGGACTCGAACAAGTTCACGCCACCGACCAACAACGTGCTACCGGAAGTAAATCCGTGGGACGTTACTCCTTCGCAACCAACGGAGTCAGCCACCGGCTGGGCGAACTTTGACAATTTCGAGACCAGTCTCAGTATAGATAGCACTGTGATAGAGAACAAGTCCGAAGAAAACGAGAAAGAAGCACAGTCTAATGAGAGTACAACAACTCAGATCTCAACAGTAGAATCGACCGAGACGACGACGTCTCCGGTGCCTGTTACGACTACCGTGACTACCACAGAGAATACCGTTACACCGGTGAACACAGTTATCGACACTAGTAGAAACGAGCAAATCGTGCCGGAGAATGAGATCTCGACGGAAAGTACCGGTGGCGGTGACAATGTCGCGAAGAGTGGGGATGCCGTGTGCATCACGTCCAATTCCAATTGTGATAGTAATCTCGATAACGAGAAACTACAGAATATAGTTGGCTCTTTGGGGACTGTCCCCACCGACACTAATGCGAATCCCAGTCACGAAGCCGGCGACAGGTTCGTTTACATCAATTGCATAATTTAAATGATCTAAATAAGAATCTTATTTGTTTGGTGATTTTTCATTAACGCGTTGACTGTCAATTACAAGATAGCCCGTAGTATACATGGAGGATAATATTTCAGAATTCTAGACGCAAGGAGCACGCAGCCGGTCGAAAGCAGTGAATCGAACGAGGATCCCTTGAGCGAAGATAAAGAGAAGTCATTGTGCATCTCCGCGAAGAACGAGCCGCCGGAACCGGCGTTACCCGCGAAGAATGCCAAATGAGACTTCCTTAAGCAGACAGTATGGCATGGCAATAGGAAATGAAAATCATATCAGTATAAATTTGTACGGATGATCAGAGTATATATTGCGTCTCTATATTTTCACTAGATTACTTAATTATGCTTTGGCCACGTTTGGCTGACTGGGTACTACAACTTTACACAGCAGGGTATTGATGCGAGATATGATGGAAAAAAATCGAAACTTACCGACGCTCAACTACGTTTAGTCTGTATTATTTGACATTTCTAAAGGGGGTATGTTCCCAGATCGGCGATGTTTTTAGTAGATACATACATATACTCGCCTACTCGCGCAAGGCGAAGAAAAAAGAATGAAAGATAGAAATGAAGAACGAACGAACGAACGAATAGAAAGAAAGAAAGAAAGTCTCGGGAATCTCTTGACGAGTTTCTCGCCGGAGGTTACTGGCAAATTGTTATTTATACGTGCACACCGATCTAATCGCGCACAAGCGCGTACAAATCGAATAGTCGCAATTTCCCGTTGTGCTGTTCGATAAAGTACAATTTGTACAGAGAGAAAGAGAAAGAGAGAGAGAGAGAGAGAGAGAGAGGTGGAAAGAGATAAAAAGGGTAGAAAAGAGCCGGCTCCAGGCTTCAAGGAAAAAGAATGATCCTCCGTTCGATCGCTCGATACCTGGTTTCACAGAACAAGTATTATGTATCGTTATATATATATATTATATAGTAATGTTTTAAATAATACCGATACGAGGCTCCATAAAATGATGAATCCACCGTAAAATGGTATTTCACAAAGAACTGGTGCTTTTGCTTCTTCGTTCGATAAGGCAAAGGTACTTATTACGTGCAGTGCCTACTGTTTAATTAAAATCTCTATGCTACTGCGGTCGGCGATACGGGAAGCACCGTGGTGCGAGCGAGAAAAATGAAATTCTGTATTTTTATTACGTTGATGGTAATATTCAACCAGTCTATACTCATCCTCTAATGTAAATCCACATCGCTATCTCGAGATAAATCTCTCTTTTTTCATTTGCATTCCAAGAACAAAACTGCAAGGTCGAAACATGCCAATATAAAGCCTTTCAAGATGACGATCGTGATGATCTTCTTAACAAAATGAAAATAAAGAAAAAAAAAACGAAAGAAAGAATAATAAAGAGACAGAAACAGAAGTATTCAATTGCAGATTCGCAACTTAACGATGGTGTACGCTTTTCGGTCAATATGTCGGACAATATGTGTATAGATTTTTTTTTTTTTAAAGCGAGTTCTGTGAATTAATTATGTTCCCCGATTGTTCGAGGTGTATTTTGTTTGCCTTTAAAGTTTTTTCGATAGTTAACGTGTTTATAGTACTGTACACGGAGTATTGTACATAATTAAGTAATAAATACAGTGTTCAAAAATCGAAGGGATTTTTTCTCCTTGTTTTTACAGAGTGTGTATGTGCGCGTGTATGTGTAAAAAATCATCATTTTTTCGTCCACATCGATCAACGTGTGGACTCAATTGCTTATTGGTTCATTGGTTACAGCCTTTAAGTCGAAATAATTGTACTTCGTATATATACATTATGCCATGTTTCTCTTTAGTCTTCTAGACGTCGATTGAAGTCTTCCCGGTTCTTTGGCTACGAGGTGATGTTCCGAGCATCGAAAATCGGCACCGGACTCCAATCCAACAGTGGACTGCCGTTCGTATCCAAGCCCCGATCGTAGAACGAGATGTTTAGCTCTTCTTGCCTGGAAAAGTGATTTAATTATTTAATATCAATTGGAATTTTTTTTATTCGATTCCTACGAGAATCCTTGCCTTTCCGTATTGTTCTCCGTCGAGTTGTTCGCGTCCGTCAGAATTCCAATTTCGTAGACGACTGCTTTTATAACATATCTGAAAAAGGTGCGGAATGAATAAAATCAGTGTAGGATAGCAATTAAGATTTAGAGGAGAATTAGATTGTCCAAACTATTATCTCTATGATTTCTAGTGTGGCACTTCTTATAAATAAACGAATGATGTAATGTGATTAATTGATGCAATGAAAGCTGCCTAGGAGCAGGTGGCAATCTAATTTAGGGTAGGTTTCGTGGGTTAAAATAAAAAGAAAATTCAGAATAAGAAATTTGCGAAAAATCAATTTGTCAATGAGATCGCCTTAAAAGTGAGTGAATAAATTTCTTACAGGTCGTTGTCTATTGTAGATTCCGATGTGTCACTAGTAGTGCTGGTCCCAAGATTGTCATCGCTGAGAGAAGTAGGCACAGGGGTTGCTCGCAATTCCAAAGCGAAACAAAGCAGCAGGAGACTCAAGCATATTGCTCGAGTACCTTTAAAGCTACACTGATTGATTTCTGCCTTGCGTAACATCTTCCGAAAGTGCTTGGCAACCCTGTGGCTCTCGGTTTTATATATTATCTTGCCGACACCTTATTAGCACTGATCCCCCTCTCGCCTGTCGCGACCTTTACATGTATACTCACTGGATCTATCCCGTGTGTATTCTCATCCTCTTCATAAGTGGCTGTGGAAAATTTGCACGCAATGCTACGAGCAAACTTTACTAATCGAGCCACTGAAAATACTTATTGTTGGCGTAAAAACGCACCAATTCGCAAATCTCGGATGGTTTTAAATAGTATGCGGTAAACGAACGCTATATATTGCGAGAAATACATTCCTGAGTTTTGTCGATACTCTTGAAAAAAAAAGTTGATATTGTCTTTTATATTTTATTGAAATTACTGTGGAATTCTATTTCAATTTAAAGTGAAATTCAAAGAGTAGAAGAGAGAACTTTTAATAAAGGAAAATAATATTTCACATCTATTTTTATTCTATAATACATAATCAAATTGTGTTGAAATCTTGATTCTCAAGAATTTGTGTTTCTTTTATTTCACTCTGTTTACTTTAAGCAGTTTATTGCGGAATTTACAATATTAGGTTCAGAGTATGTAATTTGTGATTAGGTTCAGTCTTTCAATCAAAATTTCGCGTTTACTCTTCTGACTCGCGATCTATTATAATTTAGGTAAGAAAACACACAGTTACCCAAATATCGCGATCGGTTAGTATACGTGGAATAACGTGCAATGCGTATTTTTCGGAAGAGCTAACAACGTGTTTTCGTGCTTATTAAATTAGCAAACTCGCGCGAATAAATTGCTTTTTGTGGCGCGCGCTGCGAGAAGTTGAATGTGGAATTATGTGAGTATTGTGGCGATACAGTTTGAAGTGGTTCATTAGACACTTTATCGTCTAACTAATTTCTTCCGTGTAAAGGAATGCAGAAAATCCAAGAAACACATTGTTGCTTTTCTCACATGTTATCCTTATGCAAATCTCTTCCGTTTCCTAGTACATATATTGATTTATACGTCATCACAATGCGATTTATTTTACTGCAGTCAATCGCAATAAAACGTCAGCTCGCTGTATCCGACTGCATCAAGATCCTCGAAATTTCGTCAATAAGCTCTAATTTTGACACTCGCGTACGAAAGCGCGATGCGACTCACGTACGAATTTTAAAGCGATGACGCAAATTGAAGGATTATTCGAGGTATATTTTATTCGTAAAATTATTAAAAAGTCAAATAAGATGAAATAATTAAATGATTAATAAGTTCAGAACACAAATACATTAAATAAAAATAATTCAAGTATAGTAATTCATCTGAATAACTATACTATTATTTGATTCAACTTAATCAAAGTAAATTTACTGACTATATTAATGTAAAGTAATTGATATTTTTATATATACTTGGATCGGTTTCCAATATTATATTTTCCTATTTCAATATCAATCATGTAAATTTGCATTTCCAACGAAAAAGTTACCGACCTCGCACAAAATCGAGTGATATCGAGCGCACTCTAGTGGCGGAATTTGCCACTGTACGAATCATTTCATTGGACCAGCATTAGCCAATCGAGCGGCGAGATTTCGAACCAATGGAAACTGGCGCGGTGGCCGCCATATTGTGCGCCGCGAAGTTTCTTGCCGGAACAGCTCCGCGTTAGTGCTCCGGAAAATTCGGGATAAAAGTGTTAAAAAATAGTGTTTCGGGTCGCGAGTGGTGTGAAAAGTGCTCTGAAGATCCAGTGCATCCAGGAGATATGGAGTTCCGACCGGAAACCATTGGAAACGGTGATTATCCTGGGATCAAATATCGGCTTGGGAGATCGAGTGACGTCACGAGCTGAATCGCTTGAATTTGACCAGAACCTTCTGCAGAGTCGGTAAGTCTGAATTCTACACAGATTTCGTTAACTATTATCACCAGATCGCGGATATTTACGTAAAATATCAAAAGTTCGATCGTACACATAAGTCTCAGCAGGTTATAAATCATTTGTTTAGTCTAGAAAATTCGAAGAGGTACATTGCTTATAGGTTGGGTTATGAACGGCTCAATTAAATTTTATGCTCTGAACGAAATTCACGTTTGCCTAAAGATTCGCAGTCTTTTTATGAGCATTTGGTGCTGGCAGAAGAAATTCAAATTCGAATCCTTTATTATATCGCACCCTTAGTTGAAAGACAGTACATAATAGGGAGATAATTGGAACAGTCACATGTGTACATATATCATCGTATATTTAAATTACACAACACACAAGTTACAGCATCTTATAAACATTATGAACAAATCGCAGGAAGTCAAGTATAGGAAGATACATAAAAAAATTTCGTCGCTCACGCGCGCTCGTTTCTATTGTAGTACATGAGGTATATTTGTGTGTTAATGTTAATGTCAGCCCCGTGAGGGTGTGATCTGTGTTCGGACATTGATTGAAATTGGACTGTCAAGTACATGAGGTAAAATGACTGGTAGATTCTCAGCTTTCGTTTAACACTCTGCTCGGAAATAACAATTCCTGAAACTCGATGCAATCCTTCTTCTATATGCATATTCGACATTAGAATCACCAATGATTCCTAGAAACAATTAAAATGTGTTGTTTTTGTAAAATGTCTAACTAAAAGCATTTTACTCAGTTTGGATTTAAAATAATTTGGAGCTTTTCTTCAATTGTCAATTTTTTTCATAAAAAATTCGAAAAACTTTGGCAGTCCTAGTATCAAAATAGAAGATTCCAGTCAGTTCTTTTATGACTAAATTAAATAATTCATTCTGACAAATATTGGAAATAGTTGAATAATGATTCTGTTCGACGATTAAAATAGAATAAAATACAGAATGTCCGACGTAAAATTTCACCTAAAGTTGACATTTGGCGAAGATCGATAGAAGCAATAATGAGCAGAGTGTTAAAAGATAATCGAGGAAAGGAGTACGGACCGCGCAAACAGGAAAGAAGATTAACAGTGAGAAGAGACAGAGAGATAAATAGCTAAAGACTGGTGTCAACGCGTTAATTTGTGGTTCTACTCCTCGCTACGCTTAAGTAACTCTCTCTAACTCGATTACATCGCAAAGTGTACAAAGCGCATATAAGTGATAAATTTTTGGCCTCTTGCATTCGAGGTGGGACAGCCGACTCGCTCCTTCGTACTTATACTTCTCGCTATAACTTGAGTCGTTCTTCGTTGCTTGGCGGTGCAAGATCCTTTTGGAAAAAAGGAATTTCGCAGAGAAATCTGCGCGTATGATTCTCCTCCGCGCAAGCTTTCCTCGAACGAACATTTTTCGATTGTATGACTGGAAAAAAACCCTAGTAGACTCGTTATACTGTGAGAGAAAAAGGAACGATAAAAACGAATTGAGTTTTGAAAGAAAAAATCTTACACAATAGTAATTTTCATTTACTCAGGAAATGTTCCGTAGAATCAGTTCCAAATTTTCTGCGAAAATTTCCTATAGATTAATCATTCTATAATCTTATTCTAATTGAATTAGTTTGTAGGAATTAATTCAATTAGGAATTACATTGTGTAGGGTGTCGACAAACAGATGGCTAAAAATGATTTTGTCAATAAGATTGTACTTTATCCTTGAAAATCGGGGAAAAATAGAGTAAAAATAAAGTAAAACCAATTTGTATTATATTTTCAACGATCAATATCTTACGAGGAAAATATGATAAAATTGGTCATTTTACTGTATTTTTATCATATTTTTAGCCAATATTCAAACATTACGATCCCGTTAACAAAGCCAATTTGGCAATATTCTCTTTCTAAATTTTCGATTTCGCATACTCTATAATATAACTCGCATTTATCGTGTCTTTACAATCCCTTCTTCTACCACAGTATAAAATCTCGAGTGAATCGACTGATGAAAAACTCCGAGCATCCGCAAGAATCGCACGTCTATCTGAGATCATTTTGCAATATCAAGCGACGCCAGAATTAAGTTCGCTCGCTCGAAATCGAAGTTGCGCTCGGACAGTCGAGCTCTCACAAGAGCGCAAAGAATTCTCTTGATCTACGTGTCGCGAGTGGTACGCATCGAAAAAGAAGAGCGCGAAATTAATGAACTCGCCGATATATCATACAGATAATATTACACTGGCTACAGTATGTATCAATAATAGATATGTATCGATTTTTACACGTATGAACAAACACAGACAACTGCCACAGATCGGTGATAAACGCGTATATTTATATGTACATATATGTATGTCTCCGCCGTATATGTATATATATATATATGTATGTATATATACGTACACGGAATGTACCTACACGAATTTGTACATAAAAGGCATCGCGACGCCGTGAGATTCGTCATCCGGCGCCGCGGAACCTTCGCCTCGCAACACTCTCTTCGCACTTTGAAGTGAAATTGACGATTCTTCTCTGTAAAAAAGAAGCTTACGGAAATTTCATCTTCGACTTTCTCTTCTCCCTATTTTTTTTCACTACTCCGTCGATTACCACGAATAAACCAGATCGCTCTGTCGACCCGCGAATCACCAGTTTTATGCAAAAATACTTTTGCTCTTATTATATTCCTCTACGTGTATATCGAGGGTATCGGATAAATAGCTTCTTTTTTCGCGATATGTTTTACACAATTTTTTTGAATAATTCGATATTTCGTGGTCGATAGAATTATCCTCAGGATTATTAATTAAAATACGTATAATTTGATTGATATACATATTAAGGACTAACTACTTTTACCTTGATCAACCTGACGAATCTTCGAAAACAGTCTGATGGTAGAAAAGAAATATTGCTTTGAATGAAACAATAAATTTCAGGAATATAAAAAGGCTCGAAAGAATTAGATAAATCTTTCGTCTAGTTTAAGAGCTCCAGCTTTAAGTTAGCAGCGAAACAGAGATTACAAGTCGAAAGGAATTGGAGTCTTAATTGTCTCTGGTTCGCGGTCGAGTAGAGCATTGCAGTTAGTCCATTTTCGTAAGTGGTTGGATGAGTTTCGAGCGCTAATGAGGAAGATGTCTTAAGTCGCATGTTGGTAGAGCGCGCGCGAGAGATATTGAGAGAGAAAGAGACAAAGAGAAGAAACAGCAGAAAGATCCCGTGGGAAAGGGTGAAGGCGAGCGTTAATTTTCGAATAGAATACGTACGCAGGCGCCGACGAGGAGCGCTTATACGTAATTGAATTTCGCGCGGGAGAATACTTTAATCTAGAAGGATGGAATGCCAAGCACAGTGGGCAACAATCGTAATATCTTTGAGCGGAGCAGTGAGCGTCGTCGTGGCGAAATATCTCCCCGGAACACAACCACCCACACCCGACTCTCTCGCCGCTTAAGATCACGAGGATGTATTTCGTCATAATTCTCTTGCACGCCCGGCATATCGAGGACCCTTTCTCAACAGATCCTTCCACTACCAACATACTACTATACTATTACCACTACAACTCAAACGAGTATTATCATCCCAGCCAACAACTTTTACCTCAACATCTTTTTAAGGCACTTTCGTAGAATCGCTGAACCTACGGTGATCTAACTTTTCCTGGGAAACTTCGCTCGCTCTACCGTCTCGACTACACACTTCTTTCTCGGCGTAGTTTGCGCTTCTTATCGCGCGCTGCTCAATGTACACCGAAGATATATCTATCCTGATACGTCATCGTTGATCGATATACAACATTCTTCAATTTCCTTCACTCGATATTTTACAATTCGATTTCCTCTTTTTCTCTCGTTTCGTTAAAAGTTTCTTCCGAAAAAATGGAATTATTTCCGAGTAAGGAAATTTAGCTAGAATAGGAAAATAGAGATAGGTCGTGATAGAAGGCACTGAGGAGTTAGAATTGAAATTATCGAGTTTTCGAGAACATTCGTTTGAACGTACGAGTATACGTGTGCTTTTTTGACTGGGTTCTCAAAAGAGTCGGTGAATGAATTTCCGGTTACGTTTGAAGAGTACGTCGGCTCGTTATCGACAGCAAGAGGCACACGAAGAGTTCTCGCGAGATAAGGCTCGGTAATAAGACACGTTGTAATGGACATTCGAAGCGTAAGTGATCCAGCCACTGGAATCGTAATCGCGTTACGTTGCGAATCGTACTCAACAAGTACGACTATGTAAAAGTAATTAAACTACTACGAATGTGTATTGGCGATGATAACCTTACCGAACAGATTAAACGCGCTTGCACCGGTGACAGTCGTTTAATTATGCCAAACACGTTCAGAGTTATCTCTTTCTCTTTTTTTTTCTGGTTAACCGCGCACGGAATACACTCGAACGCACCTGGAGAAGCTCCAGATCTGAACTCGCGCTTTCGAGTCGCCTGAATCCCGTAGCATTAATCGATAATCGATCAATACGTCCCACGACTCGCGGCTATGACTTGGTAACAGCACCTTTTTACCCTTTGCGGAGAGAGTGGATTCGTCATGGATCCCAATGAAATCTTCCGATGATCATTAAATCAAATTTATCAATTTATTTTTACCTCACGAAATTCTCCGGAGATTTGATTTAGATTTGCAATAATCAAATGAATTTGAAATTATACCGAAACCCTTCGACATCGTCCTAAAATCTATTTGTTTCGGTGAAAATGAGATTCTAAACGTAAGCAGTTAGCGGCAAACTTTTTCCACCAGACATTCCGGAATTCGTCGGGAAATAATCGAGAAGTATAATTATACTTTTCACCAAAATCTCCATCCGCAAGGGTGAAGGCAGTACTGCCACAGTTTTGGTATCGCTGACGATATCATTGGATCGTCAGCTTATCTATAACTCACTTTCCACGTTCTTCGGGCGAATTGCGGCCGCTTCGCACGGAAACGGAAGTCCCGGGGGAAGTGGAAGGCAAAGATTCGAGGAGCTAAAGATTCGCTCTCTCTTAGATCTTGAATCAAAGGAGAGCCATTCGTTTCGCGTTCACTTGGCGTGTTGTTTTGGGAGGTGCCTCTTCATGTGCAGGGCGAGATGATCGCTTCTTGCGAAGGAACGTTCGCAAACTGCGCATTTGAATGGCTTGGCGCCAGTGTGCTTTCGATAGTGACGAGTTAACTCGTCGCTCCTCGCGAATCGCCACTCGCACTCGGGCCACTGGCATTGATACGGCTTTTCTCCTGCAACATTAAGTCAAACTTATTTTTATTAAAACTCCCACAATTAAATTCTTCTCGTCTCAATTTACTTTTACTCTATTTAATTGATTCATTATAGTGATTCGATGTAGTAGAAGAATAATGTTTAAATTTTCGAATCGGTTAACAGAAGTTTTCCATATCGCCAATGCTTCGATGCAGCATTGTGCAATATTTAAATATCGCGAAGAAATCATTGTAATACACTTGCAGCGACTCATTAACGATAAAAATTCACCCACCAGCCACGTGGCTCGTTTTAATTACATTCAGAGAAAGAGAGCGAGGGAGATGGAGAGAGAAAAAAATAGAACTGTCATCCTTATCTCGTCAGTGGTTGAGTTGCAAAAAAAGAGGTCTCTTAACGATATTCACGATAATCGAATCCAATCGATCGAATCGCGTCGAGGAATAATTAATCGCGGATACAAAAAATATCGAGGCAACGAGTAAATTCTCTCGCAACATTCAATATTCTCGTACAAAAATCTCATACAATAAATAACACGATTGTTAATAAACCAAATAACTTTTAAATCACAGCCTATTTTTTTTAGCTTCTACAACATAAATATAAACAAAATCGAATGGAGCTTCCTATGAAGAAAATGGAACTTTATATATATACAGTGTGATCCTCCCGCCACCGGACTATGTTATGCATCCACTGTCTAGCCCAGACTTTCTGGCGCGTCAAATTTCGGCTCACGCACAAACTAGGGTCTATGTGTGGGTCAGAAGGGTCTGTGCTATCTGCGCGCAGGCCGTTTGTGTTGGTAAGGCCCTAGCTTGTGCGTGAGGTGAAATTTGACGCGCCAGAAAGTCTGGGCTAGACAGTGGATGCATAACATAGTCCGGTGGCGGGAGGATCACACTGTATATATACAACACGTATGTTGTATCTAGATGTTGTTACAAGTCACTTTCACCGTGTGAGCACCGGCGCTTCTCAATGTTAAGCCAATTCCGCCGATGCAGCTTGTCGGTTTCTATTATCGCACATTAGAATAACCAGTTGCAGTGTTGTTGCTCTACGTTGCTTCTCGCCCTTTCCTCCTCCACGGCGACACGCGTTACGTTTCACTATAGTGTCGTCGGAATTACGGAACGAAGAGTGATTTATGCATCTCCGATGCGATGCTCGGGTGGAAGAGGAGGAAGGGAGGAAAAAAAAAACGGTGATCGATGGTGGAATCGGGTCGAGGATAATGCGTGCTAGCCGAAAGCCCATTTGCAAGTGGATCGGTCGGGTAATACCAGGCAATTTCCTCCGAGCGCGATTACCGGACAACGGACTATTTATCCGAGTAATTTTGTTTATTCAGAACCCCGTGTAACTGGCGAGCACTATTACGTCCGGGAAAATCAATTGGAAACTCTCAATGAAATATGATCGAATTTTGCTATTAATTAATACGATTCTCAATGCTACAATTAATCTTCATTGAGGTATTAAACGATAAAAATAAAGAACTGATAAGAATAGTTCAATTAGACGAGGAAGAAATTAATGAAAGGATTCGGATAGAATGAAGTTAAATAAAGAGAAGTTAGGGGAACAATGTATCGAGTTGAATAAAGTACATAATTGTTTTACGAGTTAACGTAAAGTATCTGATGTTTCTTAGATTTTTGTGATACATCACGTGGCTACGTTCCCCGCTGTCGGTTGATTATCATCGTCGATAGCTCGCGTAGCTTTTGCCAGCCGAGCGATTACCGATGTATATCGAGTTTTTACCGGAACCGGTCGTCGCGCGTCGTGCGCCCATTGCAATTGAACCTGTCATCCGAGCGAGAGGAATGTTTGCACCTACTGTCTTTAAGTGCACAGTGCCAGCGTGTTATGCCGACTAATGAGACATCGCGCGATGCGACTGAACGCAACAGTTACATCGTTTCTAATCGGTTGCAATCAAGGAGCTTTATAATCGGTAACAACGGTGTTTTTATTCGCGGAATAACGAAGAACGGATACATAAGAATATTTTGTTGAGATACGTAAGAATGAATAACGATTATTTTAAGATAAGGTATGTTTTTAATATAATGGTAGGATAGTGGAAATAATTAATATAGTCAATTAGTCTAATATGTGATCTAATTCTTTCTGAAACAATTTTTTATTATATTAAATCACCATTGTCTCTGATTGAATTGAAAATATATCATTAATATCGTTCCGTTAAATTAAACAATTTTCAGAATTGATTTTGAGAGAAAAATATCAGAATTAAATGTTAATTACCATTTTTAAAAATACGCATACAAACACCTAACAACTTTGAGAGAACTTATCGAGAGGAATCGAGGATATTGTCGATCAGGATCGACAAAGTCCTCGATGCAACGAGTGGCTGTGCTCCAAATAAGGTAGTTTATCCGCAAAGTAAGCTTAGCAAGGGGTTACGTGGGTCTCGAGGAACGAATCCCTTCGTGCGCTCATAAGCGCAATAGCGACAACAATGAGACCATTCGCCAACGATCGTTAACGCTCTCGCAGCCTCCTGCGAAAGATCAAACTCCTCGACTCCACGATTGGCTCGAGGATTTTCAAATCGATCGAACCTGTCAGAAGGCGTTTCGATTCGCCGTCTCGACCCTGCACTCAGCGATATCGATCGCTGAAAGTGCACTAAAGGTCTCGAACCATTAAATTCAGAACTATTTTCATGCCGTTCGCGCGATTACCTAATAGTTAAGTAACTCCTCCGATTCTTTTGCAAGAATTTCAAATTCAATCCTTTGATTCCAAGGTGAAGATTTACAATACAATAAATCTATTTTAGTTTCAAGAAGAATATTATTTCTTCCTAAAACCGTCGAACTTGTTTTTGAAATGCTTTTTTCACAATCTTTGTCTAAAACTTATTCATAGAATAAAATCCTTTATATAAATAAGAATTTGTTCCTCTTAATTATTGGAGTCAAATGATTGGATTTAAGAATGAGGGGTTCAATTGGATGGAAGATCTTTGGTTCTCGAGAAAATTCCACTGGATTTCGAGTGACACGAGGACTCGCAAGGATTACTCGTTAGTCGCGAGCAAAGGAAAGGGACCTATTAGAGAACAAAGCAATGCTCTTTTGCGATAGAAATGGGTGTATAACGTATACGTGTGTACTATACATATAGGTGTAGCACAGGGCCGAGGAGCGAACGAACGAATGAACCCAACCGGGCTAGGAGCGATGCCGCGGTGACCTTTAACTGTACCCGCATGCCGCAACACGCTCACCTGTATTCTAGCGCAATCCTCCTCCTCCTCCTTCTCCGCCTCTCCAACTCGAGCACCCACCGATGTCGGTAGGAGCTTCTGATCCTGATTCTCATCTCCTTGTCCTGCCCTACACGTATATCACCTACGTTTTACTCCAAAATATTCCTTCGTTTTTTACTATCCTCGTCAGTAGGTTCTAAACGCTTCTTTCCGTTTAAATCCATTTTCCAAAACTCTTTCTAATGATGTTTGACATTTTAAAAAGGCTGTTGAATTAGATTCGGAAATTAAATCTAATTAGAACTTGAGAAAGTTTTCCGGATTAGACATTTCTCCAAAGATTCACTATTTCCTATAATTCTAATCCGTTAAAAAATTCTAATCATCTTTCTATCATTTTCAGATATTAAAAGATTATTAAGAGACAATTGAAAAATTATTAAGAAATAATTTTCTAAGTGAACTTGAACGAGAGATTGAGAATGCAAGCATTAGACAGATTACTTTATAGAGCAGCGTAAACTTAACTGGTTCGCGTGTCTCGTGAGATGTAACAAATTAAACTCGTCTCCCTTGAAGCATTCTTGAGATAACACTGAAGATAATGAAAGTTTTCCTCGGATCGCGAAGACAATGAGGCCGCTAGAGCCGCCAACTACCTACGCGGATTCCATTTACCATCGCTAATTAACATCATCGGCTGCGTGTCTTTGAGTCGCGACCAACCGAGTTAGTAGAGATCCATTATACATTCGGCATCCCTCGATACAGCTTCTGTTGCTGCTTCTTCTTCTTCTTCATCATCATCAGCTACCACTAGTTTCCCCGATAATTACTTCTGATTACTAGTACACTTCGCCACGATCCCCAGCGCCGCGGAAAAAATGTGTAATTGTGCTTGGGCGACTCACACGACTCAATTAAGTGACTCGTGCTTCGTCGAGAATTCCGCGGGACGAATCTCTTCGATGTCTTTAACGTGAGGAAGAATGAGGTTACGCGGCGGTATTTCGTCGTGGTTGTGGTGCTGGTGGAGGCTGTTGGAGTATGTACTTTAGGGAATGTGGCCATTCACTTTAGAGGATCGATAGGATTAGTGGAGTAAGCTGCGCTGTTAAAAGTAAATGGTACCTTCTGAGGTGCATTTCATACGTACACAAGTGTGTGTAAAAACCAGTACATACAGGATGTTTAGAAACAGGTGGGAATCGGGGATTGGTTCTATGAGTGGAAATATATCGAAAATATGAAAGGAGAATATTGTAATAATTTGGTTATGTTTTAATATTCTTAAATTGAAAAACTTTTGTGTTTTAATTCCCATCATTTCATTAATTAATTACCCTGATATTTAACAAGAAAACTGGTTGAATAGTTAAATTAAACTTTTAATAATTTCCCATTGGATTTAAATATTACTCATACATTGTAGTTTTTAATCGCTTCAATTTAATCGCTTCAATTTAATCGCTTCAATTTAATCGCTTCAAAAGGGATTTTTACTCAGCTTGAATCGTCAATAGAATCAGATTAAGATCAAAATGTCTGCAGTGGAAGGAGATAGATACTTATCACTAGTTTTAGTAGGAAGTAGCTGGAGGGAAGATTCACCGAGTATAAGTAAGAGCATCGTTCTTTAATTTCTCGTACAATGGCCATTGAGAGTCCCTTTAAATATCCATCATTCATCCGAGACGTTTAAGAATTGAATCTGCCCAGCCTATCCGCGTTTTACGCGCCAAGAGAGATACCCCGAGAGATTATCTTACACGGTGGAAAAATCATTTCGATTATCGAACCGAGGGAAATCACGTTCCTCGCCGCATCACAATATGCGGGACTTACGGCTGAAAGGAAACGCATATGTACAACTTGCCCCAGGCACTTCCGCTAGATCCCAAGCATAAAGATCCGGTATTAACACGTGTGCTAGCCGCTCGCGAGAGTCTCGTCGACGATAAATTAATGAGGAAGATACGCCGATTAGCGAGCTGGATACATACGTGCGCCTTCACCTTCGTCGAAGGGCGGAAATCTTGCGTCAGACAACTGCCAATATGTACTTCGGATATCGCAAGTGTTCGATAAATTAACGGAAGAGAATTCTTAGAAGACAATTCTGCAATGAATGGCATAAAGTGGAAAAAACAAACATGTAGATTTCTCCCTCGAATTTCATATTTAAGCAAATTTTTACTAATTCTTGAATTCCAATTAGAATTTTATATTAAATGTACATTAAACAGATAGATAATTCGATAGAATAAAATAGGTACATAAATAGATCTGCATTAAACAGATTTCTATTGAATTAATATTAAACGGAAGTTTAACAGATCATAGTAGATATAAATAAGAAATTGCAAGAAGAAATTCAAGTAAAAAGCACTTGTTTTGTAAATTTCGAGTGACGATCCTATGCAAAGGCCGTGACAAAGGAGAGAGATAAAAAGAGACAGATAGGGAAAGAGAAAGAAAAGAGTCGATAGCTGAGAAATTCACCCACGCTAGCTCCTTCCACCCCCTCCTTTTCCCTTGTCTCTTCCTTCGGAGTCCGTCTTGTCGAGACTCCGCTCTTTTCCAGCGCCTCACCCTTTCTCTTTTTCTCCTGATATCTCTCTCCCTTTTCCACCCAGAGACGCGTGGAGACGGGCCCAACCGGTCCCGGCGCGCACGGTCTGAATCGAGTCTTGCACGCACGACTCCCATGCCATCGCTATTACCAGTACCACCAGCATCCATTCACGGTATTGCCCGTTCGTGAGAATACCGCGAGCTCCTTTCTCGGATCGAACTCGTCAAAGACCAACGCTCTACGCTTTGACTCTTCTACGATCTCTAACCAATAACATCTTTCTTCCATACTCCTCACTTTTCTTCTTACCCTTCGTCACTGCGTCAGTAGGAACAGTCGAAGAACATTCAAATTTCCATTCTATTCCATTTAACTTATTATCAAGAATAATTACTCTCGTTGTTATAGTTCAATTTCGGTTTAAATATTTATCGTGGCCGTTTTAAATATGTATTAAATATATCGGAATAAATGAATGTCTTTAAGAATATTTTGAATAATCAAACAGTTGTTTACGTCAGGAATGAAAATATTGAACTTCTTGGAATTTTTGTAATAAGGCAATTTGTAATTTAATTGCAAAGTAACTCGTTAATAGGGTGAAGCTGAATCTTTGAAGAAAATTGGTACCATTAATTTCAGTGTTTCCGAACAGAAACAGAAATTGATCTAGGAAGAGATAAACCAATTAGTGTTTGATCATACCCTGAGGAATAAGATTTAATTAAATTATCTTGTCTCGTAGAGGAAGTTTCGTTCCCTCTCGCTCACTTGTCGGCCTTCGTGGCTCTGAGTTATGAATGAAGGATTCAGAGATGAGAAAAAGACAAGCTCGCGCTCGCGGCGATGCCTAATTGACCGCATCACGAACCAGCAGTAACTTACGATCTTCGTATATCCCACGGGCCACGAGCTCCAAACCAAATTGGCTGCCAAATACCAGCCGATAACGTTCGTCACCCTCGGCGATCTAGTAAAACGTGTACTACACGATGCTTACGTCACTGGTATCACCAGCGACAAACTTGGGATTCAATTATCTTAATTTGTGGATCATCTTCAAATCTGCGAATTATATATAATTCCTCCCCTTAAACGATATTGCTTGATGAAGAAGATTCATTTGATACAATGGACGTATTTGATTTAACTATTTATCGAATAAATATAATAAATTTTGAAATAATTATTAAATGCAAAAGAAAGTAAAATTGTATTTGGGCAGTTTTGTTCGATACTTTCGATCAAGATCCTCATTTTTATCCTTATTCTACCGGCGGCATGTCTACCAGTAAATAGGAAGAAAAAGCTCGGTGGCTCATGAATGAGTGGTTCGCGTAAAAAGGGAAGAAAAGGCGCCCGCTCGCTGCGCGGCGACTAATTGACAACGCTAAGAACGCGCGGGATTAAGTCATCCACGACTGGAACATCCTCGTGGAACGTGTCAGCCGGTTTTTCGCGATTTCCCCCGCATGACAAACCGTTCGCGCGCCCGCGGCACATTCTCCTTTTTATTTCCCTTGAAAAACGTAGTTTTGCTGTAAAAAATATTCGGCAATTGGCCTCAAGTCGCTTTCTGCTAAGGAAACAATTTCGAACAAATTACCATCGATTTTGTAAAAATATCATAGAATTAGAAAGACGTATGTAAATTTAATAATATATTGATTTAAACAATGACATAACACAAGACTCACGGAATTCCCATCAATTTTACGTGAGTCCAAAAAAAAGGTGTTTACCCTACTTAACTCGCGAAGAATCGACTCGTCTCCGTCAATTAACGGATTCGCACCTTCCGCTCATTGTCAGTCAGCGAGGCGAAAAACGAAGTTAGCAAGCGAATATGTACTTGGTAAATTGCGCCGAGCGATCAGAATGAATCGAGCGAATCGAGAACCTGTGGGAATAAAGTCTCGTTAGCAGAAGTACGCGAGAGCGAGAAGAGGTGTGCGTGTGTATATCTTTTACCTGGAGTATGCTGACCCTCGACTCGACTCGACTCGACTCGGACTACGACGCGGCGCGACGCCTACGAGCACCTCTGATTCCGAGCGTCCCCGTTAATTTCGGATCACTTTCACCACAGCCACCAACATCAGAACTCCGATCAAAGCGAGTTGCTTTCCAAATACGTGCCCTAGCCCTACTTTGTTCTCGATTTCCTGCCTGATGTCCGTGTCACTGCTGACTCGATAAATGTATCAATCTACCGATACATCGATACATCCATATATTAATGTAACAGTATATCAATAGATCGATATAAAGATATATCCTAATCATCCTTTTCTCCTGGAATAATATTAATCCCTCGATCGAAGTCAAGTTATTCCCATCTTCAATAAATACCGTAAGGATATCGCAAAAACGATAAAAAAGAGAATCCTATTGGGTCTTCACACCAATGTGTTCAACAATAAAAAACACTTTCTTATTTACTGATCAAGTATAATATCGTAGTGGAAATGTTGGAATTAAAGTACTCATAAGAAGCGTGTTCTTAATTGGAAGATGTGTGGATCCAGAGCCATTACATGGAGTCTTAATATCCGCGATTTCCAATTCCACGCTGATAAACATACCTCGATTGAATTTATCGTTCGGTGAATTTTCACCTGATACAGAGAATCGAGGGATAAGGAAGCAGGTGTGATCGGTAGTTCCACAAAGCAATCGAGAAACGACCGGGAGGGAATTTCCAAGGAGGTGACCAAATTTCACTCGGTCAATCGAGTTTCTTTTAATCGGGCCGTGCAGAATTGCAGCGAGGCATTTCCCTAATTAATTAGTGTACATATACCGCTCGAGGAAGCGGAGAACGGTCGTGGGGCCGCGCGGAAGGTGACCGTCCTCCGGGAGCCGAGAAAGGAGCTCGGAGAAGTGAGGAGAAGAAGAAGGAAAACGAGGAGGAGAACGAGGAGGAGAACGAGGAGGAGAACGAGGAGGAGAATCAGGAGGAGAGGCGGAGGATACCGAAGTTGGAAACGTGTGGATGAAAGAGGAATGCTGCTGCCCGGTTCACGTCCGCGTTCATGAGAGAGCACGAGAGCGCGAGAAGAGCCATGGCGAGCAGAGAGAGGCAACTACCACCGTATATGCGCTCGCACTCTACACACTAGCAACGAACACACCGTGAGATCTTGCCTCACCTACGTGCCAATCGTCCACGTGTGTTGCGTGTTCCACCTATGATGCGAGAGATTCTGACCTCGTGCGAATGTACGCCTCGGCACGCGTCTCTCTACTGGTCTCTTGGAGCTCCTCCGCCTCTAGGTACCTCTCTACCTCTAAACCAGCGGTTCCCAAACCTGTCTCCTTTATTCTCCCTTTTTTCCCACATAAAAATCAATCTTTCAGCAAATGACCCTTTCATAAGTCAAATCGATTAACTCCAGTTTCTGAAATATTTGAAAATTAAGTGTCAAACCACTTGGTTCAATCATAACGATTCTCTTTATCATAAATTTCCCAAAGATTGGGATAATTAAAATAGCTAAAGATTCGGGTTACAATATTCCTCCGACAACACTTCTCGGTGACATATCAATCGCGTGAAGTCAACAATTCCGGATTACGAGTACATACTGCGGGTGATTCGCAGCAACACAGTGACTCTATTATTACCGGGGTGACCTCTGGAGATCCATCAAGTAGTCATAAGTAGAATTAGACTTTAATGAACAGACAAAGAACACGGAAGAAGACAAATCATCGAGGCTCAACTTGACGTTTCAATAGCAAAATGGAATTGCCACTGATAAAGCGACACTGTCTAGTACTTTTGCAACCAACAATCCTGTTATTTAGAAAATACAAAGGGAAACAGATTCGATAACAAAAGTCATTTGAATCGGCTGAATGGATCTTTAACGTCGACGGTGAAGCATTTAAGTCATTAAACGAGTATTAGTCAGCAGGATCGACGAGGAGGAAAAGAAAAGAAAAAAAACAGAAATGGTTTAAGTGAATGCTGTAAATATTGCCACAGAATTCACGAGTTCCCGTTACAACGATTACGCAAGCTTCTGCCAGCATCTCTCACCTTTACTCTATTATTCTCTGCGGCTCCTCCCAATGCCACCTTTTTTTGCCTTTCCCCGTCTCTGGCGCGATTGATACCTAACACTACTTAATGCGATATTAATGGACCACGGATTGCCGTGAGTAATCCTGATAGTGCGCCAAGAATAGCGACTCGCGTTCCAGGAGTCTATTATGATATTCTTCTACCTATATGTATCATACATATATGTGTCCTAGCACTGTAAATTCCAAATATTTAAAACAAGAAATTACTACGATAAATCATTCATCATTTAGTTATTGATTTATCAATTGCAATTTAAGCATTTTTCAAGACGAATTGATTTTATTGTTTCATTGGTTTCATTAGTAAATAAAAGAAGAGTAAAGCAATAAAAAATGTCTCTCAATATTTCTTGAAAATGGTACAAATAATATTCTTTAACTAACGGTGATTATCTATTAGATTTTTTAATTATTAGAAAAATGTCCTTTGCGAATAAGTATCATTTCTCCGTTATTTCTTCAATTAATTAAATCAGTATCGACTTGAAGGTTGCTGTTCTTAATTGATTGAAATTATACCGCGAGTCCTAGTGTCACTCACCACTTTGAGTGGCAATAGCTCATGGAAATCAGTGATTTTTTCCTGTCACCGTGAGGAAGTGGTACGTTAAATGGCAATAGGAGTGTAAAAGCGATCGAGCGAGAGGGACATTACGAGGGAATAGCAATCGACAGCAACATTACTCGATCGTCCACTCGAGCTAGCTACGCTTGTGCGCGCGTGCGCGCGCGCGCCTCGAGGAATAAATCGCGCGGCATGAGCCGGTAATTGAGAAGCGTTTCGAAGCGTTCGTTCGCGCTCGCCTTGAATGCCGTGTAATTTACGCGTATGGACGAGCGCATGGCTATTCTTTTCGCGGCGCCAAAGTAGCGGTCTCCGCTGTCGAAGGGCTATTCGAGCCAGCATCCCTCGTCCATTGTGTGCGTACACTCGACGACGTTCATTCAAGAGGCGAATCCCAGCCACGCGTCCGAGGCTCTCAACTCGCCAAATTTTACGGTACTTTCACGCGCCAATTTGACACGCTGATCGATATGATTGATCGCTCTATTTGTTAAATTCAATTGCATAAATCCAATTATTCTCTGAGGTAAGCCAAAAGTCTCTTTATCCGTCAAAATAAAGCTACTTTTATTGCTATTATTATTGTTATTATTAATGTGTTAATCGGACTTGAATCTATTATTGAATTTAAATTCAATTTAAATGATTCAATTCCTTAAAAGTCGCAATAAATGGAATTAGATACTGTTTAATATTTCAAATAATCGATTATTATTATTATTAAAGTAGATTGTTGTAATCATTTGAAATTATATGTTATATTGTCAATGTAAGTCATTTTATTTACATTCAATCAGTTGAAAGAGATTTGCGAGGGTAACACTTGCAAGTTTCCAAGATAGGAATCCTCGATTCGAGTGCAGTTTCTAGAATTACCGGAAGTGAACAGAGTCATTGGGTTCGGCAGTGTTAACCGAACGAGGTGGCGCGCGGAACCAAACGCGACTAATTAAAATCCTGCCAGCGAAACGGGACCAACTACTTTCAATTTGGTCATATCACGGACGTCGCGTGATTTACAAATGACTTTGGTCGGTTGTCTTCCTTCGAAAGCTGGGCGCAGTTGGTTTCTGCTTGCTTCTGCGTCGCTTCCCTTGATTAGCCCATTGCCCGAGAAACTCGTTCTCCGCGGCTACGCTAATGACATTGTGCTCGAATCGAACTTATCCGGATCTCCCAGCGCAATTACGAGCTGGTTATTATCAGGCTGCTTGTCGCTAACGAGCTTCCCGAAGCACTCGACAATGGCCAGTATTCCTCGTTTCACGTGGAAAGTCGCTCTAACGCGAAACTTCCCTGTTCGATGAAACTTTGCGAGGGCGTGGAACGCGCGAGGATGTACGAGACGATGTAGAAACTTTTAAACGAATCAAATGAATCCTGAGGATTCGACGATTTCGTTATCGTGTTCTTCTTTTCATTAAGAAGCTAAACTGTGAACAGCACATTTATTATTCAAAAAACTTCGTGCTCTAGTTTATTAAAATATGCAATGAAAATAATTTCCAAATTAATCGACAAAGTAACTTTTGCATTCGAAGCCAAATGTACGAGTCGAAACGAATCGTTTCCTACGCGGAGAACAAACGGGAGAGTGACATTAGCATGTCGTTGGAAGAAGTTCACCGAAAGAACTATCGTTCCACATATGGAGCAATAATGACGGGACATTAAGTTTTATTCATCGCTGCCGCTTTCGCGAACTGGTCCCGTAGAAATCGCCGGCTATCGAGAAATCTTGGGCGTAGGATCGCGGCTAATTTACAGCAGAGCAAGAGTATGTACTGTACCCAACGTGGCGGCCAGTTCGAACAAACCAATAAAGTAAGAAGCATGGATTCTGATTGCCGCGTGTGCACTCTTACGAGCGCCCTACCAAAGTAAACCAGGATAATCGTGCTCCTCTGGTACAATCGCTGGAATCTCACTGATTCTCGCTCCTCTGCTTGCTAACTTCTTCCTTCGGATCTCGCGACCATACCTGGAAGACTATGCACCGATTTATATCCGCGCATCGCCACGATGCGTTCGATAACCGAGGAAACAATTACGGAGCTCCTTAAGCGGTCTCGAAGTGTTATTTTGATTATTATGATAACTATGATTCTATAGAAGATCAGTTAACAGCAAGAAATAAGAATTTATTTCATAGATTTTTTGAATTTAATCTGTTTTAATCTGCTTCTTAACTTTAATCTAAAATTGAAGCTATTGAGACGTAAATATTGGACGTAGAATATTTTTATTAAAAATTGAAGTTAACTTTGGCGAGATACATTGACAGAGAGGCGAGACAGCGATTTCCAGGACGCGAGAATCTCGAGCTCGATTTTAGAAAGTGGCGACATCGGGCTCACTCAGTTGCAACGAACACCTCGCGAATAAAGGACCCTCGAATAAAGGAAGGCTGCGTTTGCTATGGTACATCGTGAATACCCAATTTCCATGGGGCGTGCCGCGCATACGTCGAAGCGCAGAGACACCGGACCCAGTCAGACGTACGGCAAACAAGCGACAAGAACTGGGCACGAGTCACCGTCACTCGCACGCGATCCCTCGAGTCCTAACGAATCAATTTACTTCAGAATTGAAAGGGTAACTTTTGTTAGTTTCTTCCAATCTTCTTTCTTTCGATTTTCTAAAAAATCCGAACACTCAGGGAATTGACGAAAAGTTTCTTAAATTTCAAGCTACTTCATTTCTTTGCTTCCTAAACAAAATTTTAGAAGATTTTTAAAAGATTTTTAAAAAAGATAACGAAATTGTCGATTGGAAAAGTTTCATCGTTGAGAATAGAAGATTCTTTCATGGTGGTTCGAGCTGCGATTATTAAATGCGACACTCGCGAGAAGCCGACAGAAGGCACTCGCACCGTGCAAAGTATGAGCCTGACGAGGAGGAGGAGGAGGAGTTACCGCAAAACCTCGGAGTATCAATTCGAAAGTGGTACATCGCACTTAAGATGCCTCTGGCTTGCATTCCGCGAGAGGTTGCCGTGTGGGCACGTGTGCGCACGGGGATCGCCTCTCGTCGTTCCTCTTGCTCTTTCACTTCTTAGAGTCTTCTCATTGCTTCTCTGCAGCCTCTTCTCGCAGTGAGGCGAGCTGACTAACAAGAGGCGTTTGGCTGAATACATTTTTCAAGCGGGTCTTTTGGGGCCAGTTTTCACCACTCGAACATGAAAACCTCTTTCCGCTCTCTCAAAACTTAACCCTTCTTCCTAACATTCCACCGGTATTGAAATTACATTCGAATTAGTCAAATCTTTAAGAATTAAAAAAAAAATGAATTCTGGAGATTAATTTGAATTAGTCCAAACTATAAGAATGTAAAAAACGAATAGTCAAATAAATCTTAAATAAGATGGGTAAGAATGAAAATAGAAGGATTGGTGAAATACGTCTTGATCGCGAAGAAGTACTCGGTGAGAAAAAGCAGACGTGTTCATCGAGTCGATAAAATTGTCACGAGGACTTGTACCACGGAAGCAAAGGAGCAAGAGGATACCAAGGATTATTAATTCCCCGGAGATCAATGCGCTCGTCGAGCAACACAACCCGGCGTCGCCCTATCCCCGTGTAGCTCATTTCTCTTTCTACGACGCAATGACTAGCGCGCGAGCAGCGCACGTACCCGGCGCGCTATTCGAGATACATACATACTTTTGCAACGCGAACAACATAACGGTAAGCTTCGCGAAGCGAACTTTCTGCTTGGCGCGAGAGCACCTCAAGGGCGTAATTACGCTTTACGCTTTTTCGTTTTGCCACGGGTACCGCGACTCCCCAGGATGCCGATGATCTCTTAATTATTTCTTGCCGTGTAATTGACTACAAATGCAGCGTCTCTGCTCGTTAAATTTCGAGGCCTTGTTCCGCCGCTGAATTACACGCTTCCGAGTCTTCTTTCACGAGTGGATTCATTTCTTCGAGGATATTAACACATATTTAAGAAACAAGAAAACTAAACACACGCGTACATTTAATATGGTTTGTGTTTAAATAAGAATTAGTAAAGCGAAGAAGAATTGTGAAACGAATAGAATTTTTGTTGGTTTGAAGAAGATTGAAGGAATTTGATTTCGAAGAGGCTCAGGAAGAAATTCTAGGCGTTTGATAAGACAGGGTTAAGTTGAGAGTGGAACAATGTTAATGGGAAGGGTGTTTGGACATGAACAAGATGTGGGTCGCAGGTTCCAACGTGCTCCTTTTACGTTTACACGCGATAGAGTCTCTTCCATGTGGCAGTTACGTATCGATGAAGTTTCGAAACCTCTCTTTCGAATAGCACTAGTCATCAGGGCGCGATATTGAGATGTTAACGAGTCAGTAAACTCGTAGCTCAAGAACTCGCTATTCATTTTTTCTGAGGAATCTTAATTCCACTAGTTTTTTGCATTCCACTGTCAACGGGGAATGTTTTGACAGCCTGTCATAAGTGATGACCGTAGTTGAGATATTGAAAGAAGTTGAGATATATAGTAGGTTGGCGAAAAATGATCGGAATTGAAAAAATATGGGTAAATAAATATAATAATTCAATTGGCAAGTTGTGGAATAAGCTTAAGAACAGGGATAAGAAGAAAAGATCGAGAAAGGGAGTCTTCGGGATGCCAACCCACGCTTACGAGGTTGGAGCTCACGCTTTCAAACGTCTCACGAAGTTCTCTCTGCACCGCGGATGAGCTACATACCTAATTACGGAACAGTGACTACGCCTAACTAAAAGAGGCCATATTGCACCCTTAATGGTAACACTGCTCGTGAAAGCCTATTGGTACTCGAAATCTTTCGACTCACCTGTGTGTATCCGCTGATGCGCCTTCAGGTGCGAGCTTTTCGTGTAGACCTTTGTACAACCTAAAACGTTGAAAACTGATGAGCGAACATTATCGATGAATACTATAATCAATTCAAGAATCGATTCAAGAATAACTTTGACAATAAATACAAGATTAATCATAAGCATAAATATAAGAATAATGCTACGTGTTTCAATAATTATCGTTACGAAATAATTTATTACAGAAAATATTCAATTCGATAAACCGAAAGAGAATAAAATCAATTAGAAAAAGAAGAAGTCTCGTCGGAAAAACCATGTCGAAAAGATTCATAGGATTGCCACGATATGACAAATGACTCTCACCTATAAAATCACAGTGATGAACGCGCCGCTTCTCGAGCTCGGGGTTGTTCCGCCTGTTGAACTTGGCGGCGATGTTAGGCGGCTGGCCCGGGTGCCGATGTTGCGGTTGGGAATTGATAATGGGGGGCGCTTGAGGGTACGGTGGCGGTGGGGTACGGCGTGGTGGACCCCCGATGGGCGAACCAGGGTCCGAAATCGGTGGTGTCAGCGGTGAAATGTACATCAACCTCGTCATCGAGCCATACAACGGCGAGCTAGCACTGCTCCCACCAGCCCCATGATGATTCGAGCCCGTTGTCGTATCCCCACCATTAGGCCCACCACCCCCACTATTATTATTATTATTGTTACTTGTACTATTGTTGTTGTTGTTGTTGTTGTTGTTATTGTTGTTCGCCCCGGCGGGCGGGAAGCCCTTGAACTGAGGATTGGACCTGTGGTGGACCTGTAGTGGGCCAGTGGAGGTGGGGTGTCCATTGGGAAAGGTCTGCACACTGGTGGGAGTTGGGCCCTCCAAAAGATGTAGAGTGGGAGGTGGTTGAATCGGCTCTGTCTTGATCTCGATCGGCGACAAGACTGGCGACGCGACATCGTCGGTTTCCAATTTCACGTGGGATTGCGAACCAAGCATGTCCGCGTTCTCTGGGTCGAGCTTCTGGATGCTCGAGGTGATATCCTCCCAGAGTGGTGGCCTCAGGAAGACGTCGTCGTCGGTGCCTGCTGGTTGACTCCTCGAGGAGACAAAACTTGCCTGTGGACGACACACTGGACCGCCCACGTCGAAGAAGTCCTCCACGTGCACCGAGGATTCCCGTGTTTCCTTGTCTGGATCATCTTCCTCCAGCTTTTGCAACCGGTCGAGGTCCTGTCTGCACAGCAGTGTGTCCAGGTCCGATGTCTGCTGAAAACGACACTTTCTTCAGCATTTTTTAAACGCGTAATTTCTTTCAATTAACCTATTCACAGATCAAATTGATCAACTCCAATTTATGACATATTTTATATTCGATTGTCAATGCAATTAGTTAGGCATAACTTCTCTTATTCACGATCCCCAATTTCCTAAATAATACATATTAACACGTATCGTTACAAATGGAATAAAATTGTAAGAGGAAATAAAGTGAGGAGAAATTCAGGAAAGATGGAGGGGGAGGAAAGATCGAGGTAGTCGAATGAACGAATGAATCGTAAGATCCGTAACTTTGGGGGCAGACAACAGGGCCCAGGAGTAGGTTAAGCAGGTTAGGCAAACGGGAGAAGTAACCGAGCGAGTGACTTGCCGTATGCTGATTCGGAAAAGACCAGGCGGTGTACCTTGTGCGTACTCCGTTAATATGCAACGAACGCGTTGGGACTGTGATGCTGTGCAGCATGAGGTCCGACGAGACAGTCCTATCCCCACTACCAGTATACCACCGTCACTCGTAAACTTCGTCTTCCACCGACGGGGAATGTCAACGAAAATTTTATTCGCCATTCCGCGAAACTTCCACGAAATCTACTGGTGAATGGAAACGATCGTGATATCGAGACTGTCTTCTTTATGACGCGCTATAAAACAGTATATAGTCTGTCGATTGTCGTTTGGATACTGACAGCAAGTGAAATCTTCTTCTTGGATGCTTCCATTATATGGCAGTTTATGGAAATTTACAATTGAATTGATGAATTGAGATTACTCGATTTTAATAAAGGTTTATTGATTCTTCGTTCGTAAATCATTCGCGTCAAAAGGGTAAAAAATTGTTGTGCATGACAGTATTCTTTCTAATTGTGTAAAATGGAATATTGGAATGAAGGAATACAAATGTTAAACTGTGAATGAAATTCGAAAGTATGAAGAGAGCATGAAAGTGAGTAAGGAGTAAGAGAAGAGAAGAGAAGAAAAGAAGGAGAGGAAGGCGGAGATGAGACTGATGGTGGAGGATGAGAAGAAGGCAGCCAATGCCGCGTCATTCTTTGCATGATTTGTACCAGCGGAACGCCGCCCTGAGTCGCCCTCGCCTGCCACTCTTGAAAGAACTCCTCATACATACTGCTAGCACGAGCGCAACACCCGCTCTGAACATTTCGAATATTTTAATGCTTTTAAACGCACTGGTCATAACGCCCCTTCACCCTGTATCTCCATTCGAACCTTTTTTCTTCCGAGGATCCTTCTCCTTCGCCAACTTTGGCTTCACCTTCCCTCTCCACTAGAAACCAAGTCTTCGACTGTTTTCTTATACTAATCTTAATTTCACGTTAACAAAAAATTAATCGATTCTATTGTAATAATTGTAAAGCTACAATTTAATTTTTCTATCAAAATCACTAGAAAGTTTCACAAGATTTTTCTCTGGAAACTGTTAAAGGGAGAATTGTTTTAATTGTAATGAAAATTTGAGGCCGGATTAAATGTAGGAAATCTGAATGAAATATTATAAATTAAAATTAAGGAGTAATATATTCTCAATGAAACGCACAAGCATCGATCAGAATCCATATCGAACTGCATCGTTCGCGGGCCCTGCGTTCCATCCATTAAATCAGGAAATCAGTATTCGAAGAGCGATTGCGTCTCGACGTACGGAAACCAGCTTACCGATATCTTTATTCGTAGCTCGCAAGGAAGAGGCTGAAGCTGAGTTCCTAATACCTCGCGACACGACTCGATCTTTCGTTGGAAGTTTCATTCTGTGTCGAGGTAAAAAACCCAAGTAGCTTGGTGACCCTGTTCAGCCTCATTACTCCTACTCAATCTAGATTTATCGATCACGATCACTATCGATTAACGATAAATAGCACCTCATTTTCCTACTCGCTCATTAAAACTGCAAATTGTCTCAAAATCACTTAATCAGCGATTCGCAAAAAGTCTTGTTCACAAGAAACAAATTAAAAAAAGGCGAAGAAAAAGTTTCGTAAAAATAAAACATCAGAAAATACAAAGGACTAATTGATTTAAATAGGGTAAAAAACGGGGTTAAAAAATCGGGCTAGTGTTTCTTAAAAGATTTCGATGAATGAATATTTGATAAATCAATTTTTAGAGGTTTAAAAAATAAAAAGGAATATCGTAGCAAATTGTTAAGAGAGAAAAAAAGAAGGGGAAGAAAGAAAGAACGATCCGATGGAGATTTCGGTGCGCTCGCGCGCGCTAGGAGTGATTTATGAATTATTTACACAATGAATAATTCATCGGTCAGAAGATTGGTATACTCGCGGCACTCGATCGTACCTGATATGCAATTTGAAAAGGAGTTTGCAGCAGCGGGGCCAGCGATATGCGCGTCTGCGTGCGAAACATTATATTTAAATCCCATATCGCTACGACCAACGCCACCAAGCCATCCGCGTGTGTCTCGATAGATGCGCGATACGGTCCGATAAAATCACCGATGACGATTGCAAACTGCTGCCTTGAGATCAATATAATCCGGCAAAAAATTCGTGCAAAAAGTTCGTCCTATTACTTGAACGCCTTCTTCCCGAGCTTCTAGCCGTTTATCTGACTCATACAATTTTCGATATACGTTATGTATCGCAACATCTCATATTTTACACGGTAATCATTTAAACTCTTATTGACACGAAACTTTATTCTTATATGATTTAATAGTTAATAGAAAACACTTTTAATCATTTACCGGGGATCCAGAATAATTTCTCAAGTGATAAATACGTTATTGTAATAAAGTACATTTGAATTTGAAAGTTTCTATTGTAATAAGAGAATTATTATTGATGAAAGATTACGAAGGAAGTTCATGGATGGCTGCAGGGTCAATCGGTAAAGACGAAGCGAGACAAAGGTTGAAAAAGGGTCAAAGTATCGAGAGACATCTGCCGAGACTTTTGGTATCCGATCACGGCTCGATCTCTTTCTCGCGCTGCGACTAATAACAGTGCGAGTCGTGCGAGGCATATCCGGCTATTAATGCGCGTAATCATAGAGAGAAAGGGTCTCGGGGTGTTAATAATGCGTTTTCGAATCTGTCAGAACGCTGCGACGAACACCCACGCGCTTGAGAAGATAGTGCACAGTCATTATGTGAGGGTTGAGAGTCGTAAGAAATCTTACTGACTCTGGCTTCTTTCGGTCTAGTTTCGAGGTAATCTTCGAAAAGTAACGCGTATGTCCCTTAAAATAAGGTATATATGATCGTATGATTATTTTTCATCATAAGTGTAATAACCGAAATTCCCTTAATAATTTGGAGTGTATTAAAAGTCACCGATAAGGAACTTCTTCAAGAAAGTGAAATTTGGATACTAAAATCCGAAGTAGTTGAATTTGAGTGAAACCCAGTAGCAGAAAGGCGATCGATAATCTGAGAAGAAGCATACAACCAAAATGGCTGCCGTTCCGCATTTGCCAAAGCGTCAAGTTTTCTTTAAAAACCGAATTCCAACTCGTTACGCGGTATTTCAGCGGCAGTTGTTCGCGAACATAAATCATAATTATCGAAGAGCGGATCATCTGTGGAATTGAGGTGCCACGGTCGATATAGCGACAGGTTTATCGTCGAGTCTATTTATCGATGGCCAAAGCGTAACTGCGGGAGGAGGTAGCGGAGAAGGAGGAAGAGAATGTAGAAGATGGATGAAAAGCCGTGGCAACGAGAAACGAGCAGCCATACTGTTCACGATAACGAAGTAACGTACCGCGCAGAAGCTGACTTGACCGAATCAATCTGGCGAGGAAGCCACACCCTCTGACCTAAAGCCGCGTTATCGCGATAAACGCGCGGCCAAATGTCAGCCATCCTCGTTGCTTCTCACTATGCTTTTGACGCTCGAACTCCTGTCTCCGATGAAAAAGCTTCCATTGCTTGAGCTTTTCCTACCCTACGGATTTATGCTTCTCGCGACACTTTTATTTTGATAATATGACTGTGTTTTCTTCAAAAATATTGGGGAAGTTTTGACAGATTTTACTCAACAAATAATTTGAGGATATAATATATTACCATCAACATACTTTGGCAAATAATTTCCCCAAGAAATTTATTACATCCTTCCGAAGTCTATAATTATCCTCAAAGAACTTCCCAAAGAAAAAATAAGCTCAGAGTAGATTTCATTTGAATATTTGCACTTTTCTGCAAATCTCTTCCGTAAGAAGATAGTTACTTGGCATAAAAACGCACAATTTAATTATCGGGAAGAGTCGAGTTTTCCTCGTTTATTTAGACTCATTAAGAGTCAGATGCCTTGTCGAATTGATCGGTCAGTCGAACCTAACGTTATTCTCGAGAGCAGTGAGTTTGTGCGTTCCACTCGAGCTAGCATCCTTTGAAATTCATTCGAAAGGCAGAGAAGGAGATGAAGGAAACGTATCTAGAAGCGCGACAAACCTGCCATTAAACTTATAATAGCCTCGTACTCATTCGGAGCGCGTTATTTCAATTACAGGCTCGTAACTCGCGTGCGAGATTCCTCGACGCTCGATTCTCGCGGCGGATCCGCAGCAGGCTTCCAGGAAGATGGAAGACGCGCCTCGAGTAGTTTCGCGTTTTTTCAACCAGTCGCGAAGGGCCTCGCTCGGCGAGACCGAGTGCCAGGAGAAGCTGAGGGAAGATGAATGGCCAGTAGATATAAAGCCGTAAGGGAAGCAAGACAATAATGTCGCTCGTGGCAACTCGGTAGTTTATTTAAATGACGGCGCGAAGGGTGTCCCAAACACACTCATTGGTTCCCTCAGAACCAAAGGACGACTACCCCTTCTTATTCTTCTTCTTCTTCTTCTTCTTCTTCTTCAGAAATTCAGATATCTTTATCTACTTCAAACACAGCAACTCTTTCTCTTACTCGAGTATCGTCACTATTTTTATGCTAATAACGAGATACATTGTATAGAAGCTACTGCATCTTATACTTTACGGTTTTAGTTTGTTTAATTTTATATTGAAATTTATGAATCTTTATTTCAATACCCCTAGTCTAATCGTTTAACATGAATCACATATGTCATTAAGTGTATTTTCAATTAGAAATTCTCTCTTAAACACGAAATATATAATTCTTCATTAAATTCCATAATAATTATGAGTTAGAAACTTCCTAAATTATAGTAGAATAATTTTCATGAAACAATTAGTAAGTTGTAAATAAGGAGAGAATGATGAATGTAACGATGCGCTGCCCCCTCTCTACGGCCCGAAGAAGAGATACTAAGGAGTGGAAGGGGTACAGGAAGAGAGGAAGGAAGAGCGGAAGGAAGAAAGGAAGAGGAAAAGAAGGTAGGTGGAGGGTGGCTCGAGGCAGTTAGGTGAAAGACCGCGACAAGACTCTGCTTGACTCAACTCACACTCGAGCCACAGGACTCTTCCTTTGCTTCTCTTCTCTCTTCTTTTCTTCTCGCATCCCCTTTCTTTCTTCGGATCCTCGTTCGAGAGAAGGAGGCAGCAGCGCCGCGGACACGTAGATTCTATCTCCCCATTCAACCGCCTAGGTAATAAAACTCTTGCGTCCATTATTTACTTGCATTATCGTTACTTTACGCCCACGCCCGGACGCTAGCGCCCGCGCCGTATTTATGGTGAAATTATTCAGCATTATTTCGCGGATATGAATAAGATGGGAGATACGCGTCGCGGCGTTCCTCTTCGAGATAGATATATAATTCGCGAAATCTAACAGATGCGTCTCTACTTATTCCCCAGGGAATAAGTAGCTCTTCGGTGTCTAGACACCAAGAAACTTTCAGAATTCAGGTAGGATCAAACATTTCCGTGAAAATCGTTGCTCTATAGTTTTACTTATGAACAATAAAAACTCGTAGCTCAATTCATCTTTAAAAATAACAACTCTTTAAATTTCTATTCTTTATTTTAACAAAACTTTTTTTATTCAAATGGAATAGAGCGTTTTTGGGTAATGTTAAAAAAAGGCGATACGCAGAGAGTTTTCGCAGAGTCGCATCCACGTTGGATTGAGTGAAAATCGAGCTGGAAAGGTAGCGGAGAAGGATTCGAGAAGGAAGACGAGACTCTCCCGAGGCAACGTGCTCTCATGCAACGAATTACTTTCCACAGGAGTATCATTGTTCCCTATACACATTTCGTAACTGGATTGGCATTTGTGATGCAAGTCGAGCTACACTGACCTTTCAACAACTTTCTTTAGGCTACGCGTGACTTGATCCCAGAACTCGGCTCCTCGGTTCCCTCGTTCGCTCAGTTGATACCTCTACGTGTGCTTCGAGATCGTAAATACTACTCCGTTGTCTGCCACTATTCACCCCTCTCTTTAATTTCCTACAGACTTGCTCACAATAAATAAAATCAATCAAATTCCACTAAATTCTTGTAATTTTCCATACACGTTTTTCTCATCCGAAATTCGAATATATTTATTTGCAAGATAGAAGCTACTCTCACTTATGTTAGAGACCAAACAGAGGAAACAATTATATTTTGATTTGCTGCCGAGGAGAATGGGGGGATAATAGAAAGTAAATTAGATAGTAAATTGAATATTAATAAATAGCAGAGAAAATTATTATTTCCTCTCGCTTGAAAGGCGTGCGGAATTTTTTGACAGATACATTATAAACATGCGATTGTTGTACCGATGTAGGATCCAGCTCGTAGTTTGAAGCTTACATTGTTCTGTCAGCGGCGTGACTGGCTTCATTAACACCTTGACGGACGATTTACTGGATGGCTTAGTAAATAACTCTCTCCAATTTCACCGGTTTACTAATGAGCTGAAAAATTATTCAGCCTTCCGAATTTTCTTTATGTTCTTCGTTTATTAATATTTGATCAATTGATTTAGAGACTCATTTAGAGACTTATTTAGAAATTAGCTTACAAATTGATTTAAGTCAGCTGAAGTTAAATCTGTTGATCGATTAGTGCGTAGATCGTGTTTACGGTCCGTCTGAAGCAAACTGTAGATCGAACGATTTCCAATAGCTACCGACGGGCTGTACTCGAGAGCACGATCGACAAATTGCTATCAGCCCTGTTATTCTTTCTCACCTTTTTTCCGAGAGACGTATCTCACTCGCGAGTCCGATACTTGTCGCGAATCTGTCTGTTGCGCGACAAATCGTTCACTTCGCAGTTTCACGTCTTTTCTCGATCTCATTTTCTTCTAATCTCTTGTGCCATTCCAGTTAATATCTTATTTAAACCAATCATAGTTGATTTTCATGTATTTCAAAAATAAATATTAGTTGGCGAATATTTTTACAGATAGAATAATAATAATAATAATAATAATAATAATAATAATAATAATATTATAAATAAAAATAAAATTGAACTAAACCACGGAAGATGCGAGTTTTAGCATTTCGCAAAACTTTTCCGCAGCACCATCCGCAAGGATGAAGTGAAACGAAACGAAACTGCATCGGCCCGTTACCACGCCTCGCAATGACCTCACGTGCAGCTACGTCTAGAGTTTTAATCCGTGGAGCGAACGTGTTCTGGCGTGTGCAACTGTGCAGACTGCACGGGATGCACGCACGACTTTGCCAGCCTCGCAGCTGCTGGATAGAGCTCTTCTCGTTTTGCGAGAGTGATCTCCGATTTCCATCGGGTTCACTTCTTTCTCAGTTAATCCGCAATTTACCTCACCATTTTCTCCCTGAAATCTATCCATCCTTATCCATTCCTAATCACCGAGTCTTTGATATATTCGTATCTCTAATATCATTTTAATAGTTATAAAGAAAATAGGTTTCGGAGTTCCTTGAAACTGAAACTAGAACAATATTGTGATAATTTCACGATTATTTTATGGAAACAACGAGATTGGCAAATCGCAGAAAGTCGAAGGAAAAGAAAGGCACGATCGAAATGCGACACGAAACGAAAGCGCATCGCGTCGAAGCAGCGCAATCCAGCGCAATGCAGTGCAGCGAAGCTGGCTCTCATTGCCGCAGTGACCTCACGTATAAGTGCAGTCACGTTACCGTTACCAGCAGAAATTGCTGTCATCCAAATTATTGCTGGCTCTGCCCCGACCGAGGAGGAGACAATCGCCGACGCGAGGAGAGAAAATGCGAGCGGGCCTCGATTTCACCGTAACCACAGGCCACGGAAATTTATGCACTCCGAGAGTGGCCAGGAAGAAAGAAAGAAAGAAAGTTAGACAAAGGGGATCTAGAAGAGTGAGATCGCGTAGCGGGAGAAAGAAGACGGAGATCGAGAGACGCAGGGAGTTAGACAAACGGACAAACGAACAGACAGACAGACCGATATGGAAGAGAAAGAGAAAGACAGAGAAATGAACAAAGAGATAAAGGAACCAACGAACAGATGGAGAGACAAAGAGATCGAGAATAAAATAGGAAAATATATGAATAAACCAGTAGATAAATACATAGAGAACACAGACATACAGTGAAATTTATAAAGAGACAAACAAATCATGTAGACGAAGAAATAGACGGAGAGAAAGGGAGATAAGGAGACAGACTGAAAGACAGTGAAATGGATAAATAGGTAAATAAGCCAGTGGATGAAGGAGCAGACGAATAGCTGGACAGTAGATAGGGACGTAAAAGGATAAGTAGACAGACGAAGAGACAGACAGTGAAATAGAGAGATATACGAATAGTCGAAGAAAGATATAAACAAACCAGTGGACGATTAGACAGATGGTAGAACGTAAAAACAGATAAAGAAATCAGTAGATAATAATTAGACAGAATATAAAAACATAGTCAAATAGATAAATAGACAGACAATGAGACAGATAATGAAGTACAGAAGTGCGTGCACTGACCAGTAGAAAAATGCAGGAATAGATAGACTGGCTGCCAAAGAAAAGTCAAGAAAGAAACGAGCCAATTATCAAATAGATAGACAGACTCAAGAAAGTGAGTCAGATGGATGGGAGAACCAGAGAGAAAGAGAAAGAGAGTTAAAGAAGTTCCGTGCACTAGCGATAAGAAGATCATAAATATGAAGCAGATCTCACCAAAGGATCGCCGCAACGCAAAAAGCGAAGCCGCCACTAATTGGAATTGACACTAGCCGTGTATGCCGGATCGTACCATTCTGGCTGTGCGGAAAAAAAGAGGCGGCGATTCGTGGGTAATAATTTGCGGACGGTGAGCGATTATGCAGATCTAGAGCAGCGACGACCTCGAAGATAAGGAAAATGCGGAAGTCGCGAGGAACGTGACAAATGGTTTGAAATATCGCTCGAAACACTGTTCTCCTTTTATGTTGAGGGAACTTCTTCCCCTGAAAAATTTGCGCGAATAAAATAGAAATCGCCAATTTTATTGCTAATTTCTCATCAATTATCATTCAATTGAACAAGAATATGTTACTTGAATTTTTAACCAACAAAAAGTTAGAGAATTCTGTAATATCTTTCACGTATTTTTGAAAGAAAAAAAAATAGTCTCAATTATTCGGATGGACTTCGCGTTAATCATGAAACTTGAAGAATAAGAAGAAAATGCAAAATGTTCGAGAGTCAACGGAAACACATCGAATAACTTATATCGGCACGCATCGTTGCACCGCAGGATTCCTCGATTAAAAGCAGAAATTGATATTAAACGCCGATCGTACCGGTGTGACAGAAATATGGCTCTATTTGCGCGGTAGATATTAAAAGCCTGATGCAGTGATCCATTGGACGGCTGTTTTTTGCCGGCCACGTTATATCGTCTTTACGTAAACTCTTGTAATATTTATCACTCGTATGTTGATCACTGCGTACACCACTAGACTCGATATAAAAGCGTTCGACGGACCACATACTGTCAGTAATTCCGGATTGAACGGTAATTAAGAATATTGAATGTTGATTCCGTAGGAAGTTTCGAAGAAATTCATACGAGAATCGACAAAGAATAATAAATATATTATTAAAAACGAACGTGTTTTCGCCTTGACTACTTCGCAAAAGTTCCACTGACAAGTTCATTAATAACGGAAGAAAAAAAAGTGTCGACGAGATATCGACGTGGGTTATACATAATGTTACACATAATGTTATACATAATCATGAGGATACGCGATTCGAGCAACTCATTTCTATAATCCGAACTATAATCCGTTCATTAACATCTTCAGTCACGTTCCTGGGTTCAGGAAAAAAACTGGTTCATAGATATTGTTTTTTGATGGAAAAGTTGAGTTTCGAATCGGAAACTGGGAGGAATTGTTGTAAGAGCTGGTTTGATTGTAGAACGAGGCTTATCTTTGACGAAGGACAGTCGTTGCACCGACCAATTAGTTAATTGCTCGGGCTCCTCGCTGATTGTGCATAAAACTAAGCGAAAAGCGCAGGCGCTCAGGAAAATAAGTGGGCGTATTGTTTCGATGGATAAATGTCGTGTCCTGAAACGTGTGGCAGCTTGCTTGAAAGGGGCGTAAAATGTAATACATGCCACTTCGTAATCGGGTAGCTCAACTGCTTTTTGCTTTGTGTTGTTTTGTACTTAAATACTAGGACAATCAAGAGAATTTTTTTATTCTTCGATTTTAGTAAAACTACTCTAATTCCTTTCGCTATTATTTTTTACTTAAAATTTATTTTGTGTGCAATACAATTAGAACAATTTCGAAAAGATAATTCAAGTCCAATTATTTTAATCGTGGACTCTTGCAATTTTAAAGTAGACACCGAATAACAAAACAAGGAATTTAATAATAGATAAATAGTAAGAAAAAATGAGGGAGAATCTAGGGAAGTTTGTATGAGAATTTAATCTTTTTAATCGAATCTTATTTAGTTAAAAGATTCATTATTATTTTCTTGGAGATTTTAGATTTGAATCGTTGCAAGATCATCGCGAAGTAACCCGTCGGTTAAACGAAGGGAAAATTAAAATGATCGAGGTTATCCTTGAGTGTTGGGTACGAGCGGACGACAATACTCGCTCGGCCAGTGACTTTCAGGCCAGAAAATTACTTAATGAATATGGACATGCAACGCATTATAGCATATTAAAAGGCACGTGTGCGTAGGCACATCTTCTTCGAGCCCCTCTTATTCTCCTCGTTCCTCGTCACCCAAGCGAACACCGCTCACTTATGTTACCTTAACCCAACACGTGCCAAACCATCGCCCTTCGTTTATCTTCTACCCTCGGTCCTCCCCCTTCCAACATTTTAATTAGTTACATATCATTTGAATCGAATTTAGATCTGCTTCTTTCTCCGCCCCATTATAATTATTATAATTATATTCTCGGCAACTGAACATAAATTCTATTCCTCAAAATTTATCAAAGAGAATTATAATTAAGAAACACTCAAATATAAAAACAAAAATGTTTCATATGATTTTTCTACCTGATTCGAGAGAATTTTTCTTGCAATAATTTCCATAATAACTTTAATATCCAAGTTATCGGATACTCCGCGAGGGAGTTTACAGAGTAAATAGAGATCTCACTTCTATCCCCTTCTCTTTCTCACTGTCTGGTCAGCAGACAGCATCGCGTCGTAGCTCAAGCCACAGTGTTTGACAGTGTGTTTGACAGGGTGTTTGCCCAGGGGTCACTGGAGTTCTCCCCACGACCATTTAGGACGATCGACCCATCGTCGATTTGAACGTTACCAGCTACCCTCTACCAACCAATCACCCTCACGTTTCAAACTCTTCTTTCCTTTTCTCTCTTTTCTTTCGCCACCCCTCGTCGACCCGACAAATCCTAATTTAATGCTTCGTGGCCTCGGACCATTCACTCAGATAAACAGGCAAACCGCAATCTTTCTTCGCTTATTAGCACCGACATGCTCAACGATTAACCTTCCACATCTGTTTCTATTGGCGTTCATATTCAATTTCTACATTTTGTAGCCACACAATTAGGTAAAGTAATTAATTTAAGGGAATTTTTTCTGTTGGTTTCTGAGAGTGGAAGCGATGAGTTTAAGGAAAACATGATTTTTTAATTGTTGATCGAGAAGGTATTGGTATTGAACGAGGTATGATTTTTACCACATAAGTGTCAGTGATTGATAGTTATTGATACTCGAGAAAGAAAAGAGGAAGTAAAAATGTATTTTGAAATGTTGATCGAAGAATTAATTCGAATTGAATTTAAGAGGAAAATAGCGTGACTGACCCGATGGATCCCGATTTCTCAGTTTATTCTTGCCTTCCTCGACTCGCCTGCCAGTCCGTCATCGATCTCATTGTTAGACGATGGCCTCACGCGATCCGCGCATCCTCAGGATCCGCTCCCCTCATTAAGAGCCGCGTGTTGTATTTTACTTCGTCGCGGAAACCTCATCTCCTCGCGTTCACTTTTAAATTAAACTCCAAATTAACATCCACAGTTCTATATCAATATTTCTTTATACCAAAGATATATTAAGTTGAACACTTAAAAAGAAAGGAAAAAGAAGAAGAAAAAGTGAATCTTGAAAGTGAGTTTAGGATAAGTTTCCTGTGGTGACTGATACAAGTAAGGGTTACTAGTTTCAGAAGAGGGAAGCAGTGATAATGACTCGTCATGTTAGTTCTCCCTTTGTGATCAGGATCGCTAGCGCGCGCGCGTGCGCAATGAAGAGGATGATCGACGATCGCAGAGCGCGCGGTAGGATGATGATCGTCGTTACGCAACGAGGAAGAGGAGGAGGAGGAGGAGGAGGAGGCAGCCGCGCGTGAGTCACTGAAAAGTCGACCGTCAGGCTGTGATCCCTCTGGCAAAACCGGGATCACTCTTTAGGAACGACGTGGCGCATTAGCGTGATTACACGCTTTGCTCTTTATCTCCCTCTTTCTCTCTGCTTCCTTATCTTCCTCTCGTTCGCTCGAGAGAGCGTGCGTCGTCTCTTGCTCTGCCACGGCAGCAGGCCTCGGTCAGCTGGTAGCGCGTCAAACTTCCGTGCTACCTGGGCATCCCCCTTGTAATTTGCACCTGGTGCTTTGATTCTATCTCCCGGGCACACCACCGTAATTCTGACAACATTCAGAAACTGCTGACTCTGCTTTCGGACTCTCGCGATGACCCCACCGGAAAAGCCGGGTCAGAGACATACCCATGACATTTCTCATTACTAAAATAGTTAAACGTGTCATAGAACGTGTGTTAATATACAAGGTAGAAATAAATCTAGTATTATGTAATTATTGTACAATTATTTAAAACAGTATTGATTTAACGTATTAAGGGAAAATAAAAAAGACATAACTTTTTGAATATATTGAACAAAAAAATCTCATGTAAAATTCTGATAAAAGATTCTGTTTTAGGGGGAAAAAATGTTGATAAACCGGATGGAAGTTTGAAAAAATTGCACTGAAGAGTAGACGTACGAATATAGGTCATTGCGGGGAAAGGACGAATTTAATAGTTCTATCAGAGAGGTCGGAAAAGTCATGGGAACGTCTGTTCGGGTGGTGTGCTCGTGTTGACGAAAGTAATAGGCCGGTTGTTCCGCTCGGTGGATGATTACACACACGTATAGTATCTAATGCCAGGGAGGCCCCCGTAAACCCGGCTGGCCCCGCTAATGCACTTTTAATTAATTAAACGAGCTGATGGCTCTTCCCTCTCCGATACTCGCTTCTTCCCTCTCGCTCAGCACTTTTCGTGCCGACCTCGCGTGCCGGCTGTCCGATCTAGGTGCAAACTCATCCTCCCTCCGGACGCGACCCCCTTTACGCCACTGGCATCAACCCCTCTTTTTCCACCTTCTCGCCTCTTTCCTTCCTTCGGCTGACTCCTGCTCTCGTTTATTGATCTCACTCGGTCTTTGCGCTGACCCATCGCTCACCCTTACCTCCCTTTTTACCCTTCCACGTACTCTGTGTGTCTCCTCGTCATTGATCCGCCTTTTTCTGCCTCCAACAAAGCGCTCTCGACAGCCACGCTAACCAACTTTACCTTGATTTTTCCCATTTTACCACGTGCTATTTAAAAATTCAATTTTTTATTTAATCCTCTTCTTTCAGATTAGATTCGTGATTAGATCGTGTCATGTATGATTGATTCAACAGTACAATTCTACTATTGTGCGAAACTATAATTCAATATATTCAATCTTTAACAAAACAAAACAAAAGGATTCTTGAGTGCAGTTTAACTATTGTATATTCTTCTACTATTTCATTGCGATATACGTATAAAGAAAGATTGCGATGAAAAGAGATAGATAACGATACGTAAAATCGCGCATACGTCTCGCAAAATATATCGTACGAAATTCTTGATTGATATGGTCCAGCGTAGGATTAAGCAAAAGAGCACGAGCAGATACAAATGCGAGGTCGGTCCGAAGTAAGAGAATGCTAATGAGACCACTAGCGTGCTACTGTTAATATATCCCCGAGTGCCAAGCGAAATTTTGGCTAGGGGAGATTTATTCGCGGCCAGAAGAAAGAAGTCTCTCGTCGTTGCAGAATGCGTCTAGACCACCCGAGGGAGCAGTCGACTTCTTTTGCCCGGACTATCCTCGTGTAATTAAACCCGGCGATGACGTTGATTTACACGGAGCCGCGCTCTACATCCTGCCCAAGGAGAAGCGTTTCGAGAGACGAACGTGCGCACAGTGGCGGTCAAAAGAAAGTAGAAGATTTAAACAGTCATTTCTTAAGAGAGAATTTAACATTTCATGGACAAATCCAGCAGAGTATTGCATATACGAAGAAAGTATGTAAAAGAAAGGGGGAGGGTAGATCTCCGATAGAATGATTTGCGTTATTAGTATCGATCTTTATACATATGTATATGCAAATTATCTCCTGACTTGCAACTTTCTTTTGTTCGCCACTGTATACCTTTTAGTCTTGGAACCAGCGGAGAATCAGCTACATACATTCAGAATGATTTCGTTCAGCTTGCGAACCCCACATCGTTCAGGACCCACCGAACAACGACAAAACCAACGCGGACTCTCGAATCATGCCAATTTTCACCCACGCACTATATGTGTGTATATGTATACTTTCTTCGTGAAGATCTACCTCCGGAGAATTTAAGGATCTGTTCTTATAAATTTGGTTCTGTTCAAGAATTAATTTTAATTTTATTTTTTAACATGGTTTATTAATACTACTTAAATTTCTTCAATTAAAAGCAACACTTTTAAGATTCATTTTTGAGAAACGAAATTAACATACCGTTCAAGTTCTTCAATGTTGTCCCAGAAATCATAAGTGAGTTCCGACGTGGTCCCACGAGCGGCCAATCGAAAACTGACTCGAAAATCGAAAACTTTCCTTCGAGCGGCGCGATTCCTTTACGAGAGATTCCAGGAGTTATAAAAAAAAGCGTCGGTTGGAACGAGGAGCACACGTCAATAGATTGCCAGGGGGATTAGTGACCCCGATATCGAGAAGCCGTAAAGCCGAACGACGCGACGTTCGAGTGTAAACATCGCTTCGACTCGTCTTATTCCTCGTCTTTGTTGGAGACACGCTACTCGAGTGATATTGAAAGTCGCGGGTACGTATCAAAGGAATTGCCGGTCTTCGATTCCGCGAAGGAAATGAAGCGAAGGAGTAAGCATCTTACGGTGCGAGTCGCGCCGTTTGCGATACTCGTCGCTCATTAGTCTCAAGGATTACGGACTGGCATATTCCGATGTAGGCTGAGAGTGTCCCAATCACCTGAGAGCGGGTGGTTGCAAGCAGAACTAACGCTTGTCTCTTTGATTTCGACAGTAGCACCGTGATTTATGATTGGGACGCAAACGTATACGAACTTTCATTGCAATTTTAATTAAGATTCAATTTGGACTCAAAACTCAATCTTAAATCTGTTTTAACACTTGGATAAAGACATTAATGAATTTCGCTCCCAAGACAAAAAGAAAATCCTAATTATAATTGGCACCCTAGTTAGAGTCCAATAAGAGCTTCGCAACCTAAACGGCAACCGTATCGAATAAAGAAACTAGGTTTCTCCTGAATTAAGCAGCTGGGAGTTTCGCATGTCGAAGCAGCACAGCGCACCGAAAAATGAATGTGAATGCGAAAAGAGTGCGAGAGAGTGAGATTATTTCTGTTCGAAGGCGTCCGATTAGTAGTCCATTTATCCTGGTAGAGGGAAGTAAGGAGAATCTACGGCGACAGAAGTGGCGCGAGCGTGAATATTTAGGAGGGATGCTCACGGTCTCGTTAATTAAATGGTTTATGGGCTTGACCAAATATTCGAATTTTTGTATTCAATTAGCTACGGAGTCCAAAGGTAGCAAGGCGAAGGTAGCGGGGCGAAAGTACACGGGGACAGGGATGCTGGGGGCAGAGCGAGATCCAGGACGATTAGAATGAATGGCCACCATAAATCAGGTGGCTCGTTGCTCTCGAGAGCTAACCGCGAGGAGGAAGGATAGTCTCCAGTCGGACGCAGGGACTCGAAATCACGAGGACCACTACCTCACACCATCCTTCGACCGCTCCTCTCTCTATGCTACTTCGATCCTCCCGCGACACCCTCGATTCTATTCTCGACCTTCTAACGCTATCTTCGACGTCCTCGCGATCACTGCTACCAACATTCTTCGCTCTCTTTCCTATGTCCTTACTTACTTACAACTGTACAATCCTTTGTAATTATTCTAAGAATATTATCATTATTTATAAAAATTCCTCGATTCAATTTAAACAAGATTCGTTAAAACATTTCGAATAATTTCACTATCTAAATGTAATCACTAAATTATAGAATTTAAGCCTGAAGAAGAATAACTAGGACGATTAGCGCGAGCAAGATTATTGAGAAAGAGAAGTCGAGAGAGCGAGAAAGAAAGAAGATAGTCGAAAGGATTTGTTGCCGAGGTCCTCCAGTCCCCGAGTCGGCTAATCTACCCACTCGCGCGACATCGGGCGCCCGAATAATCCGGATCCAGTGAGTCGAGAGGATGCTGTTACGGTATAGCGTGGCGCGGCGTGCTTGCCGCTCGTGCGGCCGTGTCTCCCGAAAATAAACGAGGGACCACGCTAAACCACGCTCCAACACAGCTCGAATTCTCTACTCACACTTTTTCTCTTTCTCTCTCTGTCGCAGCCTGTTCTCACCCCTTCGCCAGGCATTCGGAGAAATCTAATTATCCGTGAAGCCTCTATTGACTCCGAGCGGAATTTATTGCGGTGCGATCCTCTCCCACCTCCGAGAGAAGGGGTTAGCGACGCTCGCTCGAAAAAGAGTGAAGAGTCCGGGGGCAACACCGTTGATTATGTTAATGACCCGCTTATCGGGACCATCGGCGCGAGCACTAAATCTCGCGAGAATAATAGCGCCACCGGCGGAATGCGACGATCGTGTCACCGTAATGGGGCATTACCTCTTATTTTCTCAACTCTGAACCCCAAACTCGAAACAACCTCCTTCTTCATCCGCCAATATATCAAACGTTTAACGGCGATAATTATTCAACACTTTTTAACACGTTCGATCATGTACTTCGAGGAATCGTTCAAATCATTCGCGGATTTATTTATAGATAGATTTATGGGTCTATAAACGAAGAGGGATAAAAGCTCTCGCGAGAGCGAGTTTACAGTTGGCTGATCGATATTTTCTCGGTGACTATCCGACTGAACACATATGGTTAATAATAAGTAAGTGTTATAGCACGGGTTCGCTGCGCATACGAAGGACGTAGGTACTATTACCACCAGAACTATATAAGGAATCAAAACGATTCCGTCGAACTTCTCTCGTTCGCGAACCAAAGGGGGCTCTCGATAAGCGTTACTCTCCTGAATGACGTGTTTTTAAGAGAGCCAGTGATTCTAGTCCAGACGATTCTAGTGTTAATAAGGGAAGAACAGGTACGAGAACGGAAATCGAGCCGAAAGGATCGAATCACCCTCACAATTCAGAGAGTACGTCTACATTTACGGTTGGCGATATGCATCGGCAATCGAGTCAAGTACCTTTTCGCGGCGAACTACTCGAAGGATACCTGCTCGAGCTATTCTCAGCGACACGTGGACCTCGTCAAGGGCCCGTTCGGTAGGAGTAGAAAATAATTTTCCAGTAATTTTCAAAGCAGGCGCGTACCCAACGAGCCAAAGAGGATTTCCATGTGGATTGAGTCGATCGACTCTGCCTTCGCGATCGCTTTCATCGGTAGGTATCCCGTGCGAGATATTGTTTCAGGAATCGGAGTTGCGTTACTCTGTGGTCTCGTGCGCGCATTCCCTTAATGCACTGCGTGCAACGGAGCAAATCGGATTCTAGCTAAATTTGTATCTGAGCGCGAATATCGCTGCGAACGGTAATAAGCCGCGTCCAATTGCGGATGTCGCGGTAAGCGAGATGTTGCGATCCTGCTAGGAATAACAGCAGGCTCGAATTAATTGGAAATAACTGGATATATGAAAATAGAATAAAGCAGAGTAAAGTGAGAAATAAATAAATCGACGAATCGATAGGAAAAAATATTAATTGATAAGAATCAGAAGAATGTTAGAAACATTATTTGACAGAAGAAAATTAATAGAATCTTTGTTAAAATTTTTAGATATCGCGTTAGATCGGGTTGCGATCGGTAAAATTTGTATTTAACGATATATGGTCTGTGTAAGAGTGACAATCAAGAAAAAAGAAAGGGAGGCAGAAATGAGATGGGAATAAAAAGAGTTGGAATGAGAATCGAGAGCGAAGGGATTACGTATACCGAGTGGACGGTAAGGATTCACGGAGCTCATTACCCGACTGAGAGCCCAGATTCGGTGTCGGTGCGAAGAACCGGTTGGAACGGGGAACCTTCGTCGAAAGTGATAGTCGCATTCTGGATCGGTACCTCCTGCTCGCAAAACTCGCGGCTGCTACTCGCGAGAAACACGAGGACTACGGGAGAGGTCCGCGAGAGTTGTTCTACGAGAACGCATTAACTCGCTCGCAATTCGACCGACATACTGTCCGCGAAAATTGACGGGATTATCGCGTGCAGCCAACACATTCGACCCAAATGATCGGAATAATGCTGATTGAATTTCGGGGGAAACAGCGGCTTCCGATCTGATTAATATTCTCTTTAATAGAATTTCAGTTAGTAGCTTACCTATTTAGTTTAACCCTGAGATAATTGTATAGAATTCCAAAATGTATTTCTAAACTCATCCCTCGCACGAGTTTTATCTAAAAAATGCGCAGTCTCAACATTGAGCAAGCGTTCATAGGACAGAGTGTTACAGAAATTGCTGTTCACGTCGCGCACGAGTCCCTCCCAGTACGTTTAGTTACCGTTACCAGGAGACGGTGTATTGTTCAATAAAGATATTGTAGACTTTACGATTACGAGAGCGGAAATTGCGTTAACGAGAGAACAAGTCACTGCATAAACACGTAACGGAACCCCGTAATCTCCCTCGCAAGTGTTTCGCGTGAATTTCGACGCGGCCTCATTTGTAATTCTTATGTCCTCGAAGAACCTTCGGAAACGAATTGTCGGAATACGGTAAAGCGCCTTGAAAAATCTTCCTATCTCTCTTCTGTTTCTCTTTTTTCTCACTGGTAAAATACAAGGAATCATTGGAAGAAAAAAGAACAAATACCATCTTTAAACAACTTCATAAGTTATAAATTAATTTGTTTCTTCTTTAGCCATCTTTTTCATAAATTGAAGAAACCACTTTGATAGAGGTTTGGATTGCTATGAAAAAAATCAATCAGAATTCTGTTGTGGATTGGAACTCGATATAAATCTGATTAGCTCATTTCCGGTTGGAGGAAAATCTTAGGTAGCGATCGAAAGAATGCGGCGCTGGCGTCGCGAGATGAAGATAGTGTCGGGTGACAATAGCGAAGAAGCGTCATCCCGCAGTGAGACTTACGTCAGGGACACTATGTCATCGGTATAAATCGCGCTTCATCCCTCTGGAGAGAATAGCGCCGATTGACGAGCTCTTCGAAAAATAAACCTTCTTCGTGATTTCGTCAACGATAAATCCAGTCAATTACACGCTACCATAGTAGTCATTCGAACTTCGAGAATTCCTTTCTGACTTTATCCTCACTATTTGCGGCTCGAGATTAATTCTCTTCTGACTAAACCAATAATTCTACTTCGATTAGATTCGATCAGTAGAATTCTCTTCTTCATTTTCGGATTTTCTGTGGATTGCGTCGAATGAATTTCTGAATGAAATCTCGGGGCTACGAGACCGGAAGTGTTTAAGGAATATTGGTGTCAGGCGAGTGTGAGGAACCAGGTAGTTAAGGTGTTAACATAGTTGAAGTTCATTCACCAGAACTTCATATTCATAAGTCTATGTCTCTTCCCTGCTATATGTAATGTATTGTGCATAATGGAAGTACTGTATTCTGTCGTCGATTCTTCTTTCACAATTCCAAAACCATACTTCCGTACTAAAATAATTCTCGAATTGCTAAAGAAAATATTACTTTCGTTTCCTGTGAACTTAAACAATCTTGAATAACTTGATTTTATCATATACTCAAAGCTTGAAATTACACTAAACTTTCCAATATTTTTAACGAATGCACCTCGCACTACATATTACACCGATTATTCAGACACTAATGAATTATGCATTGAATACCGCGGAATTATTAATAATGTAATGATATTTTTAATGCAGAGTGTCCCACATTATATATTGCACCAATTACCCAGAAACTAATGAATTATTCATAGAACAGTGAGCAACAGTGAGCAATGGATCACTTTGAGCAAAATGACACAACCTTGAAAATAATTTCCCTAGTAAATTCAAATTAGAATAAAACAATAGTAATTTAAAAAATCTCCAAATTTCCAGGCATTCTTCAATACAATTGTTTTCTTACTCAAAAAGGAAATTTCCAACGAGTCCACTTGACTTGACGAATAAATTCACCGACTCCTTCATTATTCCTGATACTTTACAAAAGCAGTCGAAGCAATATCTCCCCGGTGATTTTAATGCCGCGTAACGAGGAGACGGTAATTCCATTACGATTAGCGCTCGCGCTCGAGGTTCTGGAATGTTTGAGCAAGTGCGTGGGCGTATAGTCCCCGGATGACGATTGTTCGGAGGCAGCCGGCTATATTCACGTGTGCGCGCGTCTCGCGGCGAGTCGTGGAACGAGAGAAAAGCGAGAAGGAGAGCCAGAAGTGAAGGAGAGGACGAAGAAGAAGAAAGAGAGAACGAAGAAGAAGAAGAAGAAGAAGAAGAAGACTAAATAAGAGAAAGGAAGAGAGATTGAGAGAAAGAGAGAGAGAGAGAGAAGACGAAACGAAAACTCGGCTCCTCGAGCGAGCGGTGAGCATGTTTCCTGATGGGGTCATCAGCGCGAATTAACATACTGGGTGGACTCGTACGACACGCACACGTGCGCGTCCTACCAACGTTTCCATCTGACTCACGAGCCTTCATTCTATCCCTTTTTTTTTCTTCTTCTCTCTTTATCTATCTCTTTCTCTTGCTGCCTACTTCTCCTTCTCCACCTCTGCTCCTTTTGCTCTTCCCATTGCTCCTTTGGATCCTTTTACTCATTTTGCTCGCTTTACTCGATTTGCTCGATTTGCCTCCCGCTTTTACCTTTCTACCTTTATATTCAGCTCCTCCTCCATCCTACCTTGGTTCACAACTCTCTCGCCTCTTCCTTTTCTCAGGGAAACTGGATAAATCGCGCGCGGAATAATTGCTGCACTGATTCTTAATGTCACTGGGCTATATTATTCATTGTATTTGAAATTTTCTTGTAAACATTTTCCAATCTCAGGAAATTAAAGAAAATCGAGGATGATTATAAAAAAATGTTGAATTGGAATAAATATTTTTTTATTCGAGTATTTCTTGTGTACGTGTAACGCGTAAATCGAAGCAGGATGCAGTCTGTGGTAGATTTAAATGTTTGGTGTAGCGTTGAGCGGACTACTCGTGGTCGGCTTTTCCCCCGCGGTGCGGTGGCGAGCGGAAATTGATTTGCTTCGACGAATTTCCAGCGTAGACTGATCCGACCGAAGGGGGGCTTATAGGAATACAATAAGACAATTATGCCCAGAAGGACGAGCGGTAGAGATAGGCGACGGATTAGAGGAGAGTCCAGCAAGCGGTAGCCTGGTAAGCTCCAATCAGCCGACGCGACGAGACGCGACACCGACCGACGCTCTCTCGCAAAGAAATCTCCTTGGGTATTTATCACGCGGCTGCCACCGGTGCGTCGCAACAAACGCATTTCTTCCTACTACCGCGCGCACCCCGTTTATCTAGTTTATCTGGCAAAGGCGTCGAGAGGAATGCCTCTTCTTCTTCTTTCACTCCGTTCACTTTTTTTCCGCGGTAATTGCTTGCGACGCTTATGGGAAAGCCGTGCGAAACTTTGTCCTAGAAACATCTTCCGCTTCTTCTCTTATTCGTCTCGATCCGATTCAACGCGATTAATTCACTTGGATTGTTGACGGTAATCGACTATCGATATCGATTTAAATATTAATCGTACTTCCGATAAGTTCAGGAACGATCATTAAATCCAGAAATCATTAAATTTATAAAACAGAAATTGGAGAACGCTCATGATACGATATACATACATTGTTTCTCAAAATTCGTTCAAAAATAAAAATTAAAATGCACATTGTATAATACGAAAGTATAGATACATAAATAGATATTTCATTATTGCAACGATACGTGTTAACCTGTATTATTTTGGAAATTTATTATAAATTAAAAGAGTTATATATTGTGTCTAAAATTAGTTTGGAAAATCGGGTTAAAATGACGTATTGGAAAATTTGAGGGGTTCGACGCCTATGAAGGAAGATTCATAGGATCAGCCCGATCTCGAGAGGACAGGATTGACGAGACGCGAGCAAACGGAATCCCAGCGGGACGTTAATACCCGAAACCTCCCGATAGAACTCCCGATTCTTCTTGCAGTTCTGGCAAATCTCACTGTAACGAGATCACCGGCCGATAATACAATTCCAGGTAAAAAGTCTCCCGGTCGGAATAAGGTTCATTCTCGAGGGAAGCATCGGTCAGGTTTCCGCAGTGTTTCACTGTAAATCGGACCATAATCATAATCGTCATCGTAATCGTAATAATAACAATAATCAGTATTCTACGATCGTCCCGACGCTCGTGTTCGCAGCAAGAAATGGCGATTATTCTTGCGAGATTGTTTATGCGCGTAATTATGCAGCCGGCGGACGGCAATAATACAAGATCCTTGCGTTTTTTATTTCGCGTTAGACTGCATTGCGATTTGTCTCATGAAACACTGATGTTACTCTGGGACGATCAATTCATTTTTTTCTTCCGTCCGCTACTTCGGAGAGCAAACAGAAGCTGGTTTAACGCGAATTTGATCGACGGAACGTAAAAAAAAATAATTACCCACGGTGATTGAGTAATGTACAGTTATAATTCCATTAACTGCATTATTAAGAACTCGTTAGCTCGTTATGCGACAATTATCGAGAGATCGAGATATGAAAAATGTTTCGCGTCCACGGAATAATTGCGATTTGTTTGTCGTCACCGGTTGATTGGAAATCGATCGATCTTTATTTCTAGAATGTGTTTTTTAAGAAAATATTCCAAATTCTCCTAAATTATTCAATTTATTTGCGATGTATCAAACCGAGTATTTTAGAAGCTGCACAAAAACTAGTATCTAATCTGTTAGACTCAATCAGGAAGAAACAGTTCGCAAGCTGTTTAGCAGATAAACATCCTATAATTTCGAGAAAATTAATCGGAATAGCTTTTCTGTCTCCTGACATCCTTGGGAAAGTCACGTTGAACCGGAATCCGTCGGCACGAATCGTTATTAGAAATTAGACCTCTCATCCCTGTCACCACGGCGACTCTACATCAGGGAAAGAGTAATAATGAATCTTTCAGATCTCATGCCGCGTGTGACAATTATAGTGTCCGCTTGGGAACAGGTTCGCTCGAGTTGGCTTGCGCGGCACGCACTTCAAGGATCGCGAGTATTCCCGCCGATCTAACATATTAATAGGCGGCACAATTCAATTAGATTAGACTTAAAACTCTCCCGCCGCAACTAGTAGAATTATTGGGCATCAATTTTTACATCTTTGCTTTCCAGCTATTAAATCTTTCTTCGTAACATCGATTCTGCATGGGAAAATAGTTTAAATAGGTTCTTTCCATATAAATCCCATGCGATTTAAATTTCAACTACTTTTTGTTAAATAGGTAAAAGTACGTTGTATTGTACGATATTTATACTGTCCTATAGGTAAAATCATGAATTACCCAATAATTCAATTTACAATTATATTAGTACAATGTGAAGAATTATAACCATGTACCAACACATATGGTTAATTAGTTTCGTTTGTGTGTATTAAAATAACGAGTGTAGCTTAGGACACATAGGTGAATGAATTTGAGATTCAGGAAAAAGGATCGTAAAACTCGAAAAAGTGACTAATCGTCCTGGAATACATAACAGGCTGCACTCGCGGTTCGTCATTGAAATGTCGTCGAACCGTGGTCTTTTTCCGTGAAAAGCGTACCGCCAAGCCGATCGCGATTCCAGGGATGCGGTAACGCGATACCTCGGAGCGCGGCAGGAGATGCGAGACCAGAGCGAGGGTAACCGCTGTGGCGGCCTGCTTTCCGAATGGGATCCTTATACTCTCGATTAATGAGCCGGATTCTCGTTCGACGTGGCTCGCGTACTGCGTTCCGAATACATACCTCGGAAGTGATTAACCACCCGATTTTACCCTCACTCGACCGGTGGAAAGTATTGACATCTTCCGATAACTGGTCTCAGTACATGCACATAATTCTTATTAAAACCGAGCGCAAAATATTTAAATAAGAAATAAATGTGTTCTATTAATTTAAGGGTAGTACTTTTAAGACGTTGATTGCCACGACAGTTGTTAGAATTCTGATCGAAAATGCCAATATGACTTAACCATATTACATGATTAAAAACTCCAATTATAGTATATATTCATCATCAAGAAATATAATGTTTTTTGTTTATTTTGAATAAAGTTTGTTTCTCATATTTTCTGCTCTGTCAGACTGATATCCTATGAACTACACAACATACAGTATCTCGTAGTTGGTAGTGAACGTGTTAAGTTACATTTGAGTATTTTTTTAAGGGATTTAATTGCCGCTGGCATTCGATACATGAAATTGGAGAGAAGGGGGAGTCGAAGAAGGATAAAAGAGGAGCAAATAGAAAAGCTGTAAGAGGTACATATACATATATCACGAAGAGTATATCGGACCGCCGCCGGTGTTTTTTTGCGAGCGGAACAATCGTGAAATGTCAGAATTTCAAAGGATGCGGCATAACCTTTCCGAGAATGCAAGTCCGCCTGGAGAGCAGTCGCTCGCTGGTCTATATGCCACTGAAATGATACACCTGCATACATGTGCGTCGCGAGCCACATGCCATCGATTCTTGCTCGTTCCCTCGGTCGCTTTTAGCTTGCGCAAGCCCTTCCATCGCTATTAGAATCCTCCACGATTGGAATTTCGCTAATGTGCGATTTCGTCAGTTGGGATCAATGACTAACAACGAATCCTTTGTAATTTTACATACAGTATAGCAAAGCGATCAATATCTCTTGATATTTTTCAATAAGAAATGAATTATGTTTCAATACGAAAAGAATTAACATTGGAATTATGTGCAATTTTTATTTTGGAACTGTCTCGAATAATTGTTACAATTATTACAAGTGAAATAGACATTGAAAAAATTTTCTTGATTAAAAGAAAAAAAATTGAATAACGAATCATTTTAATAGACAGTAAATTTTCCGTGTTTCTTTAAAGTCAGATTTCAAAGTTCGTTATGCGGCAACATAATGCAGTCAAAGTCAAGAGAGACCACCCTCGAGGCAACGTCTCGAGAGTAGCGAGATACATAATAGTGCGTCTCGTCGCCACGTTTCACTAAATTTCAACTTGGCGTGCCTCGCGCGGAGAGAATTAAGAATGACGGTGTCCATTGACCGAAAAAAAGGTGGAAGAGTTTTGGAAAAAGGACAGTCGAGGAGGAAGAATGCACATTGCACCAATGGAGACGGGGGGCGCGTGGAGCGTCAAGATCCACAATGCTCCTTCGCATTCTCGTTGATTTGTGAGCACTAATTTAGTGTCGTGCCAGCGGCATCGTGCGCCATTAGCTAGCCATTCGAAAAATCCACGACCGCACAGCCTACTGCGTCCTAGACATCTTTAACGCCTATTGTGGAAACCTCCGGCCTCCTTTTAACTCCACCAAAACGCGTACCACTATTGTTGCCCACTCGAAATTGATTCCTGAAGACACCGTGCTTCGTAGTGAATTTTTTTCCATTCGTATCAACACGTTAAACGTCAGTCAATTACTTTTTCACTTTTTTTTTTTCTACTACTATTATCAATTTTACCGTTAAAGCGCTCCAAGAATTGCAGAAGAAAAAATATTTAGGAAATATATTTCAATTTTCTTTTCTCTTGTAAGTAAATCTTACAATTAATCAGAGAAATCGATAGATTGTAAATGGTAAAAAAATGGTTTTCAATAGAGTGAAAGCAGAATGAGCGAAGAAATACCAAGTGAGAAAATGTTCACGAGCCAGCGATTTTCAAGTAAAGGTTAGAATTTCGTTGAATTGCATTAAACTCGTATCGGATAATTATTGCGATTACAGTAATACTAGTGTTATTATTACTACACCACTGTGATTACTGTATCAGCATTATTGGAACGTGTGGAAAGAAAAGTCGATGGGCATTCTGAGCCTGACCCATATGTATCCCACCCACTCACCCTCCTTTCCAGCAAGAATGCATAAAAGAGTGGCTACAATTCTCAAAAGACCCGATTGTTTCTTTCTCCTTTCCTCGCTTTCGTAAAATATGTATCTGGACGATCTGGTTTTCATCGGTAAAGCAACTGGTTCCTCGCTAAAGCATCTCACCACGCAAAATTAGTGAGTAAGCTGAACCGTAAATGAAACGAGGTGAACTGGCTTCTAGTAGCTACTTTCCCGGGAGAAATCATTTTTTAACGCGAGTTTAACGTTTCGAGGGTAAAGAGAAACCGCTGAACTTGTAAATCTGTCAATTATTCACGCAATTTGTATTTTATATCGATAATTTAATACCGATACCTTTATGAAAGTTAGAATTTAATAATTTAATCTTACTAGAAATACAAGAAGAATTTTTCTATACAATTGATTAATAATAATTATAATAATGGGGATAAAGAAAAGAGAATGAAAACGGAAGCAATTATATTAAAAGATAAACAATTGGATTCGACTAGACGCGCCCGAAGTATAGGATGATTTCGGTAAGGTATCCAGGAAATCGCTACCTTGTCAAAGAAAAGAAGGAATGATAAATGTGCGCGTTTAGCTACCCCCTATCTGGCATTGGGATCGCGTTAGAGCTACTTAACTCCGAATAAATCTGCTTCGCGAGGCGGGGAACCTCTGCATCCCCCACTGAGAGAGTAAAATCACGCCTGTTTCGAGCACCCAACACACTTGACTAATCGCGTTACCCTGGCACCCTAGAATCTTCTCCTTCTCCTTCGATTCCTCTTTCTTTCTCTCTCTGTCGCAGAGTCTTTGCAGGTGGACCACCTGTTGCCGTTTGGATTCACGCTTTTCCTCGGTGGTCCTCGTGCCCGATACAAAGCCGACGCCCTTTCTGAGAGTATAGCTAGCTTATTGAATGCTTTTCGGGCAAAATAATCCTCGGTGACTCGACAAGAATCCTGTTTCTCCTCCAAAATCTTCAATATATTTTCTTAATTCATTTATTCGTATATTTTCTTCCTTCGACTTATGTATTTCGTTTCCTCCATTTTTATCTACTTGGATTAAGTAACTTCTTATTAACACTCCAAAGGTGGCACGTGTCAAGGAATATTTTATGGTAATCAAAAAAAGTGCAATAAAAACATTATAGCTAAACGAAAAAGGAAATTGAATTTTGCGTGGGTGAATATTGATTTCCGGGTGTCGGGATTGATCGAATTATTAACGATTACCTTGCGACACTACATTTCCGGATCTTTGGCATTGAAAGCTCTGTTTTGGAAGAATTACTGAGATCCATATGCAAATACCTTTACTGGAAATTGTGTCGGAATTCTACCGTACAAATTCCTCCCGAATGATTTTTAACCTTTCCTCTGTTTCGCATATGTTTTTCGCCACGCGTTGCTTGTTTTTGTCGACGAATAATTAGCCAGTCACGCCAATTCTCTGACGCATAGCGTGGAAATAGATTAATTTATACAACAGGGCCCCACTGATTCGAGAAGCAATTATACATATGGATCATATTCTCTATTTATGCTGCATCCTTGACCATGTTTCCCAACATCCAACTATTTATACTTATCGGCGGAGAATCGGCAAACAGAGGAGAAGAGTCACGTGTGTTTCGATCGTGAGATACGAAATTTGAAATAGGTAGAATTCCGAATGCAAATTCCAGCATTGAGAATATTTCAGGAGTCTTCTCAGTGGCACATAGTTCGGTAGTTCCGAGAGGCCGAGCTTCTCGAGTAGCAGAAAACGCGGCGTGCTCGCAGTACAGATCTCCGCGAAGTCGAAGCGAACGGTAGAGATGCACAAAATCGCGAAGAGAACGGAAGACGCGGTAAAGAAACTAAAAGAGAGAGAGAGAGAGAGAGAGAGAGAGAGAAAGTAGAATCAACCAAGAGAATAGACGAAGCAGAGAGAAAGAGAGGGGTAACAAGGAGAGGTAGAGAGTCAAGAGAGGCATGGAGAGCGCTCACATCACATTCTAGGCTATTCCGCATTCTGTTCCCCCACTCTTGATCTTCCACCAGCCACCGGCTCACCTCTACGACTCGGCGCGCTGCGCCGTCACTCCTGGAAAACGTTGTATAACGAACACGTACGCGTGTACCTGACACGTACTCTTTCTCTCTTGGATCTTTGCTTTACTCTCCTCTCTTGAAGATCGCACACTGCGAGATCCCTCTTGGTTGACCGCGTGGCTTCCCTTTGGGGTCTATGGGTGTGTTCGCTGACTCTGACAGTGCCGCGCTCACCTGCGCTCTTGTCCCCTGCGAATCCATCGGGCCCACTAATGCTACCTGCACGGACCCGCCGGGACAGGTATCCCAGTATGTTCCGCTACATAGTTTCCTCGCGCTGCTATTTTGTCCCAGGAAATTTCACTCAAACTCTACGTAAAACTGCTCATTTTTCTCTGGGAAAATCAATGGGACTTTTTGCAAGAGTTCTTAAAAAACTCTAAGGATTCAACTCTGGTAATTAGAAAGTATTATCTTATTTTGAATTTCACGATTAGCATTTCTTGAAAACAGACTTATTTATCGACACTAGAAGGATTAAGTAAATATGGAAGAACTGATTAAGTTACTTGAATCGTTTTTCTACTATTTTCTCTGGAATTTTATCGCCAATTCGTATGTTATTAACATCGTTATCCCCCGCGTTAAGTGGCCTTGCAGAACCGGGAGATCGATCGCAAATAAACTTTGTGTCGGGAAAAAAGTTGTTTACTATTTTGGCATTCCTCCGGCAGAGGGTTTTAGTTGAACCGCGGAACTCTAGCCGAAAGAATTTTTCGGTGAAATCCGCGATATAAGAAGCTTAGGAATCGAATATCGTTGAAATTTCAATATCAATATCAAATTTATTATTGCTGCCATTTCCATTATTAAGTATGTCTTTTCTTCAACAAATTTCATCGTAAACAAAGTCGATAAGGAAACGAAGCAATCGGAGTGTAAATTTGAGCCGCGTCCGAAACAATTGCCAGAGAACAAACGAAGTGTCGAACAACAGAGGTGCAACAAACACACTTACACACGTACATACGGCTCCATGGCTCATAAATTATTAATGATGATATCTCAACTTGTCTCTCGCCGCGGCTCGATCTGAAATCATACGCTCCGCACGCACATTACTTTATGCAGCGAGCGAGTATAACTTTATGCGCGCGTCAAAACGATGCGATCTGCAATTATTGGCTGAAATCGAGCGTATCGCAGTGCGATGGAGCAAGGCGATAAGTGGTTCGAATGAGCAGCAAAAGGATGCAATTCTCGATTCTTGGGAAAAGAGTTGCTACGAAGGTGGATATACGCCTTCGATAAGTGAGTTAAGTAGGAGTTATAGAGAGTATAAATGTGTATGTGTGTATTGAGCCGATCGCGAGCTACTGGAGCACACTCACTTTGAATAGCCATGTCGCTTAAATGCCAACGGCAGAGGTTAATCCTGCGCGACCTTACGTCACCGAGTGGAGCAGCTGTACGAATTATGCCTTCCTCGGCATCTCGGTATCCTCTGACTACTTCGCGGCAACGCGATCACCGTGGAAAATTGCCGCTCGACATTTCGCACCACTTTGCAAACGTCACTCCAATAATCCTACGAGATTTCTAATTCAATTGTTCATCCGATTGTTTAACTTTGAATCCTGGAAACAGTTTCCTTAAAAAGTACACCGTTCGTCGAGAAACTCAAATTCAATACCACTTAATTTTTTATTAATTCAGGTTAAATTGAAACTTCGTTAAAATGACCGTTGAAGATTGAGTAAGATGAATTTTAATTAAAATGAATTTAATTCGAATATTATAATCATTTAAAAGTCCCAATAAAATGATAAAAAATGGTGATCCTGAAAGCTAGGGAATAAGCGCAGAATGGCGGAGAGCCAGAGCAAAGGAAGGCGACGTGGAACCGAGTATTGATCGCTATATTCGCCGAAGAAAAATGACATGCGCGGTCGCACCGGAAGCGCAACTTCACAACAGCACGACGGTGTGTTTTACCGGACTATCGACAGCCGTGTGCGCATTACGCTCGATTTTCTCTCGGGACTCACCGAGCAGATCGCAATTATCATGTAAAGACATGTGGGCGGCAATGAAAGTGACAGCGGTCGCATAGATGTCAGTCTGCGGATACCCACTGGACCACGTGCAAACTGCGAGGACAGTGCAAACACTATAAACCGCAGTTGAACAACTTTGATTTTTTTTTTTATTTTCATTCGATTCTCTTCTCACCCTAGATTCCACCAATCGTCGATATTAAATTTATTAGAATTATCGAATCGTGCAATATTTTTGATTATAAATTGATCAGCATTGTTGTTCATGATTAGTATTAGTATTGATTAGATTTAGATGTATTGGAATCGATATAATTGAAGAATCTTTATTAAAAAATGTATCTATTCTTGCTGGAACCTTCAAGACTGTTTCTCAGGAAGCGATCCAGTTGACTTTAAAAGAAAATGACTAATGATTCGTAATGACAGCTGCTAATGATTACTATCAACTGTATATTTATTTTTATTGAAGCGCTCAGAATAATTGTTTTTTATACCACCAGGAAGCAACCGGCAATTTACATACTTTTTCGCACATTCCCAATGCTGATCAATATATTACCATTAAAACAGTGGTTCCATCGAAAGAAAAGCAATCGCAATCAGTTGTTCTGGTTGATTCGATTATTTTAACAAAAATTTCCGATCCATATTATGCAACATACATTCGCGTAAAAAAGAGACTATTAATACAACAAACACTGCAAAAATCTCTCGAATCAAAAATCAATCAAAATGTAAAAGCTCCATTTTATTAGCGAAAAAAAAGAAGAGTATTGAATTGCAGTAAGAAGGGAAAGAAAAATTCTCATTTTTTTTCTCCCCTCTTTAAATGAGAAAAACATGTTTTAAATGGGTGACACCAGGGACACTGCGCGTTCGAAGCGTCGAGGCGCATACTACAAGGAGCCGTACATTAGCATCGCTTGACAAGAACGCGGGAATGTAGCCGCGATATGCCGATGTACCGTTGCACACTATGCGACTACAACAAAAGAAGAAACGTCGAGACTCGCGCATCGCATTATCGCATTAACCCAAACATAATTGTGGCTAAGGTCCTTATCTCTCTTTTTCGCTCGTAAGGATCAGATAACGCAATCTCAAAGGGGCACCGACATAAATTTCCATTCCGCGATAAATTCGACAGTCGTGGTACTGATCCCTCCTGATCCCACTGGTGGATTACGTAACCCTGGCGAGGTAACGTGTTCAGCTACGAATAATGCGTGAAACACATGAGACCAATTCGTTGATTGATTTATTCGCTTTTTATAATCACTTATAATATTAATTTTTTATCAGTATGCAACTAACAATAAGTTAACAAATGAGGCAGCTGTTAACTTCATTTCTGATATAAATTAAAATGAATGAAATTAAATGAATCTATCGTTAAATTGTATTAAATTATATTAGAATAAATTGAATGGAATTGAATTCAAATGAATTATGGGATTAATTATTTCAGGATACCTTGCTTATCTCCTAGCATTAATTGGTACGATTGGCATGCGGAAAGTGACGTGGTATGGTACGATTGATCCGGAATGAATTTGAATAAATCGATTACCTAGATATTATTCAGTTCGCTACAAGCTGATTTGCACGGGTATCGCTATGCTTGGCGACTCATAAACTGTAGTCTGATTAATCGAAGATCGAGCACGATTGTCTCCTGAGAGATCGGGTTTCGGTATTCCGTCCAAAGAGATCGTTCCCAGACTCATAGGTCAAAAGTAACTCAACTGACTAAAAGTACCAATTTCGCAATAGATGCAATAAGTTCAAAATAATTACTAATTAATTTAAAGAATTATTCGATATCTTCTTAAAACGATTGGAATGAAGTGAAATGAATTTAGAAGAAGTTAGTTGTAATAAGATACTTTTCTAGGTATGTCTGTCTAGATAGAACAAGTCAGCCATTTATTTGAACTAGTAGTAACAGTAAATCAGTGCAATTTTGCGCCATAACACTCCATTCGGAGGCGGCATTCGGTGGATGGTAAGATTCGTATTTAATGGGAAGCTCCGAATGGCTTTCGACTTTCTCCAAGGATTTATCCGTTGCTTTTACGGACCATTTTCACTTATGCTCTCTTTTAATAGTCTCGATACATACACCGTGATCGTTGGTTGCTACTACTACACCCGGGGCGTGTAGGCGCGTTGCTCGTGTCCTTCTTATAAATCACGACCTTGAAATCGGCCACGTAAGTCGATATATCCGACTTTCGCCATGTTCGAATAACAATGCCAGCTCGCCTTTCTGCTGTTCTACTCTGTTCTCCTTACGCGTCAAATATCCCACAATTTCATTCCGCGACTCGTATCCGAAAATCATATTGAAAATATGATCGTTATTTCGTTTGAGAGATTTCGAGATCTAATTTCGACGAATGTGGATTTGGAAAGCGATACATGGTGGGAGGTGGGCAGGGGGGGAAAAAAGTAAAGAGAAGGCTAAGTTCTTCGTGGCCTTTTACTTGCGATCCGATCGCGACCCATTATTCAGTTTACGAGCTCCTCCGCTATTATTCAACACGATGCAAATAGCTCAGGCAAAAAATTAACGCGCAGTTTAATGTCGGCTGGTGCCAAATGCTTGTTAAGATACGGTTGATGGGATCCTTTTTTTTCCTTGGATCAGCAAGATTGTTTCTATACCATGTTAAGGTATATTTAAGCTTGTTATTTGCGTTATTCTTAATAGTTTTCAAATGCGATAGGAATGTATAACTATTAACTATTGCTCGCAAAAAGTATTGCCTCGTAAATTCTTGACTAATTAGACGCCGAATGAACGCGATCCTGCTCGGAGTGGGGAGGCTTATGACACTGAGGATCATTGTTGAGAATCACCGTGAATAATCGTTCGATTGTGTGCAAAAGTGAATATTGTTCCAGAGGAATACTTCCTGGATACTTATTATTATCTTATCTGCGCCGCGTGATGTCGATACTCTGTGTTATAATTCCTACGAGGTTCATTCGCCAACTGCGAATATGCAATTTCGAAAAACTCAAATTTTGGACTAAAAAAACACTTAAGTACAATTGTAACGATAATTAAATCCGACTTAATTGAAGGTGTACAAATTACGTCAGGTTAATTTCGAATATTGCACAAATAATTTCGGAATCTTTTTGCAATAATTACTTACAATTATTTCGTAGAAAATTTCACAGTAGAACAAATATAATATGGAAAATGGAGCTTAAATTTCCCACAATTCCTACACGCGCGTCACAGTGAATTCCATTCACCGATCGAGGAATTACCGGTTGACAAAAAGTGCACCACACACGTACATACACTTGTGCGCGTGATACAGAGAAAAAGAGATTGAGAGAGAGAGAGAGAGAGAGATTAGGAGGTTGGAGAAGGAAAAGGCAAAGGAAAGGGAGGAGGTAGAATCGCAAGATCGTAGGAGGCGGGTGCACGGTTATTATAAGCGTTCGTAGAGCGCGCAGCCATCAACCTTGACATGACAAGTCAGTGAAGTCCGCGTTCTAAGGACTCGCTTCCAGGCAAGAACGCTCTAATAATCCGCCGCCGCCGCCGCCGTCGTTGTCCACCTTCGATTATTACAATGCCCCGCATAATGCGACAGGATAGCTGCCACTGAATTGCCAAGTTGCACTTTCCCTAGTGTCGCGAGATGAGCGACAACTAATAGAATGGTCTCCTTAGCGTGATCTTCGCGAATCGGTCCTCTACGATCGTGGATTAACTCGCCTCCTAATGCGCGTCATGCTTCTTCCGATAATCATGATTAATTGTCCTACGTTGCTAATTCACCTCAAGATTTTTTTATAATGAAAATATCAATTCAAATTATCTCTATATTAATTCTTTAATTATTATGTGAGGAATAAACCGTGGATTTAATTACTTTACATTAATTCCACAATCTATATGTATTCATATAATTATTCAATACAACATTTCTTGCAAAAAAGAATTTTTAAATTTGGGTTTGGGAATTGAAAAAGAAGAAGAAGAATCCTTGAGAAAAGTGACACGCGTGTCACGCGTTCTGGCTTAAAACACTCGAGACGTCTAACAATCTTACGGCATATTTCGAATGACTCATTAGGTATCGCATGTAACCAGCCAAGGAATGAAAATGTAACGACAGGTAGAGAGACAAATGCATTCTCTTCGGTGGTAGGTTTCGTGCGCAGAGAGCAAGGAGAGCAAGAAGAGAAGTGAATTCAGCGCGTGGTGGCACGACAGTGAAAACGGCCGGTCGCGGCCAGACGACATTCTCCGATTTCAATGCCGTCCGGATACGCTCATATTCGATTTGTCCGTAAGTCGCGAGTACCGATCTCGACTACTTTTGCTTGCACCTTTCTTCGCGACAACAACATTCGCGACTCGAAGAGATATCGAGTCGGCACGAGTCGGGCTGATTAAGAGTGATCCTATCGCTTCGTTTTTCAAGGATTATTCCGCTTATGATTTACGACTCTACGCGCTTTTCAACCTCGAACACGTAATTTTGGAGGAATGCTCGATTGAGATTGACGCCTCTCGATAGCACGCTGCTATAATACTATAATTTAATCTGTTCCCTCGGTACGACAATTTTTTACGCCAGATTATCATTCTTCTCTTCTATCTTTATCTTACCTCGTATTGTTATCGCGAAATTAATGCGTCATATCGAATCCTTTGTAATTAGCCATTCGGAGAATATTTGCATTTTTAAAAAGTAAATTTATTCGTTAAAATATTCATTTTTATAAGAGGTTATTCATTCATTTATAGATGCTATTTGCAGAGGATCTGTTGATATAGGTACGTAAAGGTGATAGTTAAATTTAGCGTCAAATCTTGATTATTCACCGAGAAACGGAAAGAAAAAGAGTCTAGCACCTTTCTAATCTCATCGTCATTCAGTCCAAAGCTTCGTTTAACAGCAGTAAATCTTCGTGCGATTCGCGCGGAGGAAGCGCATTCGATGCACGGACAAATTTACAATTAGGCCGGGAGATTCCTCGTCCCGCAGGAGCACGCGCGAAATCGAGAGTGGCGATTTGCGAAATTAGTCACGCATTAAATCGTCGCTCTTTCGCACGATTACGTAAGTTTGTCGAAGAAGAAGCAGACAAAAAGGAAGAGGAGCAGGAAGAAGAAGAAGAAGAAGAAGAAGAAAAAGAGGTGATTTTCGAGGCGACTCGTCCGATAACGGCAAAAAGGATAATCCGTGCAAATACGAAAAGCGAGTAATTGCAAACAGTCTAATCTCAATGTGACATTGGCCGTGCTCGCAATATCTAACCTGCACCGCGTATACGTAAGTATGTAACTCCTCCGACTTGGAATCTCTATACATACAATATGTATACATATGTATGATACGTGTTTGCCGCTGATACGCCAGTCTCTCGAAAGAAGGGGCCCGAAGAAATTATTCGCGTCTCTCGTAATTTGCTTTGAAATTTCATATCTCACTCCATTTGAAATTTCCATCTGTAATTCAACTCAAAACTATTTTTATAAATTCTTTATTCCGTGAAAATGAAAATAAATGATTTCAAGTAAAATTGAAAATCTCAATTTCGAATTTGCGAAATATTTGCGTGCGAATCAGAAGAGGATATATTTCGCCCGTGGAACAATACGATACGATGAGTTTTAGTATCGCGGTGTGTTGACTATTAAGTTAAAGCTATAGCAATAACAGGGATTAACAGGCAAAAACGTGCTCAACTCACAATGAGGCTATTTATGGAGCAACCGAAAAACCGCAAATACTCATCGAGTTGGTAATCATGAAATTATCTCTTTTTGCACTCACGCCACAACTTGAGATAATCCACCCTCTGAGCCATCGGCGGTGATCCAAGTGCCACTACAAATCCCAAGTTTGGAAGGAACAAACAACACCGAGTAAACACATTTTTAATATTTTTTAACATTCTTAGAAATATATTTTAAGAAACATTTCTTTTTCCTCGGAATATATTCGCAAACGTTCTGCATAAATTTTTCATTGTGAGGCAATGACAAAAGTGTCCTTTTTTAACATTCTCCCTTATCGGAAGTACCAGAATCAAAGTAAGGACCGTGGGAAAAGGAGCGCAAAGAAACAAGTGATCGCGAGACAAGATATCGATATAGAGGCATCGCAAGATCCTGCGTGTCCGGAGCAAACACGATTCAAGGGAAAAAATTGGCAAGCGTGCAAATATATACGATCGTACGAGTTTGCTCTTCAGGTGCAGTTCTCACATTTCGATAGGGCTGCTCGATGGAAGGTTCGATTTTCGCGCTATCTCCACCGCGATATCGTTTGTATGCTCACGTGGTTAAGAATCCTACGAAAAATTTCTCTATCGATGTACATATGTATGTATATCGGACCACCAGCCTCTCCGGTATAGTCTCTTATCAGCGAACGACCCTGGAATTCCGTTTCGCTCTTTTCGAGTGTCGATTACGATGTTACGGGCCGGCCGTGCGAGCCCGTTTTTCGCGTTTTTGGCACGAAAACCGAGTTCGGTTCCTACTCTAAAACTTTGTGTGAATCCAAAGAGGAGGGGTGTTGATCAGGATTCGAGATGATTAGACGTGGCGGTCGCTCAGTTACCCTTGAATAACCAAAGTGTCACCAAACCCAATATCTCTGTTTAGGAATAGGAGAGCACATCACCAGCACGATGGTTGCACCGTTACCCTTAGATAACAGCAGTATCACCGAGACCGGTAATGCCACGGATTGGTTTTAGCAAAGCGTAGGCTCGCAAGGTCGCACAATTACCCTTAGGTAATCGCAGTAACAGGCCAACCTAGCAATGCTTATTAAGGAATATCTCGAGCGGCTAAGATATCCTAAATTTTGTGGGTTCTATTTCCCTTACTCTCTCAGTGTTGTATGATAGACAGGTGGTTAAAAAGGTGCAAAGAAACTCGTGATTTGGAATGAAAATAAGATCGCTATATTCTAGTAGTGATGTATAAAATGGGTCTTACAAAACGTGTTCAGTGTCAGCGTGGTTTTGTTACAATTACCTCGGTGTGTTTTCCTCGTCCGTTTGCGCACTGCATCTAACTCTGTTCACTATTACTTGCGTTTTATAATGATTTCGCGATTATGAATGCTCGAAAGTGACTGATGCACGATCTCGCCCAGAGTAACCCCGTACTCTAACGTCTGGTTTTGGTCGAAGGTAGCTATGTACGATCTTCCTCGAGAATAACCCCGTATTCTCGCGTCTGGTTTTGCTTCGAAGGTGACTAATGCACGATCTACTGCTATTCGGGCAGGGGCTCCGCCCTGCCCGGCGTTGGGTGGACTAAGTCGTCGAGATAGATTTTGAGCAGGTTTATATACCCAAAAATCTGCCTCCGGAGTGGGGACGATGCTATGGTTTTCCATAGCGCGGGAAAAGCGGGAAGGGATTCGGGATCGTCAGGTGAAAACTGACCTGGAACCAGCTTTTCACCTTGGGAGAGGTTGTGGAATGCGGGGGTGGTCGGCTCGAAGCGAGGCTCGGGCTCAAAAAACCTGTTTCTAGGCACGGAAAAGTGACTCTATGTGGAACGATTCCGGAGTATTCTAAAATATTGAAAGGAAAAATCGTCTGCGTAAAATGAGCACGTAACACCTCCCACCTTAGATTGAACATCGCGGTAAAGCGCGGTGCTTCACCAAAAGTAAGCAGACAAGTTTTCTTTTGCCATGTACGTATGACTCTAAACGGACGAGGGTATGTAAGACGCAGTGTGGGTGTGTCGTGAGTGTACTTAACGGCTAGTTTATAATTTTTGTTTGGTGATCCAATTGTACAACAATCTTCGCTATGTTATTCGCCAGGTTATTTGCTAGTGAACGTATACAATATGTGGGATGAGCTAGTTTGGGTTTGTTTCAATCGGTTGTATTTACTATCTTCTATACTGCACTGTATCAAGAACTGAATTTGCTAACAATGGGTCTAGATTCTTTCTTATGCTAGTTCCTATTTCAGATTTAGTGATTTCATGTATTATTATATTCTTTAGTTTTCCAACGGTTAAACTATCTGTTGCTGTAATAAATTGTTTAGGCAAATTTGGATTCTGAAATATCAGTTGTTTACAGGGTTCGCATGGTAATAGTTTGAATCTATTCGGTATTCACTATTTAATTAGATTCTATCCCTCTACCGGTAATACTACTAACGATCTTACTCTATTCTCAAAAAAAAAATTGAATGAATTACTTATAACTGCTTATATTATCTTGTAAATCCAAACTGTTTCATATTTTCCTGATTTATCGGAGGTGGAAATTCTGCTCGTTGTTTCTTATGCTCTGATACCTTTTGGGAAATTATTCACCTTATGTACGCTGAATGCAAAGGTCTAATGATACCTGCTCTGAGTATTACGGTTACTTGTAGGTGGTCAGTTGCTTTTGTCTGGTGGGTCGGCGGGTACCTGTACTGTCTGGCGTCTATCAGGATGTCATCTGTGGTGCGGAAGGGTCGGTAGAAGTTCGACGCCTCTTCCATGTGGTCTCCAGGTAGAAAGTGACTCCAAGCCCAGAATTTGGTTTTCTTGAATTTTATCTTCACGTGATGGGTTGAAAAAAGTGTTCGGTTACCAGGACTGATTTCTAAGCTACTCCGGTAACTTCGATTTCTTCTGCTGCTCTTTCTTTTTGAATTTTTGCATTTTACTTATTCTGTTCTTCTCGCTGTAATCTTCCTCTTTATTTATTTTCTTCCTTTTTCTCTTCATTTTCTTCTTTTTCCTCTTTTTTTCCCCTTCATTTTCTTCTTTCTTCTTCTCGAGCCTCTTTTGGATTTGGCGAGTTTGATCGTGGGCATTTGCCTGATCGCCAGCTCGATGTATGCGGTTGCAGGTTGAATTGCCGCGGTTGATCCTACTTCCTCCGCTCGGTTAAGAATTTTGATTCGTTACCGAGTCGCGATTCTCGTAGTAAAGCTCACCATTTGGGGACTCTCAGGTAGCTAGCAGAGCTGAGCAGCCCGATGGTCACTTCTTCCTCCTTCTTCTTCGTCGTTTTATTGATCCGACTGATCTTCTTAAGAACTACTCGGCTGAGAACTCTATTCTCTCACCGAGGCGGGATTGGCCATCTGGGGACACGCAGGTGCAAATTTTGCGTAGCTGGGTCGACGATGGTTCAGCGTTCTTCCTTGGTCCATTGGTCGCCGAGGATCTTGGTTTCGAATCCTTGGTATCGACGCCAATTCGGATCAAGAAGTAGCCGTTCGTACGTGATCTCACGTAAGTTTCGCGAGGAATAGTGCTTCTCGCAATAAATATTAAAATGCCATCCGGGGACACGTCAGGCGCAGTGAGTGCGTCGCTGGGTCATCCGGAGGTTATACGCCCTTTCGTCATCCGCTGGTCATCGAGGATCTTGTCTTCGAATCCTTGGTACCGATGCCAGTTGAGATTAGAAGGCGTAGTTTCTTCGTAGCTTTCTGCAGTCGCTGATGAGGGTATTCTTCCTCATACCTTTCTTCCTCTATCGCGGCGCGAAACACTTCCTCGGTATTGCAACAATTCAACAACTGATTGAACATGTTTCCAGCAACAGTTTTATCTAATTCTCATTGCTATATTCAAGTATTTTGGCTTTAACGATTGTGGAAGGATAAACTTTCTGTCTTCTATGTGTTGCATAAAGTATCTCTGATTATTTGATTTTTCGTTATATTTAGCACTCCTTGTGCAGCTTGCTGAATTGCTGATCGTATTTTCATGTCATTCATGAGAGCGGTTAAATCACTTGTTTCAGTCATTTTGACTCTACTGAAATGATTCTAATTCACAAAAATTTGAAACACTGAGAAGGATAGGTAAACAGAATACTCAACGGTTCGAAGAACCACTTCTACAGAATGTAGTTTGAGTATCCCACCGCTGTCACCAGTTTTGTTACGGGCCGGCCGTGCGAGCCCGTTTTTCGCGTTTTTGGCACGAAAACCGAGTTCGGTTCCTACTCTAAAACTTTGTGTGAATCCAAAGAGGAGGGGTGTTGATCAGGATTCGAGATGATTAGACGTGGCGGTCGCTCAGTTACCCTTGAATAACCAAAGTGTCACCAAACCCAATATCTCTGTTTAGGAATAGGAGAGCACATCACCAGCACGATGGTTGCACCGTTACCCTTAGATAACAGCAGTATCACCGAGACCGGTAATGCCACGGATTGGTTTTAGCAAAGCGTAGGCTCGCAAGGTCGCACAATTACCCTTAGGTAATCGCAGTAACAGGCCAACCTAGCAATGCTTATTAAGGAATATCTCGAGCGGCTAAGATATCCTAAATTTTGTGGGTTCTATTTCCCTTACTCTCTCAGTGTTGTATGATAGACAGGTGGTTAAAAAGGTGCAAAGAAACTCGTGATTTGGAATGAAAATAAGATCGCTATATTCTAGTAGTGATGTATAAAATGGGTCTTACAAAACGTGTTCAGTGTCAGCGTGGTTTTGTTACAATTACCTCGGTGTGTTTTCCTCGTCCGTTTGCGCACTGCATCTAACTCTGTTCACTATTACTTGCGTTTTATAATGATTTCGCGATTATGAATGCTCGAAAGTGACTGATGCACGATCTCGCCCAGAGTAACCCCGTACTCTAACGTCTGGTTTTGGTCGAAGGTAGCTATGTACGATCTTCCTCGAGAATAACCCCGTATTCTCGCGTCTGGTTTTGCTTCGAAGGTGACTAATGCACGATCTACTGCTATTCGGGCAGGGGCTCCGCCCTGCCCGGCGTTGGGTGGACTAAGTCGTCGAGATAGATTTTGAGCAGGTTTATATACCCAAAAATCTGCCTCCGGAGTGGGGACGATGCTATGGTTTTCCATAGCGCGGGAAAAGCGGGAAGGGATTCGGGATCGTCAGGTGAAAACTGACCTGGAACCAGCTTTTCACCTTGGGAGAGGTTGTGGAATGCGGGGGTGGTCGGCTCGAAGCGAGGCTCGGGCTCAAAAAACCTGTTTCTAGGCACGGAAAAGTGACTCTATGTGGAACGATTCCGGAGTATTCTAAAATATTGAAAGGAAAAATCGTCTGCGTAAAATGAGCACGTAACAACGACGATGAGTCTCTCTCGTCAAAAATCCCTTAACACTTTCAGATTTTTATCCACCTCGATTCGCTTCCAAAGAAATCCAAATCTACATGAAAACTAAAATCCTAATTCAATTCGTCGAAAAGTGAAAAATGAATAAAATTGAAAGAGAAGCATTCATAAGATAAAAATACTAGTTTGATTGAAGAGATAAAAAATAGTGACTACCAATTTGTGAGATAAAGATAAAATTGGTTTCTAGAGACGGTTGATTTCTCGCGGAAGACTGCACGTTTCAGAAAATCGCGGAGCTCGATTGCAAACGCGAGGAGAAGCCGTTGCGGTATAATCGAGCTGCACGGCGGCGTGGTGGCGATTTTTTTCACCGTAAGCTTCTTTGTTCCATAAGTTACGAACGCGCTCAGTCACGTTAGAAAGTCTGCGCGCTGGTAACGGAGAGGCTTTGCGAGTAGCGATGCCAACAAGATCACTCGAAGCCCCTTCATTCACTATAGGACTATGGGAACTATCGGCCGAGAGCAACATCTCTGCAACCGAGCTGTGCTCTAAATTGGAAAAAAGCCCATTGCAAAAGCTTGTGACTCTACGAGACCGTTTCGACTATACCCTTTCCACTGATTCCCAAGACTCTCCCGATAACGATAATTTACTACCAACGATTCCTTATTTCCCACTATTCTATATTTCTCTATTTCCTTAAATATCCATTCACATCAGAATTCCTAAACTTCATACAAATAAACAAACACAGAAACTTTGAATAAATCGCAACAGTGTCGATGAATATTTTTTAAAAAAAATTTGAATTTATGAATAAGTTTTTTTTTATTTTAAGGCAAATTTTCTCTGGTGATAGGATTGATTTAAAAACTAGTCTGAAGATAATGGGAAAATGAGGGAAAATTGATTGGAAATTCCAGGATCGATTAGGAGTAACAATTGATCCTTGCCGAGAGAACTTTGTGATATCCCTCGTATTGCACGTTCAAGAGAGTCGACCAAGAGACCGCGCGCTCCGGCTCTCGACTCGAGAGTCAACTTATGGTTGCAGGCCGCGCGAGCGCACGCTGCAGATACCAATCTTGTTTCTTGACCTATATCCGCCTTTGCATCCTTGCGCAATCGGCTCGAAAGGCGTCTTCGAAAATCAGCGCGCGAGAGAGCACTGTGCGGCGCGACACTGCCTTCTCCCTTCGAACGTCTTCGAACCGAACTCTCAGACTCCGTTCAACTCAAAATTCGCAATTAAACTCATTTTTTCCAATTTTTAATTACTTTTATAAATATCATCAGTGGAATAGTAACTTGAGATTAAATTGAAAAATGATTGAATTTCTTGCAAATTTACGTTCTCATAACAAATGAAATTTGCATATTAATATTAATGCTCAGTGTGATATAGACGAAATTATAGTTCAGATTGTATTATACCATGTTTCGTAACGCAATACAGTTCTATTTAGTATCATAACACCGGTAACGTAATACGGAGCGCGTAATGTAATGTAACATCTGTAACATAATGTAGCAGGTGTAAAAGAATATATATAACATTACGTTACTTGCAATATACATATACGTATGTAATATCGCATGAAATTTTACGATCTTCCAATAACCATTACGAGCGTAGTTAGAGTATTATTTAATTACAGCTGCACTCAAATTCGTCGTGTTTCTCAATATTCCGAGTTTCAATTATTGTTAAAAATTAATATTGTTTGAGAGGAAACATTTGCAAAATTGTAGAGGGGTTCCGCGTGGTAAGTTTAAGCAAGTAGAAGCAGCGAGTACGATCGAGTACAAGCAAGTTAAAGTACACGCGACGAGGGTCTCTCGGATGCTCGGCTCCCGCGCGCAGAAAGGATTTACATGCGTTTCACGGTGTCCAGCATTGCTGACATGATTGCTACGCAGCCGAGGGACACGTAGAATGCGTGTCGGTACGCATCTTAAAAGTCGATGCTCACCGCTCTTCCTGCAGCCACGAGCACACTGACAGCGAAGAGGCTAAAGACCTCCTTCGGGCCTCTTTTCTTTCGGGCTCGACACTTTATACCCCGAATTAGACTCCACGCTTCTGACCGTTCAACCGTTTCGTTCTACCGCATACAATCCGCTGCCACATTATCCTAGCCAATAAGCTGGAAAACGGATGCAACTGATGCAGCGGATGCGATCGAGCTAGCTCGATACAACGTGCGATCGATACAATTTTTCACGTTAATCTTTCAAATTCGAATTTAAACAATTACTTTGACGTATTTCCGTATCTCAAATAAATTATTTATTATTCATCGAGTAAAACAATTGTGTCCTATAACGATATTAATTTATACTATTTGAGGAATTTATTATAAACAAAAGACAGTTATGACTAAACAAAGTGCTCTGACAGTTAAATTTAAAATATATCAAAAAACTGGAGTTAATCGATTTAGCCTGTGAATGTTTCATATGCGTAATATCCTCTATCCACGCAGCTGTTGAGATCGGAAGTACAATAGGCATAGAGATCACAGACTCTGTCCACAATCAAAATTCCACTGGCTCTATTTCCATCCCACGCGCACCTGCAGCACACTGGAAGTGGGTTCTGGAAGAATTTATCCTATCCAACGGCGTCGAACACGATGGTGCATCGATCTCCGATAAGTTCGAAGCTAATCTGGGTTTGGCTAGTGCGTCATAGTTGGTAACGGTGCCGAGGTGATCGGTTGCAACCGATGTGCACTAGAGGATCGGCGACTCGGAAGGGCGAATGGAAGGCGCGATGCGTGCAAACGCGCACACTCCACGCGAGCTCAGAACGGTGAGGCGTACCAGGTATAAATTTCCCTGATCTTCGGTGTACCGTAGGTCAACGTTCAGGGAGGATTCCAAACGGACTTATCTTTCTCTCTTTCTCTCTACAATTTCTTTTCTCTCTTTCTTATCCTTTCTCTCTTTTCTACCCACGCTTCTTCGTACTCCTGGTTCCTCCTACCCCCACTCCTCTCCTCACGTTTAGACGTGATCGGAGTCTTCATTCCGCAGGAGTCCATTCATTCGAGCTGCTCAGCTGAAACTGAAGTCGAACCTGGGGAAAAGCTATCTCCAAATCTTCTTTTTTTCTGTTTTTTTAATACTTTTAAAATTTTCAATAATTATTGAAACACACTCGCTACAACTTTATTCCTTTTTTATTTCTTATTCTGTTTCTATTTCAATTTCGTAATTATCGCTTCCAAGAACACGTTACTATAGACGTCACTGAAATCCGGAAAAGTTCAACAAATTAAAATATCGTTTGTAAAGAATATAATACGAAGATTTCTTTGAATTTTTTTATACTAATGTTGACTTCTGCTTCGTTAGTCCTATTTCTAATGAGATAAAATACCTTTCTTGGTGAATAGTCAAAGAAGAGTTTTTTTGAGATTGCGATGCGTTTGACGAAGTTCAAGAAGAATATATTATAACTAGAATTACGAGAATAGAATGTCAGGGAAGATTGAGAGATAAATTGACGTTTTCATGCGCGACGTATAGAGAATAAGTGAAAACACTGTCGATGAACCAGCTGATACCCTGAACGCCGACTATTACTCTCGAGAAAGGGTTAAGGTGAATCACGTCTGCTATCTTCGAACTCCCTAGCTCCTTGATCCACTGGCATTACCAAACCAGTGGAATCATCGAGGATCATTCACACGATTAACTTTCCCTTTAAATTCCCTCCCTCGCATCCATTCCGCGTTAACTAGTCGCTGGTGACTTACACCTCTAACTACTCGTTTAACATATTACGTATGTTAAATCTCCTTTCCTCGCTGCATAATACCGTTCTTCTGTTCCCTTATGATCACCCTAATAACGCGATATTATGAAGCAATAAAATTGCAGTCTGTTGAATTCCCAAAAAATACCTTGAAAAATATAAATTTGGGAAATATAGCTCTTCTAATTTAGAGTTTCTAAAATGATTTCTATATGACTAATCTATACAATAATCATACAATTCGAAGTTCAATTTGCTACAATTATACTTTGATTTTATAGCACGACTTTTCAAGTTTAATTCTGATGTATGTAAATCACATTATCAACCAATTAATTAAGAATGCAAATAGATGGGTCAATAAATTCTACGATTCTCTCGAATGTCGGTAAATAAAATTCTATAGGATACTGGGTCAGAATAACGCAAATCACGCGCATAAGAGAATTATACAACGAAGGATGCCCAATTTGCTCTCAATGAAGCGTGTAACAATAAGGTCGACGAGGTCAGATTCATGGGAGCTAGATGTACATACTACCATCGGCGATATAATCGGCGAGACGAAACTGCGTAAAGCGTGGAGAGGACCAAGCATTTACGTAATAAGCGATTCGAGAAAGTGGCCCAAACTCTGCTCGCCATAAATCACTACTCGCTTGCTCACTGTGAGTTCATTCCCTTACGAACCGTTCCGATATATACACTCGCTGATCGGCACTTTGAACTTTGATTCGTGGGAATTAACTATGAACAAAGTAAAGTAAGTTTTCGCTTGGTATGAATTAACGGCTGCTTCCCCGATCGCATAGTTGCGCTTGCTCACTCGATCGTGAGATCCACCAGTGGCCCAGAATCACTTTATTAACCTTTTATCGCCATTGCGTTCGGAGGAATCAATCTTATCGCTTGGCAATCTTGGCACACTCTCCTTTTCTTAGGAAGAGGACTTTCTAATGGTAAATGTTACGTGTGCTAGGTACCATACTTCCCGATCGCCTCGTGCTACACTTGAGAGTTTCCCAATGCTCTCGAGCTCTCCACCGAATCTCTTCGACCTAATCACTCCGCGCTAGGTGTCAATGCGGAATTGGAATCGAATGATAGAACCGACTATTTATAGGCCGTGAATGTCCGATATAATCACGAGTCATAAATAGAAGCATTAACAGTAAAACGTGAATATTGTAATACGATTGATACTTTACCGTGTCTCCTTTGGCCATCGCGGTGGCTTCCAAAGAACTTTCCATTCGGATTATTACCGATAACAATATTCATTCAACTGTAAATTTCGATAATCGCATAAACTTCCCTGGGATTTCGCAACTGGGTCCTTTTACGCGTGCGTAAATCTCACGCGTACCTCGAGCCACGTGTACACTCGCTTTTTACTGCTTGCGCAACATAACTTCTTTACGGCAAGAAACTCATAAATAAGTAATTAAACATTGCAATATCTAAATACATGTCAGCGTAAGTAACTCTAGTGTACGCAGTGTCGTTCTCTTCCTCGTTAATGCAATAATATAATATAAACGTCTAGAATAAGGTTCCGCGTGAGAAAGGTTCGATCTACGAACATTCGATTCGCAGAGGTTATGCACGAGAATCAAAGTGAGGGTAAAATACAGAAAATGTGCATTTTCTAAGGTACACTACTTAGTTTGTACCCACAGAACGTAATGATGAAGCAATTGCAAAAGATACTAAGAGAGTTATTAAAGAGTTATTAAAAGAAATTCATAACTAGCGTGGAAGATTGACGCGCGTGGTTGACTGACGGAGACTTATTTTGTTTTTAGTTAATCACGTAGCAGGAGGTCGCACAAAAGTTCGACTTATCCGGACTGGGCGTTTCGAAATTTAAGTTAAACTAACATATAATTGTACGATGTTATTCGGTTGAAGAAAGATAGGCGGTTTAGAATAATTCTAGCGGAATGGTTTGGCGAGTGGCAAGAAGCACGCAGCAGTGAATAACCGAGGGTAGAGGAGAGCGAGGCAAAGCTGAGAGAGCAGGGCAGGCCACGGAGGAGCAGATATCAAAGAGCAGGCGAAAGAGGCTCTCGCGGGCGAGTAGAGAGTAAGGAAGGAGCAACGAGGAAGAAGGGAGCCGTGCGAGGATAACGGTACCATGGAGAAGAGCGCCAGGCACACTGGATAGCCAACTAGCCTCCGCCCAACCGAAAACGATTCGCATCTCTTCTACCGTCTATTTTCTACTCGACTGCCGAACCGACTAATTAACCGTGCGCTGCACCGCGATCCACTCGTCGCGGGACTTTGCTACGCTTCATTCGCGAGGATTCGAGCCACTCTGATCCACTCGATTATACAGATCGCTTCCAAACGGAAATTACGATGACTGGGGAGACTCTCTCTATAACTTAAAAAATTCATTTTTCATTTATAACAGTATTGAATTATACAATATTAAAACCTATATTTATAACAGATATCTCTTATATTCGATACATCCATTAAAAGTATTCAACTAGAAAAATTCCTGTCTAAACAATATGGGAAAAGAGCGTTCGTGACCGACCACACATGATGCAGAAGAAGCGCGCAACTCCGCGGAATCCAATCGAACGATCGGAATCACGAGCCGAGGTAAAAACGGCTTGAAAGAGTTTCAGAAACTTTTCTCTGCACAACGAGGATCTTGCCCGCGCGCGCGCACGCTATTAAAATCCATCTCATTAGTATGAGAGGCGTAGCGTCGCTTCACAGTTATTACAGCAGATACGAATGCTTTACAATCCGTCCTGGGTGTTAGCTCGTACTGCTAATGTGTTACACAGCTGAGACTTCCGTGCTGGCCACAAAGCGCTTCTTTGCCAACATTAAGTATGCGATGCCACGAGGTGTACCACCTCTCTGACGAAGCTTCTCGCTACCTTGCGCACAACACCCTTATTGTAGGCACACGCTCTCTCGTTCGATTCGCAACGTTATTTCTCTTTCTCGCTCTCTCTCTCTCTCTCTCTCTAGCTATCTATCTCGGCTCTCTTCGAACAGTGTATCTACCGTTATTCTATAACTATTAGACTCTAATCAATCATCGCACCTATTATGCGGGATTTTGCGGTAAAAACCGAACGGAGCCTCGCCCATTATGCCTCGTTTTTCTTCTTTTTCTTCTTCTTCTTCTTAAGCTTCGAGCAATGTTCCGCACAGTGAGTCGCATTGTCAGATGTACGCGTAGCATCTCTGATTCTCCGATTAGATGGAAAACTACAGGAATCGTTTTACGCTTAGCTCCTTCTCGATTCGCTATCAAGAAATCTGGTTAATCGTTCAGAAACAAATTAGAAACTCAGTTTTGCGAATGCTAGTTCAAAAATGTAAATTCTTACAATTTTTATTTATAAATCCTTATAATATACGAATTTAAAAAAAGACTGCAAATAGTCATTGTTTTATTCTTGTATGAAATATTATTGAAAAAAGCCATTTTATAGCTGCGATCACCTATATGCATAATTAAATATATATTTTGAGGTCATGATGGAATTTGAAGGTTGACAAGAAAAATTCTATAATTCATTTTATAAATATAACCGCATTTGAAAAAACGTTTTACGATGTCGAATGGAATTTAACTGTGTTGTACCTTCGCATTGAAATCTCTGTTCGATAAATCGTAATGAAGTTGCAGTAAAAGCTAAACAAGTAGAATTTGGTAGGATATCGTTTCTAGCGAGGAATCAAGGGGCAACACCCGGAAGCCTCGCCACTGGCATCCCTATAATTATTTATCCCGATGCGGCCGAACGATCTGACGCAGCCGAGTGTCAAGGGGCAAAGTGGCTCGTACGCGCGCGTCCACCGGAGATACAAATCGAACAAGACGACTGTAAAACTGATTGCAATTCCGCTTGGGCTACTTTTACCTAGAAACCGTACTCAGAAATGATTGAAGATTGTACCTAGCTCGCGTTACTTTATATACAGTTCCTTATCTACCAACGAAAAACACATACATACACGCATCAAATCCAACATATTACAAGCGCATTAAATCCCCGTAGTATTTCCGTCAGAAGAATAAAGAAATAAATTACGGTATTAATTTCCAAACGATGTGATTTTAACCCAAGATAACCGATATTTTTCCTACAGTTTCTAATACAGTTTTCAAAATAGATTCATAATGAACTGAGACGAGGTTACTTTTTAGGGTGTATCGGGAGAGTCACTCGCAGATTGCACTTACACTCGGACAGTTGGGATAGAGGTCAGCGAGCACAATAAACCTGCCACTGTGCAATTTCCTGCGCCAATACTCGCCGACTCTCATTAGTCGGAAAGCATTGTCGCGGCCCTTTTTGTGTGGCGCTCTCTTTAAAAGTCTGGCCACGCTTTTCGCGGCGAGTCTCCGCGGACTACCGAACTCGCTATTCACGGAATCGAGCGAGCATACACACATACACACACACACACACACACACGAAATGTCAACGTTCGCTGGGAAACGAGTTGCGAGTGACTAATGTCACCGGTGTATTAATAGCGAACACGTTCACAATTGTACTCTGTGAACTTCGAATAGAGTTTGGGTCGATGGTGTATTGTATATATTGTACGCTAACATAAGCTGGATTCACGAGCGCTTGTTCAGGTCAGGTGTTTACGTAACGTGAAACGTGTTTATGTATATTGGCTTGGTGGCTTGTATCGTGTTCACTTGAATCGTGTACAATATAACATATATGTACAATATTATACTCTGATATAATTAAATAGGATTTGAGTAAAGAAATAGCAATATATCAAATATATTCTAAAATATACAACAAATACTCAATACTGTGATATGAATCATAAGAACGTCTATTATAGAATTTTATCCTCTATCTGAATTTTTACAGAGATTATTCTACCATGTTCGAAACTCCATAAAAATCTCGTAAAAATGTTGCAGCCTCAAGAAACAGTTGTGTTACGAAGGAAGAGTCCTATCAGTGGTTTCTTACCGGGTTCCATCGAGCAAGGTCAACGATTCTACTAGCAGCAATATCCTTCTTTCACGGATTACGAGCGTCCAGGTATCTCATCTTATCACCCGCGGCTCGTTAACAGAATCTTTTTCTCTCTCTCTCTCTCTCTCTCGCTCTCTCTGTTTCTTTCTCATTCTCTGTCTCTCGAGGCAGCTCGTTACGCGACCCTCTTAAAATACCCCGGCGAAATATCGGATGATGTATCAGCAGATCCGCGCGGATCGATCTGCGGGCTAACCGTAATTTCTAATTAGCGGCGAGAGGCGCGTTTTGACGGGGCAGAGAGAGGTAAGCAGAAGCGAAGAGGTTAGACCGCGCGGCAGGATCTGCTCGCTGAATGGAGAGCGTATGTCGAACGAGTAACGGTCTTTCGAGTCACGGAGCTTATATTCCTTTTCCACGTGGCCCAGGCCGCGCCAGAGTCTCTGGCAACTGCACCACCCTTCTAAGCTTCTACTATTCGCTCTACCATCTCTCGTATCCTTATGTACTTAACAAGGATTATATCATATTATACTACCATATTAACAGTTCTATATCATTTTTATCCAAATCTCCATCGTGAAGCATTACTTAATTTACTGGATATATTAAATACTTAATATACATTTATATTCATTCGTTTCATATTCTTATCAATTGATTAGTATTGGAATTCAACGTTGTTTTTATTCAAAGTCAATTATTGTAAGTTGTTTCTATATTTGATATTCAAAGTATTTCAATAAGATTTTCAAGGATTGCGTTAATTCTTGTGATTCCATAAGGAATCAACGTCTCGTGAAAATAATAAATTCTTGAAGAACTTTGAGATATTCGGAATTTCGAGCGAGCAGTCATCGTAGCCCGAGTGATCGTTAGCAGCTTGCCACTTATTCACTGGCGAAGTATCTCCGGCTGACTGCTCGCCTATTCACCTATTCCCCTCGCCATTCTCCGTGAGCATCGTGGCCATCCGCACCTAACTAACCGTGCCGCAGAGTTCTCCTATTCTTCAGCGTGACTTGACACCTGGCGAAACCGAATAGCATGCTGGAGAGTTGGTGTGTACCAGTCGCGTGCCGGATGCTGCCGAATTCCAGCGAACCTGAACGATTTACGATCCGGACAATTATCCGAACGTTCTCCGCACGCTTGTAACATACAAACTTGACTTCGCAAATTGTGGATATCATTCATAGTTGTAGTAAAGACTCTGTTGATGCATTTTCATACAAAGTTTTTTTACTGATTTTAATATCAATTTGAATATAAAAGAGGATGTTAGGATGTATTTCCACTTTACCACGATCCATTTTGACTCATTTTCGACAACTTTCCCATCGTTTTTCGGTAAAGTTACACGCGCATTCTTTTGCTCCTTGGAAGATACTTCCCAAGGCCCTGCATGAATCTTTCATTTCGAGCCAGTGGCAAGAACGACCTTTCTTTAACCTCCTCCTTTGCATACTAATTTCAATACCATTTTTACACTAATTTTCCTTTGTTAAAATTCGACTCTCATTCCGTGGACCACAAGCTACATATATTCGATCATAATTAGCATAAATGCATCGAGTTAGAAAAGGTTCCGGTATTAAGTGTGCGTATCACGATTCTTTGGTAGCGCAAATATTAAACATCTCGAGTGAAGCATCCTCTCGATTCTTATCGTTCGTGCTACAAGATAGCCCTTACATAAATACTTCAATCGTTTCCCACTAATTGCACTGCGCTGCTCTCTGCGGAAACAGCGTAATAATGCCTCGGATAAAGTTACTCGTTCGCGAGATATCACCGAGTGTAAACAAACGCCCTTATTATCATCGAGTTCGTTGAGTTAGTCGCGTAACTCTCAATTCCCCCGCGAAATCATCGTTTACAATTTTCTGTTTACCAGTTGGTTATAATCTCCCACAATAACCTTTTCCCACTCTCGCACTCCTTAATGCACCTATCTTTTCAGACATTCGCGCATTAGGCAAAACAGCGTCATTATCACGAATTTCTCCCAGGACAATCGCGACTATGAACACGCGCGTTGTAATGGACTTCGATTAATCAGTTTACCGGAGGATTCTCTGACTTGTGAGTGAATCACTCATCCGTAGGATCGAGCATTTACGCGTTATTATCCATTCGGCGATATTAGAAGTTATGTATGTATTTGACTACGCAAATCATACCTTATACAGCTAATACGAACTACGTCATCGTTTCTCTATTCTAATATGTCGTATAATTATGACAGAGTGCACATTATCCGCAGTAATGATACGAATATAATTTTCCCCCATTTTCCTAATTCTTTAATAATCACATGCGATATACGCGAATGCGTTGTAGATTCGATTTCTTAGAATATTTATAATCGTATTTAACGATCAAATACGATATATTAACGCCTCTAAATATTTCATAATATCTTTACATCGTGAAACCGGAGAGAGACTTTTATAGGAAACATTGACCTTACACATGGATGGAAAAACGTATGAGGCAAAATCTTGCGGGTATCAGTCAAGTAGTAATTGCTCGTTACATATACAGGGTGAGTCAGTGACCTTGCACCAAACTGAAACCACGTATTTTGGGGGTCAATAGAAGCCTAAAAGTCCCGGAACACAAAGTTGAAATCTCAACCCTTTCGGAATTACAGGGGGTTGAAATTTTAAGTTTTAAAAAATCATATCTTCCGACAGGATAATACTAGAGTCACGGGTCTTTTTCTAGAATGTGTGGGAGGGCCCAGGGTACCTGGAAAAAAATAGAAACGATGTGAAAATTATTATTAAGCCACATTATTATTGATTTTCTTGTAGTTCTTCTATGAACGTGAAATTTGCCCGTTTAGAGAAAATCAATAATAATGTGGCTTAATAATAATTTTCACGTCGTTTATATTTTTTTCCAGGTACCTCGGGCCCTCCCACACATTCTAGAAAAAGACCCGTGACTCTAGTATTATCCTGTCGGAAGATATGATTTTTTAAAACTTAAAATTTCAACCCCCTGTAATTCCGAAAGGGTTGAGATTTCAACTTTGTGTTCCGGGACTTTTAGGCTTCTATTGACCCCCAAAATACGTGGTTTCAGTTTGGTGCAAGGTCACTGACTCACCCTGTATATACGAGTTGATATCTTGCTTGGCAGACTAAGCAGTGATATTCGTATCTCCCGTATCCTCCTAATTGGCAAAATCGCTCGGTCTCGTCGAGATGAAGATCGCGAAATAATTACATATACCTTGGTGCGATGTCCTTAATTCATCCGATAAATGTCTCAATATTGACCGGCAAAATCCATTTGACCAGAGGCACGATTTTCTTCTCGGCAGAGCGGTCACTGATGCGTGTACTTCGAATTTTTATCATCGATCGTCCCCATTTCCCACGGCAAAGTAGCTCCACGGCTTTACGATCATTTTTTTACCTCGTGCCCTCTCTCTCACTTGTTCGCCCCGAGGGTGTTCCCATTATCGTGCACTTGAGCGGCAAAGTATAAAATATATGCGTATGGCGAGAGACCGAGTGTGCTGAGAGGCATATAATCGGTGGGTGCGTTCAAGCTTTTCACGCTTCGCGACGCGCATCATATCTGTTTCCTGGCGATCGTGACCCGTGACTCCTGACCACCGAAACGCTTAATAACCGACGATTCCAACGGAATTCTCTTTTTTTATATCGAAGAAATTCTTCATCTTTATAATCATTCTTTTATTTATTTGAATATTTATCTCAGTATCCATTAATTTATTTCGGTATTTATTTCCTCACGCAGGAATAGATAAATCAATTTACTTGTTATTTAAATTACTTATTGATTTTATTCATGTTATACGGTATAGGTGTACGTAGAGTGGCAAATCGGGAGTCGAACGAAACGCAAGAGTGTACGGCACGTAGGGTGATATAGTAGTAGAGGTTTAAAAAGGAGCCCGACTCGACGAGTCGGGCGAAAGGTTCGGCGGACGTTACGAGAATAACGATTACATCTACTGACTACTTTTTCTGTTCGATAACTGTATCGTTCCAAGACAACAGAATCACAAAGACAACGAAACACGTTGACAAAAACCACGAATCGTTTGATTCTCTCGTTAAAAATCAATCGAATAATTTTTCAACTTTGATTTTGGGCATCAAACAAATACATCGTATTGAGAAAAAAATGAGAGGAAAGAGGATGGAAACGAACCGCAAAATAATACGAGAAGGTGAATCGTAATGCGTACACTCGAATGGATTTCGCGTCGAGCACGCAGGTTCGAATCTATTATAGCAATCCGTGAACAATAACTCTTCCTCCACTCTCGGCATTTAATGGCCGTCCATCTATTTAACGTGAAGGAAGAGGAAGTGGCTGATGGGTAGATAGGTCGAGCGTTTTGTAACTAATTTCGCGAGTAAATTGTCCGTAACATTGGTTTGGTGCACTCCAGCTAAACTAACGACAGCTAACCGGGCATCGAGGCTACATCGATATGGCTACAATATTGCAATGATCGCACCGTGTTAGATCCTTCGATCCTCTTGATAACCTCGATATGCGTCCCTCCATTTTCCATGAATTAAATAATAAATTGAGTAACATGTAAATCGGACGCTCACTTGTCAAATCTATTAACTTCCTAAAAACAGAAAGTGAAGAACGATCATCGAAATAATAATAATCATTGTTGTTCAAAATTCAGACATGTACAGATGGCTTTTGAAATAAATTATTTATTATTCGGTGATCAAAAGAATTTTCTTCTTTAATGGTTTTAAAAACAATTTATATGTGAATAAAAATCTCTTGGAAGAAAATGCAAAGTTTGACGTTTGTAAGTTGACAGTAATGATATTCTTAGGAACTAAATTTATATGGAAGACCGTGAGAAAGTGAATTAGCCGTCAGAGGACATTAAAAGCCGCGATAATAAAAGAGTACGCACGTTACACAACGATTAACACCGATGCTTCTAAGAACAAGGATAAAATAGTTGTAGGATGGTAAACGTGAAGAAGAAGAAGAAGAAAAAAGTATACCAAAGTGCGCGGCAACACAAATGGGGCAAGTGTTTAAACCGGGCAATTTGCCTTGTTCAGAATGCACTCAGGGAAAATAGGCTAGTCCAAGCAGAAGGTTACGGACAGTGGTTGCTTATGCAAATCCTGAGTTTGTTCAAGCGTGAACGGTAACGCGGAATCCGAACAGCACTGTTTCACGCGTACTGACTCCTCCGCCTTTCGCTGCCACTGTTCGCCGGCTTATTTCACCCTCGACCACTGACAAATTTGCGACCGGTGTTTCGCGTGTTCACGATTCACGTGTCTTGAACACTGAAAAGGCACGCTTGCCTGCTGTTTAACTCAACAGGTACGAAAATTGCATTGACAAACCTACTTCTGCAAATTACTATTATTTCATAATTAATAATAAGAATTATAAGAAACTATTTAACACTGCAATACACATTTTCATGAATTCATCTATATTTGGAGATTCATTTTATTAACTTATTCGATATTATTTCACGAGTGAGTCCTTTTCAGTTATAATTTACGATTAAGTAGTTATTAATTTTCATATCGAGTATTTTATTTGATAGAATAATCACTGAAATCGTTTGAAGGAGCTTGATTCAGGTTTGGCTGGAGTCTCGTCAAAATTGTCGGTGTCGAATTAAAAAATCAGTGTTCAAGGATGCGAGCTCCGGATATGGCACAGCATAATGTAGTTTATACGCTCTTCGGATTATATTCGAATGGCGCGTTGCGGCCCTGAAGGAGCAACGTATGCAGCAACGTAAGTAACTGCACACCCACTCGTCGACGATTCGTCGTGAGTCACTGCAACTGGCGGCGGCTTGATGGCCAAGTAATACGAGTCAGAGCCCAGATCTTTGAATCTTTCCTTCGTTGGAGGATCCAGCGATATCCCCTGCTGACTACTAGCCTTATAAACCCATGATATTCCTCGAGTATCCTGCAATTGTCCTGCGAACTACTATTTCCATTACGCCAACGGATGCGTCCGTCAGAACCGAATCCTCTTGACCCCAGAGAAATCGTTCCCAGACTAGAATCTTCCCCATTTTATAACTTTCGTTTCTAACTCGAAACCTATCATTTTCAACTTCCAATAACAGGCAGAAGAAAGCTTGAACTTTTATTTCTCAGCCGTCTTCCATTTAAATCGATCGAAACTAATTTACTTTTCATTTTTAGAATAAATTATAAGAAGAAATATAAAAGATAGATAAATTCGAATTCATTCTCAGATTATTCAAATTATAGAACAAAATCCCCAAATCTCAAATTTTTTAATTCTGTTATTTTGTTGATTAAACGCGTGAGTCTTAATTTACGAATAAATCATGATTTTCTATTCAGAGTTCAATGGAATTGCATTGAGACGAATTATTCGGAAAATTAGGGAAAATGAATTTGGGATGAAGTTGGGGTCTGTGACGCAACTGGTTCATCGCGATAGATTGACCAGGTAGCAGAAGCGTTGCGCGTATCGCGGTTAAAGCCGAACGACGATGGATCACTAATTACCCGTTAGAGGTGGGCGCACGCAATCTAAGCGCATTGTGACGCACTGCGACGCGTGTAAGATAATAAGCGGACGGAAATCCACGATTATTCCGGCTCGGCAGAAAGGGCCCCCGGAACGAGGACCGGACGAACCATTTCCACGGTTCACCGCTCCTTCGCTTCGCCGCTCTCTGTGTATGATTACCATTCGGACGATTATTCCACCGATCCGCCAACGAGCCAATAATACCAAGGGGATAGACCTAATTAACTTGAGACCAACAATCGCGATATCGTCGCAGATCGAAAGGGAAACTCTCACGCTTCTCTTCCAAAAACAACCCCTTATACCCTTCACTTCCATCATTCCATTTTCAATCAATTTACACCAAATTATAATATAATAATGTAACAACATTTTCATAATTATCAATCTTAATAATTCTTATTGGAAAATTGTATTATTTGATTAGAAAATTAGAAAGAAGAATTAATTATAATTTCATTAGATTTTACTTCAATTTTACTTCAATGGCAAATGCACATTTGGTTGCAATAGAAAATCGAATTAATTGGTAGATTGTTGGTTAAACGTGTTTAATATAAATCACAGAAATATGTGGAAATTGATATATATGACATAGAGTTGCTCGAGATCTCGAAGCAAGCATTTGGCACCGTGCCACCTAAACAAGCGACTTCGGAGAGTAGCAAGACTCAGAATGACAAATTGTTCAATGACTATCGATTGCAAGAGTAGATTGACATAATCGCAGGTGGCACTGCCGGCACAATAGAAGAATAGAGCGGAAGAAGCACCGCGAAGAATACGAGCGGCGCAATCGGTTTCTTCGAAGTCTCTCAAGACCGAAGAAAGAGTCGAATGTCGAACGCTGGAACATGCTGGATCACGTACGCAAATCGACGCCGTGCAAATTGCTATATCCGATGGGATTTTACCCCGAAGGGAAGGGCCGTCCGGTATAAGGAAGTCCAAAGGACTTATCGCGCGATACTATCTACATCGCTTGCTCTCTAAATCTTTACGCATTATCACAATTACTAACCAACGCGTTTTCTACAACCAATTCTTCATCCGTTCCAACTTTATCTCGTATTTCATAAATTACAGATACAGATTTGAAAAAAATGTCGTCTTTAGACTCGAATTATAAAACCTTTATTTCCATCAACATTTCTATAAGACACGCGACTTTGTAAAACAGTCAATTCTGGTGAAGAAAAGGAAGAAGTTATTGAATATTGAAAGTGACCTGGAGGAAGAAAAAGAAGAAGAAAAGGAGAAGTTTAATGCGTTAAACTTGAACTAAAAATGGATAAATCTCAGGAAAAGTTTGAAGGTAAAAAAGTAGATAGTTGAAAAAAGGTGAAAAAGTTGATTATCGAAACGAAGATCAAAACTGGCTAATCACGATCACAGCGACAGAGCACTTTCGACGTCGCACTCGCTTGCCAAAACGACGTCGCCGGTATCAGCGGCGACGGTAACGGTATCAAAAAACCGGTTTCCTATTTGCGGAGCGCAACGATAGCCACTTGTAGCAGATCATTGTGCAAAAATTCATATGAGCGGGTTTAGGCCGCGGGGCACGTCAAATTAACAGAGGCCGTCTCTCGAGGATTGCTCCCGATCGATAAGAATCTTCGATTTAAAAAAAACCCTTTCGAATTTTCAATCAAATGTCTGGCACCCGACGGATCGATTTCTTCGATGACCGCGATTAATAACTACCTATAAACTTACTTTTTTTTTTTCTTAATCCGTTATGAGCTATAACAGGTTCATCCGGCTATCTTTAAACTACCCTTCTCACTATAAATCGTTTTACTCAATAATCGATTACATTTCCTTAAACTTATGTGATTTTAATCAATACAAATTTATTTGATTCAGATCAATTTTGACGAATAATCATTTTGCATAAAATTCCATAATGATAATAATAATACGATCTGGTTGGTCTAGTGCACCGAGATAACAAACCCGCAGCGCGCCTGGTCCGAGGAGTTCTAACATTGTCTGAACAGGTGTTACCCACTGACGTGAGTCCACAAAAATCCTGCACGCTCTTTCGAAGATATATTGTATGCCTGGATGATGATCATCCACTGCCTATTCACCCAAGAGATATTTGTCTTACGCGATTCTTAGCTATTGGCCCCTTAATTCGAGGCGTTTCTCGCGGATGAAAAGGCGATTGGAAAAGGACAATAGGAGCCAATGAGAAGGAAAACCCATCTGTTGACATACGATGAATACCGATGAACGGAAAGGCGATTATAATAAAAGCGAGTGGAAAGAAGAATTTTATGGCTTGCGTCGATCAATCGCGACACTAATACATACTTTTACACTATATACATGTTTATATGAAAATTTAATAACACAAAGAGTTTCGGTACTTTTTCCTATGGTTTTTAAATTTACTAATAAAAATATGTTTCAATTTTAAGTATTTCTTGTCTGTGATTCATTCTGTATAGGAACTTGTATAAAAATATCGTTCATCGCAATCGGGGTGTTTTGAAAAATTCACTACTTTGCTTGAGAATTATTTGAGAGATAGAATTAGAAGATGAGAATCAAGAGGATGAGCTATTTCCTCTTTGACGAAAGGGCGAGAGGATTTTCTGCTAAGCGTGGATTGACTGATCGCAGGAGAGATCCGAGGACAGTATTTAAAAGGCAAGTTGGAAGAGGGAGAGGAAATGGCAGGCTCCTCGAATACTTCTAACAAGACAATGCTCTTAAGGAGACTCGAGTTCCTCTAGGTAGTTCTTCCAATTTCAAGCTATATAAATATAGCAGCAGAAAAAGATCTTTCCCTCTCTATCTCTCTCGCTCTCGACTGCCACAAAGATCAAGAAAAAGCAAGCGAAAAGTGAGAATACTGCAAGAAAATTGTAACCATAAAAAAATTGATGGACGGGAAATGAAAGAGAATGTTATGGGGAAATTAAGGAGAGAAAGAAAGAACAAGAGTTAGACATAGGTAGACATAGGTGTCATGTAACTTCCTCGGTGAGGTGGAAAGCCGCGCGACGTTGTACGTGTGCCAGACGGACGGCATATCAAAGGATATTTGCCCTGTCAACAGGCTCGCTTTATGTGGAAATGCCGCGTGCGCTCGCTTGGCCTCACCGCACGAGCAGACAACGCACTCGTTCCCGTAGTCTCGAGATAATACTAATGGCCATTATTGCTTTGCTCTATTATTTTACGATCCGCGATATATGTATACTCTATACACCCGACTTCCCCGAAATCGATTCGCTATCCGAATCGACATCGCGAAGGGAAACGGGCAGCTGGGCTCGCCTTTTGCAAAGACTAATCCGATTGAATGGGACGTCGATAGGAAATCGCTAATTATTATACTCGATAATCTTTTCTCATTTTCAGTCTGCTTCTACATGCGCGTGATATTTTGCTATACAGGGTAGTTGTATTTGTTTATAACGTTAATGGGATATGTTATATAGAGGGTTTCGATGTTCTTCTTATTTACATAGACAGCCGCGCGGACTAATTATGATGCTTCTCAAGGAATAATGCTCGGAGTCACGCGAGTCAAGCTACTTTATAATCCCCGATACTCGATAATCTCTGCTCCGCTAAGCTGTATCTCAAATCAAAACTATTCCTGACAGATAAATAAGTTCGATTCCAGAGATAAACGGATAATAATTCCTAGACAACTGAAACCCAGGAATAAAGGTAATTGTAAGACAGAGGACATAGAGAAAGAAGAAGTTGATCGGCGAAGATCCTATCGCAGTCCTACAGCTTCCAGATTCAGGAACAGTAGTAGAAAAGTGGCTGAAATAAGACTGACCTGCATCTGCAACCAGGAGTAATCTATGTAGGTAGTGGTGGTAGTAGCGGTGATGGGAGGAGGCTGGCTGGCAGTAGCAGAAATCTGCTGCCAAGTCTCCTGTCCGGCGCAGGAAAGAACCGACGAGAGTCCGTCGGGCTGCGCCCGATCTGGTACTATCTGATCGGCATACTGATACGGCTGCTGGATGCTCTGGATCGTTTGGATAGTCTGAATAGTCGGCTGTCCGGCGGATGGCAAACTCGCGGGATGAGGGTGCTGGGCCCCCGAGCCGGCACTGGCGGGCAGGCAGCACACGCTCACGTCCATCCGTGGTGGCGGCGAGTCGTAGAAACGCTGCTGCTCCGGATCCGGCTCCCAATCCGACTCTGACTGCTCCCAATGCGACCGAACGGACCTCAACCCCCGCGGAACCATCCAATCTGCCGAAGACACCCTTCTGCGTCCTGATGACACTCGGCTCGCGCCTCCCGGTGCCACTCAAGTCGGTGTGTCGCTGAATCGAACCTCGCTTGATCTTTGGCTTGGAGCTTTTAAGCGACGCTCATTACTATCCGTAGGGTCGAACCTATCCGCAGTGACGGCCGGTAGGAGATCCGGAGTAGCATTAACGATCTATCCTTCGCGTGCGAAGATAAGTGGCATTTCACGCGGGCAGAGTACACGGGGCAATGTTACACTTCTCCGGCAGGGATAAAGAACTAGGCAGATGATTCTTCCGGGTAACAAAGTGCGAGACCATCTTTCGCGCGCCTCCAGCAGTTCCAAGTGTTTCGCGAACGCGGAGAGAAGTCACTCGCGAGCACACAGTCTCAATTACGAAGCGCTACCTCGATGAAAACACTTGTGGTTCGGGCACATGGAGAACGAGTCACGTGTACTGAGCACGGTGTATCATCTCGCACTGTGCGATTAAACGCGGCCGCGAATCCGAATGGGAAACTTATTCTGCGCATCCTAACTGTGAACCGAAACAAACGTTCCCATTGAACTTGAGTAAGGTTAATCCTGTGTTGTCGGGGAATGTTTACAGTCCAACATAACAGGTAACACGGAGTTGTGAGGCAATTAAAGATACACTGATTTTTCGAAGGACACCCCGCGATCCGAGCCGACGGCAACCGTCATTCAGAGTTGCCGAGTGTTTACGATCTCTCCGGCGTGTACGAACCACCGATAACGCTCTCGGCGAATGACACTAGCGAGGATCCTCCAAGATGCGTACAACCATCGGTAACTGTACGATTAGCACCAGAACTATCACAAGTAGCACCGATATACGTGGGGCGGTCGTCGCGACACAGTCCGTGATCGAATTATCCGTGATCTATTGGCACAAGGACGCCGACGTTCGTGATCCGAGTCGGAGTTTGTTCAGCGGGGAACTTCCGCGTGGCGGTTGCTGGATCAGGAGCATCGATTCACTGGATTCATCCTCGGCTGAGTGGTGTAGATCGGCCGCGTATAGGTCCTCGGAACGAGTCATCCGCGGCCAATCGAAGACTCCGATATATCCGGGGCGCCTTATCGCGAGCACCGTCGACGCATGACAGAGTCGCGCGTTCCCGCGGAGTGGCGATACGCGAGCCGGCCGCTCGAGGAGGTGGAGAGAACTCGCGCGCCGTGAAGCGAAGAAGGAGGAGGAGGAGGAGGTACTTTCCGGAGGACAGACAGAGAGAGAGGGAGAAGCAATATCGTGAGCGTCGTTCCACCAACAGGAACGAGATGTTTTAGAAGAAGAAGAAGAAGAAGAAGAAGCAGAAGAAGACGAAGAGGAAGAGGAAGAAGAAGAAGAAAAGGAGTGGATCGAGGACTGAAAGTTGCTGGAAGATTTACCAAAAGTGTACGAGTAAGAATCTACTAAGCGCGACTCGCATCGCAGGTAACCCAGCGAAGTATATACACATGGAAACCGATGATTGTGCGCCAACATTCGACCCGTGTGCCATCCCCTTCCACTCTGCCTCTTCCTACCCTCCCAGTAGCCTGCTACGAGCCCGCCAGTCGCGAGGCTACCCTCGAGCCTACCCTCCAATCACGTGCGACCACTTTCACCCTACTGCCGCCAGAGCATCCCTCCATTTAAGTAACGACACCCTCGGTATAGCCCTATCAGACGCGCTGGGAGCTCCGCGATGCGCGGGTCGAAAGAATCGGCAGCGTTGGAGGTGAGGGAAGAATGAATGAAGAGATTGGAAGAGGGTCGCCTTGTGGGGGGGTGGACACCGATGCCACCAATGGTGGCGGTACACGCGTGTGTGTGTATCTCTGTGTTGCCGTTGGTATTATTATTGTCGAGGATATCGAGGTGTCGGGGAGGAGGAAAAAGTGTCGAGGCGGCGGCAGCCAGAGGCGTGGGTGTCGTTGGCTATGGAGGTGGAGGTCACGAGAGGAGGAAGAGCAGGAAAGAAGGGGAAAGAGGAAGAGGAAGAAGAGGTGGAAGAAGCAAGGGTGAGGGTGTTGGACGCGATCCGCGTTTCTCGCGGCCGATCTCGGACCTACGACCGTTCTCTCACGTATGCGCATGCGCGTGAGAACGCGTGTCGTCAAGGCAACGGTTCCGGAGTGACTGTCTGACTACCTGGTGAACGCAACCCTACGAGTGGAGCATGCCCGATTCCCTCTTTCGCTCCCTCTACCATGTATCGGACCCGTTTTACGCCCCACTCTGCCGATTTCATTCGCTTTCTCCCCCTCTCTATGTTTCTCTCTCTACTTACGAACCCCCTTTCTCCTGCGCTTCGGCTCATTCACTCTCTCGCGGGCGCGCGCCCGTGCCCGTACTTACTCCGTTCCTTTGCCCGCCGCGGCCTTACGGACAACCCGACTCTTCCGCCTCTCCTCCTCAAAGCTTCGTTTATGCTCCGTTCCGCGGTTCGCTCCTGGCTCACGCCCTGAGCGATCCTGGCGAACGAACCGCGGAACCAACGACTTGCGGACGCTTCAAGCACGCCCCCCTCGCGATTCTGGGTGACTTGCAAGCACCGCGAGGGCTGACACCTCCTTCGGTACTTCAGGACCATTCGACTATTCATTTTTAGGGATGACTGGGAAAATTATTCGTTTCTTTGATATTGATGTATGTCAGACCCATTCTTTCGCTTGACTCGAATCCCGGTTTAACACTGAGTTCTGGTAGATCTTCGGGTAATTCAGATTTTCCACGACAGAATCGATAATCAGGTATGTGCATCTCGATCGACCGTGAGGAACAAGAACCGCAAGTTCGTACTCCGTTCTCCGTCTCCTTAGCCTTAGATCGTTCAACCGCGATTGCGAATCATCGTGTATCCTGGAAAGCCCTTTCAGATCGCTACAATCTTGCCAAACTTCACCTTCGTCTATCTTTGCTCTCGTAATTCATCCCCTGGCCTTATATTTAGGACCAAGTTCGTCACGAATTATTAACTCGATCAATTATGAATCTATGAATTGTATGTACTTTTATTATTCTGTTCCTTTACTGTTATCAAATTCCTAACAAATAGTAACTTTAGTACTAAAGTTAGCATTCTAATCGAATTTCCATTCGGGAGAGCAAAAGAAAGAAAGAACGTTGTCCGCGACGAGCGTGTATGCAAGCGCACGCATCTCCGATCTCCGGATCTCTCCCCACCCACGGAGTCAAGAGATTCCCTTTCTCTTTGGATTGTGAAACGATTTTCTATCGTAGCGTGCACTCGCGCGCGCGAGTACAGTTTAGCTTTGCGGATTTATTATACATGCAACGGGTTACGCAAATTACGACAAAGTGCAAATATTTCACATGACCTGCACCTGCATGACTCCCCCTTTCTACACGTGATCATTTAAGCAAACACGTGAACTGTAACACGCGTTCTCACCGGACCGCCTCGCGGGATGAGTAAACACGATGCGCTTCTCTTCTTAATCTCCTTTACGAAATTTCGTCGAATTCGCGGTACCGTTCTCATTCCTAGAGTAATCACGCCTAATCATTGTGACCCCTATATACATATGTGTACCATGGGATGCTGTTTCTCGTCAGGCTACCAGAATGCTATTCCAATTTCGCTAAGCCTCGCTTCTGAAATACTAATTACGATTTTCTCTGTTGCAACGATCTAGACCTTAATATCCTTCTATTCTGAAACTTGTTTTGCGCGTGTACATCTTGTGTACACATGGTGCACAAGATAAAAGTAATTCGAAGCAGTTTAAAATGTTAAACTCCCCCAAAACACGCGTATATTAAATGGATTATTAGAAATGATAAATGTATGATATTTAAAATATCAAATTCCTACTACACTTGCATGATTATTAAATCAATAATCTGTTGTTTAGAAGAATGCTATAATCGATGGTAAAAGTAGGTCCCGATTAGTCGTGGCTACTTTTACTATTAATTTTTCGAATCATATTGCTCGGCTTAGATATTGCACGAAAGTATTAGTGTGTAAAAATGATTAATGATAAATAAGATTGATTAATGATCGGTCAATAAAAGTGAGAAGACAAAGGACAACGGGGAGTCAAGAGTTCTAGACCCTGTCGCCGAGTGTCGTGGATGCAACTGGCTGGGAATTGAGTTTACGTCACGAGGAAATCCCCACTCCAGCGGAAGAGGTATAGGACTTATGAATGAGACTACTCGGCCATTGGTCCGCTACGATAGCCAATGGCTGGCGCACCACGCAACGTGCTGTCCCTGTCTGACCGTCGCTAATCCATACTACTCAACTCCTTTCGACCCTATACAACTTGCTCAATTTCCCTCATTCTTTCCTCAAATTTTTTGCATCTAAACTCCATAAGTATTTCCATTTCTCGATAATATCATTTTTACTATTATTACTACTCCTCGCTTTATTTAAATATAATACCATCTTTAACACAATCAAAAGAGGTATTAGAACAGTATAATTTACTATTTAATTGCAAAACAGGTTTACATCAATTACAATTAATAAAATATTCTATGTTTAATAAATATCCTAAGAATATTTTAGCAAGGAAAAATCTTGTGCGAGTTGAGAATTAGAGATGAATTAAAAGAAAAAAAGATCGAAGGAAATTTGCACAGACTGGAATTCAATTGAAACAACTGATCGTTCAGGTTTAATGCTGAGCTAAGAGTTGAGCTAATGCCATAATGTCCACTAGCGTTCAACTTCAAGGATATTTCACATCTATCAAACCATCCACACCGTCAGCGTTAAATCCATCTCCATTTTATCTTCGAAGCCAATTTAATTGATGTGGCATATCACGAAGTTTAATTACTGCCGGTTCGCGCGTATAAATACACATATAAAAAAGTAAAAAAATATAATAAATTGCAAAAATAAATTGTATTTCTATGGGAGACACTTGCGCAGGAGACAGATTCGAAACGATGTCGAAGACGAAGAATGTACTCGTGAATTGTAAATCGTCGGCAATCATATGAAATAGGTCGAGCAGTGTCGATGCGACAAGCGACTCATTGTCAGCGTATGTAAGGTAAGGGTGCGAGGTGTAGGTATAAATATACGGGACAAGGCGGTGTACACGTGTAATACATATAGACGGCGGAATGTAACAAGAGGAAAGGGAATAGCGCGGAGCAATTAGCATAATGACAGGTATTCGCTTTGCTCTCGCAGGTTATCGGTACGAATGCGTGTGGCTTTCGAGTCACGAAGTTACATCTTTAATTATGTTCGCGATTACGCGCTCTGAATCATTTACACTCGGAGCATGACCATCACGCGTGATTCACGATGTCCTCCATGCCTTTCTCCCTCTTCCTCTCATGTGCGTCGATTAGGATTAGACGACGATGCTCTGCGATTTCGTGATATTTTAGAGACAACTCGGAATCTACTTTTTACCATATATTGGTAAAAAAGTAACGATCTTTTTAATTTATCATATTTAATGTAATAAGAATTCGGAATTGGAATAATGCCTCGATTCTCAGTTGAGAATTATTAAGATAGTAAATTTTAATGGGAATTAAGTGACAATTTATATTATGTAATGGTTTTCGAAAATATCGATGCAGTTCCCGTTGGAGGAGAAATCGGTGAAAAGTCTATGTACATAAATTGGTAGAGAACGCAAGGATGACGAGGAATCCAGCAAAGGACAATCAATGGTTAACTTATGTTAAGTATAGGGGAACGTCGTGAAGCCGGCAAGACTTATAAGAGGGAACTGAAATTTCCCTTAGGCACGTCAAGGTAATATTGAAACACGTACACAGTGTTACGCATAGTCCATTGAACCGCGTCACTCGTGTGTTTGCCTCTCTCGACAGAAGCACATACATATGTACTAAAATATCAGCAGTTTTCGTTATTAGTTAAAATCGATGATTTCTTCAACTAATTTTGCGGTGACAAATATCTCGGTCAATAAATTCGTATTTCAAAATGGAACATCACATACACAATAAAATTGATAATTGGATTGTAATGCTCCAAACAATTAGCCGTTTACCGGCCAATTCTCAATAAGTAAACTTTATTGAATATGCAGAAAACCTTCTCAAACATATCTATAGTCTGGCACGCGCTAGTCAATGTAACAGAAACGTATATAAAGATGTTTCAATCTATTAAATCGCCGTATTTGTTTCTCCTTCCACGCGGCCCCCGCTTAGACTTCGGTTCATCCTCGTCAAACTCGGTTTTGAAAACTGGCTCCGCTAGTTGTGGATCTATACTATCCAGTTCCGATTGTTGTGTCTGTGCTGGTGCTGGTGCTGGTTGCTTTGGTCTCAATCTGCTCAACCTAAATATCATGCGTTGTGATTAATGAGACAGTTATAAAGAGAGTAAGAAGAAAGTCGTTGATAATAAATCTTGCTCTCGTACTGTTTGCTCGCTTCTTCTGTCCTATGTTTTCTGAGTAACTCATCGTAGCTTCCGGTGTATTTGGGTTTTTCTTTGGCATTCGTGTCAGCGTGGGAAGCTATCATAGTCTCAATGGACTCGTCACCTTAAAAACACAATTAACCAGAATGAATATGCGTGTAAGAGTTAAGAATAGAATATTGAAAATATTGCAAATAGCAATACTCAAGAATGTATCGGCGGTTGATTCATGGAATTCAGACGAAGCGTTTGAATCGTCAAAACTATCGGCCACTGACTGATCCAACAACTGGGTCCTGATGGCATTCTGTATGGTCCTCTGATGCCTGCGAGCATTAAAAACATCTAAATTGCAGGCGAAAGGAAACAGCGAAATTAGAAGAAAGATTCGTTAATGCTGTGCGTTACCCTGGATAATTCTGTTCCACTTGCATTTCTATCCTAGATCTCAATGCTTGTAATTTACATGCAGTTTGACCGATGTTTCTACAACAGAGCATGGTCATGGAAAAACTTGAAATTCCTAACATAGCAGCGACTGGCTTTGGCGCAAATCTTAATACGCCCTTGTAGGTCAGTCCACCGAAAATGGTAGCCATGGAAAGTGAAGCAACAGCGGGTGTCCGTTGAAGACACAAATTATAGGTATCTTGTTCATCCGGTGTCATGTCTTCCTACGATATGTCCAAACATTAGAATCAATTTGAATATCAAACTATTTGTATGACTGTCGTATAAAACATACATAACGTGTGTTCTTGATTAGCTGCGCTACCTCATTGATGTTAACTGAGGCATACCTCTCATCGGTATTTGATACCATTGTTGCCTGAATTAATTAAGGTAACCTGTTTCCGACTAAAATCTTCTACTCCTTGTGTAATACATGTGACCGAGGTTGATTCGCAATCCTGTCTCAGAAGCAGGATTGTCGAGTGTGCTTCGATATAGGAACTTTTAAATGTTACTCCAAAGCTTTCGAAAAACAAGGAAAATACTTGGACAACCGGCACAAATTGACACCTCTGAATCTGCGGAAGAGCAGATGAGAGCAGCAGAGTTCGGGATGGCGCAGTGGAGAACACAAAGTTGCACAGTACACCACTACACCACTGCACGCCGACGGAAGGTTACTTTACACTTATGTTTCTGTACGGTGTACGTACTATACGCGTCTGAATTTGTGCGCGATGTGCAGCACAGACGAGGCACAAGAGAAACTTTTAAGTTGACAATTGTCACCTAATGTGCGTTTTCACGTCACACTCAAACAGAGTTGTGATCGAGGGATGCGGAAAAATACGCGGAGACTTTTGAGACAACGTATTACATACGTAGCATGATACATATGCTTTACAACGATATATCATTACACAAATGTATAACACATTTAGATAGATAAATCTTCGACTTGTTTGATCAATTACCTTGATTAAACAAATATTAAATAATTAATTTGACCAAATGAATAAATAGATGATTTATTCCAGATCAAATGTATCAGATCACATGATGAAGTTGTTTTCCAGAAAATCCTGTTACGCGACTTTAATTCGAGTAATAAAAAACTGTTTTTGACCGATAAAGACGGATTATTTCTCGAATAAAAGTTATGAACAGAATGCATATAATGTTTGTAAATCAAATTCAAGTGATATATATTCGTTTTCAATGTTTCATATCAAGCACCACTTTCTTTTACTGACGTCACCATTACTACGCTACTCGCGTAATTGTGGAGATTAAAACAATTTATCCGATTGAATTACTGGATATACACAAAAGATGATGAAAAATCGTGAAATTCGTAGTAAATCGGACTCACCAATGTTGTAGGAAGAGAATTGTGGCGAAAAACCTCCTGAGTTGTACCGGCATGCGTGATGTAGGCTGGTGTCGTCACTCGATCTCAGGAGTCCCATTGAAATCCAGAGATAATTAGCCTCCTCAGTATTTTCCAGTCCAAACTCCATGTCTCCCAATTGCACTGGATCTTGAGAACACTTTTGATATCACTTTCGGCCGAAAACACTGCTATTTTAACAATTTTATTGCGAATTTACCGGAGCACTAACGCGGAACTAGTTTAACACGAAACTTCGCGGCACGCAATATGGCGGCCGGGAGCCGGTCGGCTATTTCCGTCGGCCGAGTTAGTTCCAATAGCGACCACCAGGTGACTCGACATGGCCCTTTCACAAAGTGCAGTTTCGCAGCGGTTCGTACGTTCATATACTGTATACAATTCGCGTTCGCGAGTGATTAGTGATGTAGTAAAGATGGACGCGGACACCGCAAGTGACAATACGTCCATCGACGACAAAATAGACGATTTTTGCGAAAATCCAACGAGAGATGCTTTGACGGAGGGTCTTATGGGAGTCCTAAAACCGACAGTAGATGTACTCGACCAAAGACTGCGAGCAACAAGGTAAGTAATCAGCATAATTCACTATTTCCTTCACATAAATATTCCCTATGAAATTCTCCGGTATATTAATTTCTCATCGATGTCAATCTTGATTTCGTACCACCGATATTTACGTTGCTGAATATTCCACCTCTGCTTCCTCGTTAAGTTTCTGCATCTCGTTTTCTTTCTGACGCTCGACAAATCTTGCTAAAAAATCCTAAGTATACAGTTGATCCTTCAGAGTAAAGATTAAGAATCATTAAATAAGAAGCTAGTCTCTAAGCTAAAACAAGCTGATCTTTAAGAATATCCCAAATCGAGTTACACCAACGGATCGAATCTCTAACGGAAGAGCTGCAAAGGATCAATGAGTCGCTTCAGTGCCAACTCGAGACAGACTCTTACGTGAAGAAACTGATCAACGCGAAGCACAAGATTACGATTGTCAGCAATATCCTGCAGACGACTCAGGACAGGCTAAACAAGCTTCACCAAGCAGTGGAAAAGAATACGGCGAAGCGGAAGGCTCTATTGGATCACAGTTCAATGTATAGTAGTGCAACAAGCGCTCCAGAGCAGGAAGAAGCTGCCGGTGAAAGCACTCTACCAGTGGCAGAACAATGAATTACGTTTGTTAGCGATAAGCTAGAATTATTGCCCTGTTTTACTCTCACTAGTTTACACGCTGTTTGGCGGAGAATTTTATATCGTTGTTCTTGTGTATCGTACGTATAAGGCCATGGACACACCGTTAGTTAAGTTATCGGAGGAGGAGTCGGAGACAGTGTACGAGCCCTCCGAAGACTCTTTCCTCCTGATAGATGCCTTAGAAGCAGATTTAGATAAGCTACAAACGAGAAAGCCTGTGATGTGTTTAGAGATAGGTAGTGGTTCGGGAGTAGTTATCACTGCTCTGACGATGGCTCTGAATAAGTCTCATCCAGTTTATTGTCTCGCTGTGGACATTAATTCTCAAGCGTGTCAAGCTACGAAAAGGACCAGTCATCTGAATTCTGTCGATGTAGACGTATTACAAATGGATCTGTTGACTTGTATGCGCGATAGTCAGTGCTTTGATATTGTCGTTTTCAATCCACCGTATGTAGTCACCGAGAATGAGGAACTTTCGGATCAGAGACTCTTATCGAAAGCTTGGGCAGGTGGTGAAAATGGTAGAAAAGTGATGGAGCGAATATTCACACGAATTCCAGAAATTCTATCCGCTACAGGATCGTTTTATCTTCTAATAATAAAGGAAAACGATCCGGTACATATTTTGCGGGTGTTCGAGGGGATGAAGATGCATGGGAAAATAGTCGCCGAGAGGAAGATTAGGGGAGAACACTTGTTCGTTTTGCATTTTACCAAGTTTCCATGAAACTCCGAAAAATGCGCTTTAGCGTTAAGAAATAAATGAGTCATTTGTTATTTCACTGGATTTGTATACATTTTGCTAGTCACAATGTAACTCTTGTACTCTTACTAACAATTATTAATACAATCCGATAGTGTCATACTGGTTAAGCGCACGTTATTTACGCTACCTCTGTCAGCGCGTAACGCGAAATGGTACAGTAAAAAAAATGTTTTTTTTTTATTGCTTTTTTTCCCCTGTTCTATTTGCACAGCATAATCTATTTACATCGTTTATTATCATTAGTCTGGCCGCTTCGTAACTCGTTTGGTAGCGCAGCACTTGAGCTGCTTACCTCGCGAGAACCGCGTCGATAGGAATGTTGTCTAGTACATATAATGGTATCATAAAGCAGACTGCGCAAGTTTTGTGCAAAACGCCCGAAATATCCCCTGGAAATTCTCTAACAAACTCGGTTTTCTTTTTTTTCCCTCGATAGAAAAAAATCAGTGTTTTGAACGAAGCTGAGTTTCACGCGAAGAGAGGAATATTTTGTGTTTTGCATAAAGATTCGCAGTCCAATCATAAGTTATTGTTATTTGCCTAATGTCTATATTACACCGCCTCAGTGCATTAGTTGGATGGAAGTGCATTAGTTGGTTACCGGTACGTAACACATGGCTATACGGAAATGATTACTGTTTCCGAATTCACCGCGTAAATCTCGGTCCCGATTTCGTGGGACATATAACTGGAGCCTGCTCGAGAAAAATATAGTTTTCGTTGCATTGAACTTTTTTCTTACGTCAGCGGAAACACCGGAATCGATATCCGACAGAACTGAATTCCTCCTTGTCGAAACTTAAGCAGTTTTCGCAACCAACTGCAGGGAGGACCCAGTTAAATTAAGCGAAAGCTATTCTGCCTGTATAATAGCATCGTTACTCATTTTTATACTAAAAAATAGTTTGATTTGCGATACTTAAAGGAACATTTTGGAAAAAAATGAAAGTTGAATTTTTATCCCACTAGCTGAATAGTTTAGAAAATGGAGTAACGCCGACGGGTTAAAAGCAGCGGTAACATTAGTCAGAGTGACTTATTACCATTGTGTTATTACCGAATCCACTTTTCCACCTTAGCCAGTTACATATTTTCACGCTACGATTCCTACGAGCTTATGACTTTCATTCTGTGGACTCTTTGTAATTTAACGTAGAAAACAGCTGCGATTATCGAGGTGGTGAGGAGGGTGCTGAGAATCAGCGAGAACGCGGTATAGAATCCAGTGTTACTTATACAGACATCCTTCTGCTTCGATACGTCTGTAGCAATCGCAGTTTCTTCCAATTGTTCCAAGACTCTGTTGGTAACTGGGCTCAAGTCGTCCAACATTATCACTTTCAGTCCACGGCCAACGCGAATCGGATCAGTCAAAAGGACTGGGGAGGTCGTGTTCGATGCCGATGGCATGTAGGAGATAGATCGTCGTCTTCTACCCGGGTCGATTTGCTAAAAATATAGATAATTTTCCTCGTACAAAGTTTTTTTTTTTACCACAGTACATGCTACTGCAAAGTTTTCTGTAACTTTCCCAAATTGGCAATACTGTATATTACCGATATCATCAAAACTATGAGTTTTATTATAATAAACATCCGTCGAACCTGATTTTCCTCTGGACAAGGATCGCAGTCCGTCTTGCAAAGTTCCACGTTACATTCGATGAAGAGATCCATAACGTCGGGGAACTTGAACGCTTGGAAGAATGCATAAGCAATAATCGAAGCACCAGTGTTTCCAGTGTCATTCGTCTTCTGGAACGCGCCAAATAGTTTCGGCTTCAAGATACAACCACGTTCGTCAGTCAGCTCCACGACGTTCGTCTGGGACTCGTCGCGAGCAGTACAAGCTCGAACCTGAAATTTAGTTTGCCAATGAAATTTTCTCGTCGATAAACATTCGAGTAACTATGAAGTATTTGAGTTGAGTAATTTAATTACTTGAAGATCGAAAGCAGGGTCTCCTTCGACCGAGACTACTAAAGTCATCGTTTCACCAATTTTCACTAAACCATCGGCCGCGGGTGCGAAAGGTCCTCTTCCTAACTGAATATCCAATCTAGCAGTCGCGGTGTCGCCGCTGAACGTTACAGTCTCTTGATTGAGCATGTCTACCGAGAAATTCACTGACAATGCTTTGTTGATATTCCCTTCCCAAAGGCAGCGCACTCGGCGCACCGTGTCCCAGACCTCCTGTATGCCTGGTTCGTTCTGGACAAACAGAAATCGCTCGCGTTAGCGAAAAACGTATTTGCAAAGCCAGACAAATTCAGGGAGAATTATAAGAGAAAATCTTTGTCCGATTTTGTTATCGAGTTATTCGAAATGTCGCTCTACCAACCTGTAGGACTAAAACATTTTCTAAGTAAGCTTGTCCAGCTTCGCCCTCGAAGTCGTTGATAAATTGAGTGCCACAGGAGTCCAAGTTAACGGTGAAAGAGTACTGAGTTTGTCCAGTGTTCTGATCGACATATCGACATTCTGGATTCATGAAGAATCCCTGAAAAACAGTGGATTATTAATTTCGAGTCATTTACCAGTTTTGATTGATAAGAAAGGATAATAGTACTTTAGAGTAAATAATGCCATCATAGGCACGGTTGAATTCAATGTTGATCGTCATCATAGTTTTGCTACATTCTACATCCAAACTGTGAATATGTGGCGGATGATTCGCGTCATCGTCTCCTTCTTCACCGGCATCACCTCCTCCACCTGGAAAATAATATCAATTCATCTTCCAATCCAAAACTCTCATTTTATTCTATTTAAAAATCAGATTTAAAGTCTCTTATATAAATTTCATTCCTTATGAGAGCAATAAAAGAGCACTTTGCGATTTAACATAGTTTAATAAAAATTAGTAGTGGAAGTGATACCTGTAGCGGTACCAGTTCCGGTCCCTCCAGTCACAGTAGTTCCAGTTCCGGTCCCAGGTCGACCAGTGCCTCTAGGAGTAGTGAATGGTGGAAAAGGTCTTCCTCCAGGTGTGGAAGGCGGATATCCTCCACCAGTGACATCGTATCCAGTGCCAGCGGTTCCTCCCCCAGCCGGGAACGGAATAGCTGGTCTTTCGGAAGGATAACCCGACGATCCGTAGCTAGTAGTAAATCCACTGGTCCCACGGAATCCATCGGACGGCACGACATCGCCATCCAAAGTGGTTGGGAAGCCGGAAGTTGGTCGTTGCGAGGAATAGCCGAAGGTACTGGAGAATCCGGGAGTCGAAGCAGTACCAGCCGTGGAGAAGCCTCCCGGTGTGGAAAAGACTCCGGATGCGGAATATCCACCAGTTGAGTATCCGCCTCCAGAGGAAGAGCTGTCGAACCCGGTGCTTCCAAAGCTGGTGGATATGCCACCACCGGTTGAGAAGCCAATGGAGGAGGGACTCTGTGTTGATGACGGTCGAACTGTGGTGGAAGTAAAGCCGGGCTGTGGTCCTAAGTAAGTCGCAGATCCTCCGGTCGAGCCTCTCACTGGTGGGAACGCGGTGGAGCCGGGGTTGGAGTAAGTTGGTTGTTGGCTCGATGGCCGTGGATTGTAAGAGGTAGATGGGCCGTATGGGGTTTGGCTTGGTGGAAGGTACGTTGGCTTTGGTGTCGAGTACGGCGGCATTGTCACTGACGATGGGTGGTTACCTGGGTAATTCGTGCCTGGTGACGCTGGTAGAAATGGTCTCGGTCTCTCTGGTGGACGTTGGGTGCTGTATGGTGGCAGGTAGCCTTCTTGCTGGCGAACTGCAAAGATAACCAATCTTTCCGCATTGAGAATCTACTGTCACTTCGCACTGGTAGACTGCGAAATTTTTTCCGAATTACGCAACCAATTGTTCAACGACTTTTGGAACATTCTCTAGAATTTTGGAGAATGGGGGAAAAAGATTTGAAAGAATTTTAAATGAATTTAAAGCATTTGATGAATGTTAAAGAACTCTCAAGATTGAATTTCAAAGAAAGTTATAGGAAAAAAATTCGTAGTCTAGTTGACAGGGTTACGAATTTAAATCGAGCTTCGACATCTCGTCGGTGGAGTTTTGTCGATAGAGCTTAATTAAAAATCTTAGACGTGCAGTGGACATCTTAATTCTTAGGTAATCGCCTCGATACCAGTGCGTTCATGTCGAACCCTTTGGGTCTTGGAACAATTGCGATATTAGTGCCCCTTTAGTTCTTATTAGTTGTGATTACTGCGGGCTGTGACTCACGGTGCTCGATTAAGTCCCTTCGCAAGGTAATTAGTCGAGTCGAAACTGTTAATTGTCTCTATATCAGATGTGTCGAAGAATGCTGTCTGTTCTTCGCAGCTTCCACACAAACCATAAATTCTTAAAATTAAGCATACTGATTATCATAAAATCAACTCCTACTTAAGGGGTAGAATGGTCACTGAGAAGTTTCAGGTACATCCGGGGAGTTTGAAAAATTCAATTTTTTTAGCAAAATCTTAGTTTCCTTTAAAAAAAATCAGACAGTACTATTTGACACATCCGATGGATCTGAAGGGGTAGTGTCGTTAAGAGTTACAACGATCCGGTCCATGGGATCATTCTTCGGAGCGAGTCCACCTTCGGAGCTTCGTTACATCAGGGTGTCGTCCAAGATCGCTATACTTGATCTTTGCAGAGACGGCGAAGAAGAGTTGCAAGGGTGTCAAGGTAGAAAGAGAGAAAGACGAGAGAAAGAGAAAAAGAGTGTGAGAGAGAGAGAATTGTAGAGAAAAGAAGAGACACAGAAAGAGATAGAAAGAAAGAAAGAAAGAAAGGAAGAAAGAAAAAAGTGTTTGCTGGTTAAACTGGTTAAAATTCGGCGACCTGTCCTGCGGCATTGTCTGGCATAATGTGAACCTACTTTTACGTGCACCCTGCCGGTAGATCCCCTGAATCCACTCTAGGATATTTTGGGCCATCACGTCAGCCGGCGACGCCGGAGCAGCTCGCTGCACTCTCGAGTGGGCTAATGGATTTCAAACGGATTGCTTTCATGAAACTTAAGTGGTTGTGGTGGATATCGAAGAGACTTTTTAGCTCGTGTCTCCTCACCGATACTGCCTAGGGGAGACTTGCTCAGTCCTCCCGTGTCTTCCTTACCAGCTGCTGCGGATGGTGTTCGCACGAAGAGGGCATGCCCACCGTATTCCTGGGATTCCACAGCTATACCCAATCCGACTATCACCAGAATCACCGTCGACCTGATCCCTCTCATCCCCTTTCTGCAATCCGACAAATCAGAAGACAAGTCAAGCGATCGTTCGTAGAACCATTGACACAATTTTACTTCAGCAGACTTTTTATTATGTATTACAATAGCTGGAGAACGTTTCTGAGATTATCTGAATTGACAGTGGTAAAAGAAAGTCTTAATTCGGACGAATTTCTTGGCGAAACAATTAGTGTAGGTGAAGGGGTTGAGGAAACTGTTATTGGATCGAGCAGTGTCAGTGTCAATGGGTTAATGAAGATACTGGTAGTTGTACAAGATCCAAGTGCAAGGAACTGGTCGATCCAGTGTACTTAATAGAAACTCGCTGGCAGAGTGAAATGTCAGTGACACCGCATCGGAGGTGATCGTTTCAAGGTTCCTTGGCGAAGGACCCGCGTGACCGCGGAACTCGACTCTTCGAAAGTAGAAAGCGATCGTTATGAAACCTGTGACCGTGATCGTACCTTTTGGCAATTGACGTCACTCGCGGGAGATGGATTACCGTGAGAAAGAGAGTAGCGGGAGGAGATTCGACACTGATATACCTTCCAAAGTTCTCAGTTTCTCAGTTTCAATAGAACGATCCCAGGTTTTCTAAGTGATCAAAATTGTATTTTTTTTTACTATTCGGTTAATTAACTCTTTCACTGAGGTTCGATTGCATCTATATTTTCATTGTTATATGAAAATTACTGCTGCAATAATTTTTTACGCGTAAATATAAGGTTAAAGAGCTGCGACAATAACTGGGTATAAATTTATTTTAATTCTGGTATTTAGCGTCGCATTAAGCGTATAACTGATTCATTCGCGATGTCGGAGATATTTTTAAATTCGCTACCTGCAGACCAATTTGCATAGTAATCCGAGGGTACTTTAATTGGACGCGCTTTTACCGTAGAAAATGTTCTCTCAACAACGAACAGTCTGTTAGGCTTCATCTTCTTCTTCTTCTAGAAGAAGAAAGCCTTAGAGATCTTCTCCTTCTTCTTGATAGTCTCGCAGTCGTACTGCACAAGAAATTTGAACCCGAGCCACCGTATTAAGGGGCTCATTCGTTTGCTGCAGTGACGTTTCTCGTAAGTACCGCTTACAAGAAAGTGTGTACTAGAGAATTATATATAGTGACCCTACGTTTAGAGAAGGGTTCGGTGAAGGGCTCACTAAACCACCAAGACATCGTAGTAGACGAACGAAACTTGAAAGGACAAATATATATTCACAAACATTTTTCCATTTTTTTAAAGACGCTGAGATCAAATAGAATCCTGAAAATAAAAAAAAGGGAAGAGAAAATATAGTATTTTTTTTATTAGAGTTAAAAATCTTAGTAACTTCAAAGTTACGTTCTCAATTGCTCAGATATTTGAATTGTATTCATTTTTTAAACAATTTCTTGCCCGTAATTCTATTCCGTCAAGTCCACGCGAATTCTTTTGCCAAGGTCTCGATGCCATCGGTGCAAAACGTGCGAAAAAGGAACCAAATGGTTCTTTCAACAGAATTTCGACAGAAAGTTTAACGACTCGGGTTACCGTTGTCGAGACATCTTTTATGGACTGAGGAAAGGCCGTTTCCACGATTGTTCTTCTAACTTCCCACACACGGCTACCTGAGTCCCTCTTTCGTCAGATCAGATTACACCCGGGCTGTATAATCAGTCGGTTTGACTCATAATTCGGAATCGTACTTGAACAAGCGCGGATTTAAGCGCGGCTTTTGTAATTGAGGAAGCGTCTGATATACGAGCCTCCGGTTAGTTCTGTTTAGACAGAGGTTTCAAGCTCATTCATTCGCAAATCAATATCTCCTACGATCAGTTTGTTTTCTTCATTCATTCTTACCGAGATACGTAATATTTTTCAAAAACTCCCAAGTGACATTTCCAAATCAATTTCTATTCTTCGACAAATTATTCTTAACGTTTACTTTCTTACAATTAGCCCGAATTGAAGAGAAACGTTTGAAAAGAAATCGCTTTGAAAATAATTTCTAATCGAGTGATTTTTCCTTCTTTGACCGTGAGTCGTAAATGAAAGGGTAGATTTTTTTATTTCAAACCGCGAATCCGGATACAAGAGAAATCTGATCCCAAAGGAATCCATCAAATGCGATGTTGTAATTATTCATTTTTTTGTTCTTCACTTTCGGCAAAGAGCGAAGTGCTCTCGCGGTGGAGAGAGATGATGACCGTGCGATTTTGTTCGCGATTAATTAAAGCCCCATTTTTCGGCAGTTGCGCAAGTACATACATACATACATACATACATACATACACACACAGACACACTTTCGTCCGCGGACAATCGTTTTCCCTTTCACGAGGATCCCTCAATTTTCGTCCATCCATCCCGCGAATTCTCTCTCGCTCGCCTCTGTACTTTCACGAGCGGACCTCTGCTCCTTTTCACTCCTCACAGTTGCACACGTACGCGAAAAAAAGGAGCTCGCCATTCTGGCGAACTATTTTTAGATCGCTCGGTTCGACCCCACGGTGAAAGTAGGCAAATTTACACGTTTAAATTGTTTAGGCTGCCCATTAGAATTCAGGTGCAACTAACTTTTCTTCCTCACCATTATACTCGCTTCCTTTTTTTCTTACCTCGCTCATTTGTATCGCGTTACCCTCACGATACGACTGAATTTTTCAGCTGTAGCTATACCATAAACCACGTGTATCTTCCTCGCGTATTAAGTTTCACGCGCTCGTAAACCAATCGAGCAATTCAGATTTATAGGTTCTTCAATTCAATGAATAATTCGATACATAAATAGCTTGATATCCATTGAATCGTATCTGACGATTCCGTGTATGATCACTTTGTGTGTAATCATTTAATAACTTCCACTGAGTCGCTAATTGAAGTTTGTCTCTCTTTACGATCGTAGGATGGATTCCAATTTGTAAGATTGCATCTTCGTGTTTTCAACTTTTCAGTCATCAAAGTCTCTTATGTTTATTGGGTGATTAGTTATACGTCGTTTTCTGCTGGTAAAGCGAGCAAGCGAGAATTGGAACTGTCTCTTCGCTTTGACCTCTTGCGGTCGTAAACTTCTCCGTAAGTCGTTCCTTTGCTCTGGTTTTCTCTTCCTTAATCGTTAATATGCAATTAAAGACTGCGCAGCAGATGTTGTTTTACGTAATATTGCATTCGTAATTCCCCTAGTGGTTTAGTGGCGAGCGCTTTTATGGTGCTCACTGGTCGAGTTTGGAATTTTTCAAGGAGCTCGATTTTTCTCCTGGTTCGTTACGCTCACTCGGAACAAAGAAGAAGCATTTTGAAATGAGGCTTTTTGTTGCAAATCACGGACTCACCCTCCTTGCTAGAATCTCGAGATTCTCGCCAAAGAAAGATTCTGCTAGCGGCATCGTTATCCCCAGGGAAATCGCGAGCTCTATACTGTCGCTTTCATGCAACGAAAGTGGAAGCGCACCTCCGCAGGATGCTTTCCATCTACTGGACTCAATATCTCGATACGTACTTTGGCTTCCTGCTATCCACTCATGTGTTCCAACAACATACAGATTCTGCGAGAAATAAGATAAAAATTGTGTTTTCCTCTCTATTTTTCGCAAGCAAATTGTCATTCTTGATCTCTAGCTTGTTTTATCCAATAGAATTATTACGTTAAATACAATTCCCATCTGTTTCTGGACACCTTGTATATTGAATTCCCACGCAACATTTACTTCAAACTCACGTGTATCGAAACGTATCACTCAACCACGTGAGCTCCTTCGACAAGACTGTCAGACGCCTGACATTAGAGCAACCATAAATTCATTCACTCGTAATTGCTTACGGGAGCAAACTGAATCAAGTTTCGAATCAATACACATATGTAGTTGATAACAGGTGTGAATGTTACAAGACTTTTCATATATCAAATAGATCAGTAAAACTGAAATAAGTGCTTTAAACATATTCCACGTTTGTTGTATGCATAAATTTATACCTTTTTATCAGTTTCTTATTCACGCTTGCTGCTCTCTCGAATGTTTTACGATTCTATAACTTTTTTCCTGAGTGTTCTTGGATGTTGCATTCCGCGGCAAATGCGGAGATAGATACATATAGAGAGTTGGGAATACCCGTATGTATATGTTCATAGATACACACATATTGAACGGATACTCCTTATACGCTGATCCCGAAGACGTTTTACTCGAGAGACATAAACTCTCGTAGACCGAGAGACGTGTATAGAAATGCATTCAGCGCATGCAGAAGTTTCAGGCCAAGAGACGACTTTCACCTTTCACCTCGGTAGAGCACGATTCTACCGGTGACTCTTCGAACTCTCGTCTTCGTCGCCGGGCCGGATCGAGTCGCGAATTGTGTCTTGAGAAAAGTATACGGCTGACTCATACATTTCCATCCGAAAAATCAATTAAACTTTTCATAAGAATTATTAAGAAGGTATTTAAAAATATCCTTCTTTTAAAAGAAATTATGTGAGGGGATCATTTGTTTAGAGTTTCAAGTTTGTATTGTAATTATTGATTTTACTTTCATATAAGTTTGTGTAAGTGTTGTATGAGATCGAATGTACATCTTGATTTTGGCTGTGGATTGTTTCTTGGCTCGTCGCACTAAAGAATCTTACAAAAGATGTTCGAGAACAGTGGCAGACTTTAGGCAATCCAATCGAAGACACTCTTACGTAAGGCGGCTACTCCGTTAATAGGATGAGGACAATATCTAAGGAGTGAATGGCCCATAAACACTGTCGAGACTAAAACCCTCCGGTCTAACAGTAGTGTAAACCGCTAACAATGAGACTCCACCTATACAGGATGATTCATTATTCTACGCCAATAATTCGAAACTCTACTACAGACCCTGGGATAATTACTGCCTTGCTTGTCAACTAGTCTCACGCGGAACAAATAATTTCTCAGTAAAATATATCGTGCAATCGTTTCACACTGTTTAATTAATTATTTTCAAAATAGAATTCCTAAACATAACTCGCAATAATAAGAATAAAGTGTATTATTTTTTTTAAAATAATTCAAGTTAATTGAAGCTCAATAAATGTTTCGTTCTTGAATTTAGGATTTTTTAAGAGCTAGATTTTTCTTTGAAATACAAATTTTTAAAGAAAGATATCTTTGTAACTTTCGATACGTTTCTGGAGGATTGTATCGAGTGGTTCAATAGCTCAGAGCACTTTCATGATCTTCTATCGGGCCACAAAAGCTCTGGTTTTCGCTTCTCAACCGAAATTGCACCACCTTCTCTTTCTTTCTCTTTCTTCCTTTCTTGTCGACGAAGTATCGGTGTATGTAGTTCGGAAAGAAAACCTCTCGGTATCTCGGATTTACAGTGTGAAAGGCATTCGGAGGCTTTGCCAAATCCTTTTGCGCGCATTTGCGGAAAATCCCCACGTACTGTTCGCGAAGCATTGCGATTAAAATGCGCGAGGGCCGCCCGTCGTACATTCGAATTTCACCGGAATGTGGCAAAAGAAGTTTGGACATTGAATCGTGTTAGGAAAAATTGGCTGCAGTTGAGGAAACGTTTTATCGCTCTGCCACCTGTTTTCCTCACAAAAATTGATCGATCCAACGATTAATTTATCTTATATTTCTATCCAGTCGAAATTTCCTGTTATATCGATCACCTAAATTTCATGAAGAAATTTCTTTGTTCATTAAAAAATTCGTGTCTTGATAATTCGGATGAAAAAGGTTGTTTTAAGTAAATTGTCCTTTCAACAACACGCGATTCTTTGCTTTAATCTGATTTGGAAGAAATATTTTCATTCGCTTCGTAGAGGCGAGAAGCGGAATTAAAAGAAGCGCGGGATATGTGGATCGCGAACGGCAGGGCCATTAAATTAGAATACAACCAGAAAGATTGTATCCATCCAATCTCACCTACACAATGCTTCCTAAGAATTTTCAATATCCTCGTGGATTGCTCTGCCACAACAAACGCGATTCTGATATGCATTGGCATACTGGAACTTCCAATTGCTACCTCGGTGTCGTTCATTTTTATAGTCACAGAAACAATTCGCCTCCGGGAAAATGTCTCTTTCGGAAAAATATTTCATTCCAATATTTTCTCTTTCTTTCTTCCGATGAAATCCAACATCGAATCTGCCAAATCTTTTTATTCAAAAGTAACATTTGCATCCGATGATACTTAAATATACCTTATAAGTGGAAATGAAAAATTTCGTGTAAATTAGAAAGACGATGATTCTAATATTGATTAGTATTAATTAATAGGACAGAATGCTTTGAATTTCGCAATGAACTTCGCTTCCGTTATCAACGAGAATCAATGAAAATTGCGTGGAAAATTTCACCAATCACGGTTATCGAGTCGCAGGAACATTGTGATATAAGTGGAGAATGATGATATAATACTCTCGTAGAATGAGATAATAGCTGCGTAATCGCGGTGGGGTTCAGTTTGACAGGTAATAAGAGGAATACGCGCTTGTTCTCCCGTATTGGGCATCGCCATTCGAATTAATGCACCGTCGCTAATTGCTTGCTAATTGCCACGTGACTCGCGGAAACCTCCTACTACTCGTTATGGAATTCGGTTTTGCGAAAGATACTCGCGCACTATCGCTGGGATTATATGACTTCTCTAATAAACCCTCTCGCGAACTTTCCGTTAGAGACACGCGTACTTCGTTCGACAACATTTTCCTTGACATATTCACTGTGTCCAGTGGAATTTAATAATATAATATCACTAAGTGTAATATTAATAACACATTCCTTGTTTTTTTCATTTCATGATATTCATTAATCGAGACAATTTAAAAAGATAAAGAGAAACAGAATTTTAATCTTTGGGAAAAATAATTATATTGATAATCGGGGAAAATTTCTGTCAGAATAATATTGTATCGAAAATTGTATTAATGGAGATTGTTATTAGTAGAAATTGATAAGGATGTCGATGAGGAAATCTCGGTGTTATTACCGACCCGGAATGCATTTGTCGAAGGAAATGATTGAGAAACTCAATGGGGAGAAAATAATGTTAGGTAGATTTGAAAGTCCACACTGAAGTGATGGAACGATATATTTCATTTGTATTATATTGCTATTCTCGCAGTACTTCGATCACTATAATAATTAGATATCGCCGGAGAGATTTATCTGTACTATTATAAAGATGTCTTTCTACCATTAAACGGTTTAATACATTTGTTACAATGGGTTCGTGGCGGAAGTGAACCACTGTCGAGTGAGATTATTAAGTAACGCAACCTGGAGAAAATAGATTAGAATATTCGAAAGTAAAAGAATAGTATATTTCATTTTCTTTTCTTTTGTTTCTATTACTTCAACCTCCAATCATTAAGAGAGAGAGAGAAAGAGAGGGGGATTTTAATTTCAGAAATAACCTGTGATATTATTGTAGAGAGAAAACACAATCATTTTGGCAGATTTCAATAGATTTGTTGCTCAATTTATGTCGCGACAGTTCTTGCCAAAATTTTTGCCGATCTTTTAACTTGGCTCTCTACCTTCCGTGAATTTAGGACAGGCGAGTAGTGGGTGGTTGAAATCACTTTATGGCCACTGTTCTTTTGCATGTGCTCACATTTGTGGCTCGGCCAAATGTGCTTAGAAAAAGTGTTCTCTGCCCCTTGCATTTTCCATTATTCTTCGCACTTCTGACCAATGTTACTTTGGGATAAATTTCTTGTTGCTTCCTCTCGAATTTATCGACACTCTACCTGCTATGGTCTCTCATTTTTCTCATCCTCTTTACCATTTTTGGCTCCCAGCTACAAACCTATTTTTGCTAGACTCTCCAATTAATTTTTACGATTCTGTTTTCAATTATTTTTATTATTTATCCTCCTGTATTCTTCTCCGAATAGATCTTTCATACATTTTTTACTATACTCAAATCTTGATTTCGCGAATTGAGAGAAATATTGAATTTTCGGACAAAACATCGGAAAACGATTCAATAAAATTTAAATAAAACTTGAAGAAAATCGCAAAATATTTCGCTCGAATTAAAATAAGTTTGGAAAAATTCTGCAGAAATTCTGGATTGAAATTTCGCGACAAGAAGTAGATTCGCGAATAGCCAATGGGCGTAGACCTAGAAGGTAGACTGTCACATAATTATCGTGCGAAATTCGCAAGGGTTTGCGTCGCGTCGCCGTGGTGAATCGACGTTTGCGGTCTGCGCGATTAGGCAAGTATAGCGTGCACTTGAGACCCTGCGGTTTCTTCCAGCCTTTTTCTCTAGCTTTTTTTCCTCCACCTACCCGGGAGGAATTTTAATCGTCCGCCTTGCGGACACTACTCGTTTATTACTGCGCTTTCATAACGAGAGCACGGGAGAAAAACCGAAAGAAAGAAAGAAAGAAATAGAACTTGGCTTACTGTAGATGTTGACAGGAGCCTTTTTTCGCGCTAACGATTCGGACATAGCTACCTCTTCCTCTCATTATTAAGGATGCCGCGCCCTCTTATTATCTCGAGTGCACGTTTGACATAGTTTCGGCCCGGTAACAAAATGCGCCTCACTGCGAGGAGTCAGGTTTCGACACGAGATTGAGTTCCTCTTGAATGTATCCAATATCTTATATCTAAAATATTCCCCCATTTTTCATCCCCAATTCCTACAAAGATTCTGGAAAATCACTAATTGAACCACTCACTTGTCAAATCGATTAACTCGATGTAACAGAAAGCGGAGGATAAATTGAAAAAAATATTGTATAATGCATAAATACGGATTTCACTATAGCAACGATTTACATTAAAAAAGTGTTGACGTTTATTGGTGTTAATCTAGATATTGTTTTGGAAATTTATTATAAATAGAAAAGTTGATAAAAGGGTGATAAATGAGTAGCTTCTTTTTTAAGTCGCAAAGACAGAAGCGTATATTGATTTAGGATAAATTCCGTTAGTTTGAACTGATTCGATCGGTTGTCCGTTAAGCGAAGTTAGCATGAAATCGCTAAAAGTGCCATAGCTAACGAGAAAAGCCTGCGACCGAGTGAAAACTCTTGCGCAGTTATTAGGTCTCGGTCACGGGGACATTGATTGCCTTATACCTCACCGTGGTTTCTACTTATTTCTACTTGGCAATGTCGCCCGATTCGGAACCTGCTGACTGGGGAATTGCGAGAGACTCTTGGGATTCTCCTTCACTCCTCGATTGCCTAAAATCCCTGAAAAGTGGCGCCGCGGTTAAGTTAAACGTTTCTCATCCACCGTTCTCCCTCTTATCTTCTCACTTTTGTGGTCGCTTCGCCGCTTTTCCCGCTTAATGTGTCCGACATTGCTCTCGCAATACACCCTGTCTTTTTATTAACGGTTAAACAGCTGCGATTATTAATTTCTTAAAGTGTATAATTCACTTTGGTTCTTACGGGCGCATAATATCTCTTTATAATCATATTCACTTTTAAATTAAACATATTTCAACATGTAACTTCATCTTTTATTCCATCGTTTATTCCAATTCATTCAATTTTAATTTATGAATCTAATATTTTAATTTAATGTTTGAATTTAATATTTGAATTTAATATTTGAATTTAATATTTGAATTTAGTGTTTGAGTTAAATATTTGTGAAAGAATAGAGATTTTTCTTGACCAGGGTATAGTAAGTGGTATGCGAATCATTATTAAGTCTTAGACGCCTGACAATTTCTTGGTCAAACGCTTATTTGTCGAGAATTTCTCCAGCCAAAGACGCGAGCACGTGTTGCATGTTGACAGGGCGAATGTTTATACACGAGCACGAGTACTTTCGCTCGGCGTGGAGACGATGAGCACACACTGGAAGCGCTTTGACTTTTGCCAACCAACTGTTTTGTAGTGTTTGTTCTTGCGAGGCGGACTGATGGAACAGGGCGAAAAACACTGGGCCGATGGATTATTTAATGGGAACGACCAAGCGGCTTCTGTGTTCTAAGGATTAACATGGAACATTGCCAGGGATTACATATGATTAACTAACTCCAAATAGTTTCTAATTCTCCCATTCTATTCGGCTAAAACTCTCGTTAAACTAAACTTTGATTGTTTATTACTCGGATTTAATTTGAATTCAAAATTCAATCGATGCTAATTCAGTAAATTGTTGTAATTAAATTTCTTCTGTTTGTTCTACTTCTATTTAAACTACGAGATTACAGTGAATTAGTTTCTGATTTATAAATTGAAGAATTTTAAATTGTGATCGAGTGTATAAATTCGAATTTTTTATTACGATTGAAAAATGTCAAAAAGTTTAATAGTATTTGTATTTAGATCGTTGAAGCTGTGTTCGCAACTATCCAGATTCCTTAAGTAGATAGAGACAGTGTAGTTTAGGAGAATAAGGGAAACCGCAGGTTAAGCGCAGGACATCATCGACAACATAGTTGTAGCTGGAAAGAGATTAGAAGCTTTTAATGGAACGTGGTCTCGTGCAACTTAAGAATCCTCTTGCGACAGAGCCATCTTCACGAAACAATCTGTCTTGTAAATCCACTGCGAATGCGGGTATAATAATAAAATCCCTCAACGCGAATGTTCCTTATTATTCGGTAATGACACTGCGCTTCGTAACGGCATTACCATAATCTCGCCACTGTTACATCTAGTTACCCCCCTTTTTGCTCGCAACTCTACTAGCTGACTCTCCAAACACATTATCCGAAACCACCAAGAAAATGATTCACCGTTCAAACTTTAACCGCTTGGAATCTTCCCTCGTGAATTGCGCAATTCCACACATTGTCTCTCTCTCTCTCTCTCGTCGAGTCCTCGCGCGATATACATCATTTTGATTAAAGTCAACGCGTGCCAGTGACGTTTTCGTTTAATTCATTTAATTCGTTTTATCTTGGGAACACACGCTCGAGCATCACGCTGTTAAAATGACGAATGTGACAAACGACAAACGACATTTCCTTTTTTATCCTTAAAAACGTATCTCTAACTTTGCAGAAGAACAAGTGACATAAAATTGATATTAATAGAATAATGAATATATAATTCTTCGAATAGAAATATTTTGCTTAAAGCATGATTTATCTTCGATGCGAATTTAGTGTTAATTTCAGTTTGAGATAATTTAGAAACGTGGTAAATGATTGGTAAACACCCAAGTAGAATAGTTTTAGCGCAGTAGATTGGAATGCAAAAAATGAGATTGGAGAGTTTCGCATAATAGCTGGTAAAGTAAGCTTTATCGGTTTGTGTCATTATCTCGGCAGACACCGAGATTGACATTTGATATTCGCGAGGCCCTCGGGCGTTGGTTTTTTGCCGTGGTGCCAGCTGGTGGCCGGTAGTGGGTTTTGTAATATGGAAAGTAAGTGATATATGATTTGTTATGAGTCCTCTTGCTTCTTTCTCACTATATCTATCGTGCAAAATCCACTGAAAACACGGAGCCACCTTCGATCTATGTAAATTGGGGTTTCGTGATTCTACATAGGAAATGCACTTACAATTAGAAAATAGAGATTGTGCCACTTGAATATTTCGCACTGCGAATAATCGAAGATTCCTCACTGTATTATTTGATTTGGTAATAATGAATGTTAATGAACGTTAATGGGGTAATGACGAGTTCTGCGATGACTACTTAAATGGTAATTGATTGGCTATTGCGAAAAATGCCATAAGTACTGACGCGCTAACTAGAGAAAATGCTGTAATTTCTTGGATAAGAATTATTCTAACAAGTATAGGTCAGTGAACTTTACGGACAATTATGATAAATTTTGAAAATGTTTCTGGTGGAAATTACGAAATTAGTATGCACTATATTTGCAATTAATTCGGGGATTAAAACTTTATTGATATTTGCAGCATACGATTTCATGAATTTGAATTCACTTTCATACCTTGTTAATTAAATTTGCACAGCTCCAATCGGCGCATATTTTGATAGAAATAAATGCCGATTTTTTTATAGCGATATTTAATTATCGAACTGTGGGATTTGAATTGTATAATTGAACGTATCGTCGCTTATTAACTTAATGTGCGGAAAATTGTTTACAGTCATTAAAATGTTCTACTAATTAATTATAAACAATTGGATGAAGTTTATCCTGTGTCACGATTCTCTCGATAAAAATTTACAATTATTTTGAGCGATTTTCTTAGGATATACACATTGTTTCTAATAATAAAAATTCGGCTTTTATCCGGTTCTCGTTTGGGAATTTGTCAATCGGTTGTTGCTACACCTCAATTCGATGTTTCCTTAGTAATATAATCGATTAATGTCCATCACTATCCTCGAATTGATCGATTGTTTTCTCTTAGTGACAGGCGCTCGAAGAAGAGTCGAGTAAGCGAACCGCAAAATCTGATCGATCGTCAATTAGTCTTGAAAAATGGAAAACTGATTGATCGATTAATCACACGACACATTCGCAGAGATTTCTCTTCTCAAGTGTCAATTTAACCTACCGAAACAACTACTTCCAAATTTTCTATAAAAAAAGTTTTGTAGAAAATATGAGTCTTAGAAATTGTAAAGAAATTTTAAAAAAGTTCTAAAGAGTAAAATGCACAGTAGGAAGTAAATAAGATGCAGATTCAATTGGTAAAGATACTTGGAGTGCCCGTGTACATTATTACTTTAATCTCAAGCTTTCATTATCTCGATGTCATTGGCGAACTTTATCGGTTCGAGTCGTAAAAGCATCGAGTTTGCGGGCGCAAGTTGGCCGACGGTTTATTAATTATGTCTAGAGGTTTCTTGCTGGAAAGCTTCACCGGAACGAGCAAACTTATGCTACGCACTGGCAATCAAAGGGTAAAAACACGCTAATTACTGCAAGCTCACTTGCAGAGACGATAAATCAACGAGGAAGCGCTTTCCACACTGAAATCTGTGTAAACGAAGCAGTTTCGCGAAGAAGAACACTCCAACTTTTTTTTATCAAATAATTTGCTGCTCAATTATATATACCTCATCTTAAAGACAAAAAGTAGAAATCATTCTTTACCTTTTAATCATTCAAGAAGCTGTGTAAATTGAACTGATAAATAATAGTTATTAATAAATACAAGATTCTGATTTTTCCTTATTTTTGCTAGTTTATCCAAAAGAGAAAATTTTCGGGAAAATAAATATTTGCGACAGAATAGAATATTTTCTCGAATGATACCCGAATAGAAAAAGTGGAGGGTGAGAAATCTCGGTACCCAGAAATGTCACGAGGTTCTGCTACTGGCCACAGTAGAATAGCTCGGTCTGTCGCGGCCGCGTTGCTCATTACGAAAGCATAGCGTTCACGCTCGCGCAGCCGCGCATGCGTAAGAGTCGATTGCGCGATATCATTTTTCCCTGGGTTTGCAATTGTGTCCACTTACTCTCTCGCATCAAATGCGAACGAAATACGTCACCGTCGAAAGAAAGTGTAATGCGGTTTACTGCTCATAGTTGACTGCTTGCAAATGAGTGCGCTCCCTCGAAATCCTTGTGATTCGCTAGGAATCCTCGGTTGGTTCTCTAAGTCGCGCGAGGAGCGATGAACTTTTCTTGCGAAAGGCGAGAAGATGCGCCAGAGAAAAATCCCGTTTTCTCGGGACTTTCGCAAGATACATTCGAGCCTTGGGTGTCAAGGGTCATATGGTGGCAAGGGGAGTCGAGGATCGCGAGGTGAAGGCGGAGGAAGAAGAGGAGGAGCTCGAGGACTCTTCTACACCACGTGCGTGCAACAAGTGTGCACTTCTCGACGGTTTCTACTTTTTACTCTCGGATCGTTTTTCTCTCCGAAGAGACTAGGTTCCGACTCCGCTTGTCGATTCTTAAGTCCTATGTTCGATCAACTTCGTTTTTTTACATCGTTTCTCCGAGTTTCTTCGAGGTTTATTCTATCGCAATTAGTTCCTTCGTTTCAAAATAAAATCTGCTCCTTTTTTCAGACACATTTACTCAGCGATTTCATTTTTGCAAAACACAACATGTAGAAAACTTTTTAAGGTATAATATACGAATATTATATAATATTGATTGTTATATTTTGTGGAACATAGAACGTATTATAGTTATTCCATATATGTATTTATGTGAGTACATAACATCTAAGATTCGCTTTCTTCGCGACGCCTCAGAAAACGAGACATCATTATCTCTCGTCCTCGCCCGCTTCGCACGAGTTCTCACGCTCGTCGTCCGGTAATCGAGCCGTTTTCGCGTTTCTGCATATCCTCTTCCGACAAGGCCCGTTTAGTGGTCGCATTGTCCTTTCGGCTATCTGCCTGCTAAATCACTCGCGTAATTCAAGCACCAACGATGCGGTGCTTGCCTCAATCTCCGAGTCTCAAATTTCCCACTTTCAAGTTTTCCCTAATTCCATTCTAGCATATTAATTTACTTGCTTTTAATAATTATTGCAGAATGTACTGAATTGTTACTGATTAATAAAGGGATTTAATTTAGAGCAGAAGTTTCCTGTAACATTCGAATATTATATTTGCGATCTGAAAAACATATTGGAATCTCCTCGTGTGTAGTAGCCGCGCGTAAGTAGCTATGAATCAGAGAGTTTGTCTCCGCAATTAAAGGATCCCGACAAAGTCGTTTTACTTCGAAGATGCGGTGACCAAAAGAGGATGTCGTCACTTTTCGCTTTTACTTTTACCGCAAACTCTCACGCTTATTCTATCGTTCCGCATCTAGTAGTCTTTTCTCCATATACTACATTCCGTCACTCTTTCTCGTTCTCACTCTTTACCGATCCGCAAGAGAACATGCCCATTGCGTTCGGTGAAGCGCGCGCTAATTAAAGGTGCTGATGCACCGCAGAACCAGATCCCAGATCGTTCGTTGCCTCTGGGATCCTCTAGTGACTCGGGCAACTGCTCGGCCACCTGCCACTGTGTACGCTATATTCTACACACATAGATCTCACAATCTGTATCGAGTGTGTATCTATTTACCTGGATCGCTTTTCAACCGCGTCTCCCTTGCCGGGAGTGTGAACCCGGATTGAATACAGGAAAGCAGATTTCGGAATCGTGGAAACCATCCGTGGCATGAGAATAATTCCACCACTAATAGAAATTGTGGGTAGAGGGAAAGAATGCAGAAAGGGAAATGGTATGTTAAAGATCATAAAATGAATGCTGAAGTGAAATAGAAATAGAAAATAAGTGGAATGAAAGAAATTGATAGAAATATTCATTATTGTTTACCTGCGAATGATGTAAACAATAGTAATAAAAGAATTCAGAAGATTTGTGAAATAGTATTACCACGTGAAATTCGATACCGAAGGTGATAATTGATGTTTATAGCGATCATGAAAATTGTATTTAAACGCTATTAAGAGACTCGTTACATTCCTAGGATTTAAGATCCACATTAGTGGCAGCCTTAAGAGATCGTAATTCGAGAATCGTTCGCAGTCGATTTGAGGCTCAGCAATTTGTACCGTGCGCACTATTCGAGCGACAGATACATATACTCAGATGTGATAGTGACAAATGCGTCGAGGAGATTCGATCAGTCTACAGTCTCTTCGAATCATAAGCTTCACGCTGTGTTTTGCTGGCGATTTATGTCGCTTTCGATCACTCTGGCGAAATGATGCTCCATTATGCAGTTATTAGAAGAGTGCAGTTATGGCAGTGGTGAAATATTTTACTCGATAATTATTGCAGTTGGCCCATTATATCCGACTTCTTGGCTCCTTAAGAAGCTTCCTCGTGAAACGCTCTCATTTGAAAGTTACGCTTTTCATAGAAGACACGATCGATTCTACAGCTATTTGCTAATTGGCCATTTAGTCAGTGATTTATTTCTCTCTTTCCTTTTTACGTGACATAAAACATCATCATTATCCATAAGTAAAATTCCTTTGATAGTGGAGATTACGACAGAAATTTTTACACGTGGAACAACAATTCTTATGCAACGCCTGCGGAAAGAATGCTGAGATAATTAAGAGACGCGTTTAAGAGAATTTGAAGAATTTCGCGAGAATGTCTGTGCAGTTAATTTTTCGTAGAATATAGAGACGATCGGGTGTTAATCAATGGTATCAGTGTTAATCAAAATGGATTTTTTATTAAACCGAAGAAACGAATTATGCTGTGAGGAATCATATGATTATTTCACTATTTTCTTTTAATGAATTCCATCTAGAAAAAATTCGCAATCTTTAAATATCTTTTATTTTATATTTTAATTCATCGTTATTGATATTGAGGATAAATTAATATTTGCCGCACCATTCATTTCTGTAGAATAGAATCTGACTTTAATTCTGTCTCGGAATAAAAAAGTAAAGAAATGTTGATATATTTTCAAGAGAATATTTCTAGGTTCTAAATTCGACACGGTGTCAGTGAATGTAAGTGAAAAAATCTCTCCCACTCTTTTTCCTGTTCTCCCGAAATCGCAAAGAGAGTGGATCTTCCTTCACGTTCCAAAGTAAAATCAGTTGTAATACTCTCTTAATCGACACCCGAAGCTAGGGTGAATTTTTTAATTCTCATCGGTTAATTAATCCCGCGACAGAGTTGCAAAGTACTCGAATCATTCATCGACTCTTGAACGGCCTTCGCTCTCACTTTCGTTCGGCAATTTTTACACGAATCTCGTTTTCTGTCGCGCAATCCTATATTCCTCCACACGCATTAATATAAAGCGGGTCTCCGCGAGCAAAATCTTCAGGATGCAACAGACGCCCGCAATCGCTTTCTCCCTCCGATTGCGTTGGCCGACGAGTCGCAATTATCCACCGTGTATCCTAGTCTTCATTCAATTCAATTCAATTACTTTCGATCTTATTTCCGAATGTATTAATGAACCACTCAGTTTCGCTAGTTTCGCTTCTCACGTTAACACGTCGACTTTGTTAACTCGTGCTTCTCTTCTTTCAGCGAACTAATTAGTCCACTCCGCGATATTAATCCAACCACACGCGATTAATTTAATCCTCCGATTAATCGACTTCGCATTTTACAAGAATTCACATGCATCGATCATCGATAAATAAATCAAACTAAAGGAACTTTCAAAATAACTGTTATTGATTCAACAACTTTTTTTAATAGGAATATTGAAATCTCCTTGATGCACGATTACTTATTTCGACATGAAACGGAATGACAAATTCCTTTTCGAGTTCCTTGCTCGACCTCATGACTCTATAACAAACTTTTATAAGAGTTCCTCAGAAAGAATATCAAACACAGGGAGAAAAGTAATCCAGTGTCGAAGATAAGAATCTTTTGCAATATACTTTAAATATTCAATTTTACTACTGACTACGAGATCTCTCTTCGTTGGTCTCCCGGAGGATGCGGCGTAGCGAGGATTTCCGATATGTCGTTAAAAAAGTTGCTCGATTCCGAAGCGAACAGATCGGATCAGAGAGGAGATAGGAATCTGTGAGCAGCGTCTGCGACGAATAATGCAGGCGCACGTGCTAGTTGTGCCCATTTCGCGAGATACTACTACTACTACTACTACTACTACCTACTACAATTACCTACTACCGACTGCGACTACTTTCCTCGAAGATGCGCTCAGGCCAAATCGAGCGGACTCGACTCTCACTCTCAAATACGGCGAGTATTCTCTAGTTTATCCGCTCAATCGTGAATTATTGCTTCTTCTGCATCGAGTCCGCGAACTTATTAGGGCATGTAGGTCAAAGCGTCGTTCGATAGTTACATCCCTGACCACACGAAACCGCGAGTCTATTGTCTGGTGACTTTTTCTTCGAGAATATCTCTTCTGCTTTTTCCCCTTTTTCATCGATTACGTCGCTCGATCTTGATTTCGATCCTATTTATGGCACGAGCACGATTCACTGCCAATGGCGATCTTTGCGTGCCATTGGCTACCCACCGGAAGTCTAATACTCGAGATGCTTGCCATTCGATTTCCCTTTCTATCGATATTCGACTCTCTCGATTCTTCTGCTTCGTATCTTTACCGGCCACTCTACCGAAACTGTTCGCTTCCTCTGGAGATCGAATAACGATCCGAATTTCAAGAAGCATTATTTATCAAAATCTAGTATTGCAAAAGTATCACTGTTTTTAGAGGAAAAATAAATTTTGGTTCAACTTATGAAATTAATAAAATTGAAGCATATATTAAGAAATGATTCAATCGATTGATTCACGATTAACGATACTAATTATTTATTGAAAAGTGTTCCGAAATATTGAAAGTGAAAACGAAAGGGCAGATTTCAAAATGACACTCAGGGTCACGTGTCACAGGTTTGTACTTGGAAATCCTCCAAGAAGCTTTCCTCGAGCACACACGCGTTACTCGAATTTCACTCCGCGGACAATTGAGGTTTCCGCGTTCGCTGTAATAATTGCCGGGCCGCGACCTTGGCTACTGGCGTAGTCGGAAAAAAGGAATTGTAGAACTTACCTGTTGTCGAAGCGATCCAAGGTGTGGAAAAAGCACTGAGCAACCGGACGGCGACCGGATGAATTAGAGAGAAAGAGAGAGAGAGAGAGAGAGAAAAGAAACCAGATGAAGACGAAGCAAAAGGTCCGAGGCTCCTCTTCTCGGTTTGCTCGAGAGATTCGCGTGGAAAGAGATGCGCGCGCGCTTATGAGAAAGGTGAGAGTGAATAGCTGGGAGCATCTTCATTCAAGCTTTATATAGGTATTGTACCCCCTTTCCTAGCACAGCGCCGCTGTAGAAAGAGCCACTGCCGCCGCCTCGGTCTGCTCGTCCGTAATTTTATCATCACTTGTCGGATGACCGAAAAAAAGGACGCTCGTCGCGATGATGAAATTTCGTTAGGTGAATACGCTCTGACTTCGGATTTTCGCGATTCTTTTCTTCGTTTTCCGTCTGACTCTACTGGTTGCTCTACTGGAAAATGTATCGTATTAGTCTACGATTAACTTTGGATTGCTTTTCTGAAGGCACTCGCGAGTCAAGGTTTTCATGGATTATGATTTCCGATGAGTTATTTGCTTTTTTTTTTCTTGGAATTCCTGAAGAGTCTCATTTCAAATGAGGAGTCCTGTGGGAGGCTGGGGGAATACTTGACTCTTTTGCTACTAAGAATTTTAATACTTTGTACAGTGTTATATGTATAATTGTCAAGAATAATTTCATATATTATATGACAAAATTTTAGATATTTGTATCATACAATTGGTAACAAAAATCTTATTTACAGTTTTTATAAAAACTAGATATGTTCCTCATGTAAGAATATTTAATATAACATACTCATATAGGAAATTTCGACTTTATATTTATTATATGTGTTTCGTGTAATATGTGGATATGAATTTGTAGGTGCAACATTGTCTATATTTTGAATGCGGAAAATTTTGAAGGCCGCAATCAATTTTTGGTTGACTCCACCTCTTCAAACCGCGTTCGTTTACTTGTCATTCGATCGATCGTTACAATTTGACATTTATGTAAACCGACAACCGATGTTTCCGGATTGGAAATTGAATCGAACGAAACAAACGGAGCTAAATGAAACTAGCAAACCCTCTCGATATTAAATGATTTTTATCGCTCGGTTTTTCTCTCTAGAGTTTGATTAAATGAAATTGGAGTTTCCAGTATATTCTGTGGTGGTCTGTTTAAAAGACTTCAGCTTTAAACCGATTTTTATTTTATGCTCTGCGTGTTGCAATTAATCGAAATACGATTTATGGGAAAAATTGTGGTATCTTTTTCCAGACGAGAGTAAACAGAATTTACAGTGGAAAATGCTGAATTTTTTGCTCTGCTGGAACTTGTCATCCGCGAAATGTAGCTCGGATAATTTCGTCTATTTTCTCTCTTTTCATACATATATCATATTTATGAAATTGAAACGAACGTGGCAATAAATAATTGACTGTAAAATCAAAATCTTTATTATAATTATTCTACATCGTTAAATGTTTACACATAATTCTATATAAATGCACGTAATCATTGGAATTCACTTAAATCCAGCACGAAGCGTCACATTTTTTTAGACTTTGCCAACGAACTCGTGCATTTCACCGTGAATTAATCGCTCGAATCAGATTCGCGGAAAATGGGAATCACCGAAGATCCGCTTAAACGATTTAATAAGCGAGTATCGCAGCATTCATCGGCAATTTGCAGTCGATTCGTTGGAAAGCGAGGTTCCAAAATCACGTGCGACGATAATGACATCGATGAGCCGTAAGGTTCTTCCTAAGGTTTGTCATTATACGAGTCCACCAAAGTCGCACGCTGACATTATGAACTCTCCTGTCTTTTCCGGGATGTCGCAAATCTTCGCCCGCGGCACCTTTAAATCAATTAATCCAACTGGCTAATCAAGTGTCAATTATCCCAAAGAAATACCAATCCCAATATATTCACACATCTACATACAACGAAGAAACATAAATTTTAATAAATAATTCCTATAAATCAAATTTAACTGGTTCCCAGTTTATTTCGAATGTTTAGCATTAAAAATAAAAAGAGGAAAAAACAGTGCATTTGGAATTTCGTTACGATTCCGCGAAATTTGCCTGCTGCGAAAATCTCTACTAAATCTTCTTCAACCACTGCTGCTTTTTATAGCCGACAGACTTTATTACGGTGTTAGTTCGCTTCGTGTTATTTTCTTAACGGTTCCACCACAATGTGCACCGGCATTAGGATCGTTTGCCGCTGGCTCCAACATTAGCCAGTCGCGCTGCTGCCAAAATCGTGAGCGTCCCTGGTGTCCGCGTCGTGTCCATCCAACTGCGGTTTCGTTCCAGTATTCGCAAAATACGGACGCCGTTACCAATGCGAAAACGTGTCTTACTCGAGATTCGGCTGATCTTTCAAAGCGTCAAAAATAGATGAAAAAATAAATTTCGGATGAATTACGAATGATAAAGAAAGGTCGAAATTTGATAGAAAGTATTGCGGCATTTGGAAAAGGGAAGGTAGTAATGGTAGCGAGTGCAAAATGTAAATAGAAAGATCTTGTGCAATAATAATAAAGTGATACTAACAATAATAGATATTGTCGGCTGAAATTCATTAGGGGAAAGCACTAATTATACCAATCGTGTACTCTAATTAATTGTCGTCATTTGTTCAAGTACCCAATACTCGCACGAATGTTTGTAATGGGTGACAGTAACAATAAAGGTATCGTTAATCTACAGTGGTAATGAGAGTATAAATATGAAAATTACGAATTAGGACAATAGTAGTAGGAATAATAATAGAAATAATATTAGTAAGAATGTAAATGTAGATAATTTAGGTTACAAGTTCGTTTTACTTCTTATTTGGTAAGTTCGAGTGAAAGAAGAAGAGTGACAGCGTTTTCGCGCTTCCGATTTACCGAGGAAATCGCAACCTCTCCATATTATCATCGTATTAGTCGGATTAATGGGAAAATAACGGGAGACCAAGCGAAACGCGTCAAGAGCCATCTATGTTCACTCGCTGTCAGTGCAGATTCCACCTGATCCCTCTTCCAGTTACGAGCTATAGCCACCGGGAACCTGTGTTTTTTCGATACCCGAATCCGTCGCTTTTTACTCACGCGTCATCTGCTTCCATTCTTCCGACGACTTCTGCTCCGATTAACGGCTTGAAACGAGCACTCGAACATTTTCGAATTCGTTGACTGCAAAATCCGGCTTCCATCGTTTTTGGAATGTCCATATTGCATCCACAGTTAGAATTCACACGACTCAAACGTTATTTCGTTCATTCTAATTGTATGAGTAATATGAGAGAAATTCATTCCTTGGGAAACAGCGAATTATTAATTGATTCAGTAATCTTCGAGTGAATCAATATTGCTACATGTTTTTACAATTCAAGGGTCTCTTTAAGAAGAACTTTCAAAAGTAAAGGGATGAAAAAGAAAGTTTTAGATTGAGAAATTAGAATAACAATAAATATCGAATTGCGATCGATTTAAAGACAGTTTTTTTCGCACGTGTCAAACTTTTCTTCGTAGAAGAAGAAGACAAGGAAAAAGAAGAAGAAGAGGAAGAGTTACTTGAGAGTTAGTTGGAAATTCCCGGAAAATCCAATATCCTGCGTTCCGCGACATTCCCCACTTTGCATATTTTAAATTGGGCCAAGCATTCGTTGGTGATCGACGCCCTCCTAACTATTATCGATCATGCTCCTCTCTCGTTTTCTCTCGCTTGGTCTATCCCATAGAAGTAGAGCGATGAGACCAGCGCCATTAATCCTCGTTTCAATATCGCGTCACTGGGCATTATGGTAAATTTGAGCCCCAGAACCGCTTGCGTTTTCCTGCCCAAGCTTCGGATAGGATTAGCGACATTGCTGGCATTAGCTGTCTCATAATGAAGACCGAATTACGATAATACTCACTGTCATTAATCAACCTAACCCCAGGATCTTCACTTTTCCTCCCGAACCTTATTAATAACCGCGTCATTAAACAGCAACTTCCGTCATGCGTACCAGTGTAAATCACGTAACTGTCCCAATTTTCTGCTACTATCTGCTACCTTTCCAAATTTAGGTAAACTTCAGATCTATTTATACAATATTTAAGCATCCGAAATTATTCTAGAACTTTCTTGACGATTATTTTTTTCTTGAAGATATTAGTCAATTATCGGTAATTTACGCGCGAATATTTAACTGAAACGAAGATATTAGTTACCGTAACAACTGTTAACAACTTGAGCACATACAGTGCAACAGCTGCACCGAATCACTTCGAGAACACGGTAGCGCGGAGGGTGAAATGTTTAGAGGGAATAAAAGCCATTTGTCTTAGGAAAAATAAAGACAATTTAATTGAGTAGTAATTAGGTACTTTCCAGTGACAAATCGTACGAAGAAATATCGAATAACTAATAGAGAGGAATGTAAACGATGCAATCGATAGTCCAGCGTAATTGATGCTTCCACGAGGAAGACTCTGGCCAATTGATTTATGAGCACGCGTATATCGAAGCTTTTGCAAAAGGGTCGTTTCACAAAGGAGGCAATCGTTAGAAAGGCTCGTTTCCCAAACGTTTTCCACGGAAATTCATATATTACATGCGTGTTCCTTAAACTTGCGCAACCGTAAGTTCCCCTGCACTTAGAATCTGCCATAAATATAATCGTAACTCGCTACTTTCTTCCTGTTCCTTACTTTTCGTCGCTTTTATTCGTCCTGTGAAACTGCACTTGAACTTTACGCCGACAGCGCCGTCGAAAAACTGTCCCGAGCAATTTCGCGAATGGGTAGAAATTGCTACTCGAAAAATGGCGCGCTTCCGGGAAAATATCGCGGAACGTTGGGATAGAATATAGAAAAGAAATCGATAGTGGAATCGTTGCAGGCGTATTGGGAAATTGGATATCCTTTCAACCAACACTGGCAACTCGAATGCTGTACTTAAATATTTTCTTTACCTTTTTTTCCAATAATATTTTTCGAATTAGCACTATATTTCACTTCATGATTCTAATAGTTTCTGTCATCAAATTTTTTGCCATCTATCATTGAACTTGTAATAAAATAAAGAAATAAAACTCGGAGGAACAATTAAGTTTGGTGGGTAAACGCGATACTCTACCTTACTGGCATTCTTCGAATCGCAACGACTTTTCCGCGAACAATAGTGCCACCTGGATCAAGTGCATTAAATCAACTGCTTTAATCAAGCGACTTTACTTGCACAAGATTTTTCCCAGATGTAACTTTTCTTGAAGAAATTATATATCCGAGAATATTAATTATTCACGCATAATTTTTTAAACGTTATTGATATCGTATATTAAATATTAATTGACAAATCAGACTGTGTTGATTACGCAAAACTCGAGCTCTAGGGTCTTTCACTTATCAACAAGACAATGAGCATCACTTAACAATAAGACAGTCGAGATGACATAAGTTTAAGTTGTGCATTCACTTTGATTCTTTCACCGAGTAAGAGGCAGTTTTCGCGCGAAAGAAGACTGCCAGTGTACCGTGGTACAGTGTCGCTAAATTTCTGAACAGTTTGCGCAATTGGTGCTCCAGTTTCTAAACTGTTCGACAAAGCCTTTGAAAGTTCCTATTACGAATGTTAATCGTTCCTTTTTTTAACTTGACAGCCGCGAATTTTGTTCCAAAAGCAATGAGTCGCTTAAAAAATATGTAAATCGATTCTTGACATTTTTTTCGGATGAAAAAAAGACATGTAAATCAACATTGTACGGGTTGGGAATAAATGTCAGTTGCTAGGAGAAAGTGTTTAAAAAAACCAGAAGTTGGAACACTAAATTTGCTTGGATTTAATTAAGGAAAGTTCGCAGGAGGTTGCAGGGCTTTAATATCGTACTTTCAATAGGAGTTTCTAATTATTCCTGGTTTCACCTCGAATCTCCCGTCGAACGAAAGCCGACTCGGGAATGAACGCAGCTTCCACTGGGAGAGTCTTATGTATTGGAATCCAGCGAAGGATCTCTTGAATTTCGATGCAGTCGCCTCAAATTGATGTAATGGAATCTGAAGTATTACACTCGCGAGTAACGGCCCGGAGGTCGTTAGAATCCAACGTAGTAAAGGAATTTGGCTGTTGCGAACCAGATTCCTGCCAGAATGGTACAACTCGGAATAGCAGGACCTTCGCGCACCAAGACTTTGACACACAATATATCTACATATTATATCATCTACGTAGACAATCGTAAACTCACCCACGAGGTTCATTTGAACTTACACCAAAACTAGTTTCCAACAACTGGACCTGAAACAATAGCATCTCTCTCGACCGATCTCTTTCTCAAAATTGGTCCGAAGTGATTCATAAAAATGAATATATCTAAAATAATAATTTTCTAAGACAATAACTGAATTTATTGTAATTGAAAAATATTGACGCTTTTATTCAAATTTTATTATTTTAAATAATTTTGATTATCTTAATTAATTAGTAAAGAATTCTTCGGAAGTAAATCGTTGGTTTGCAAAGGAAGATAATGATACGGTCGTGATCCTGGTGATCGCGAGCCAGTTACAGTAGGGGTGGAATTCCGTGGAAATTGTGTTGCTTTGATCAGGGACGCTCGGTTGCGGATGGGTTGAGCTACTAATTGTCTCTCGGTGGATCGTCGTCAGCGTGCTCACGCATATCAGACTTCCCCTAACTTCGAACCACCCGAATTTCCTCGAGTTAACCCGACTTCCTCGTTTCCTGCTCGCCGGTTGCTTGCTCGCGGAAGCTTATCCCTTTAAGGTACACGGAACGAGTCTGTCGAGTTTCCAACCCCAACGTATTACCTTGCGGTATCTCGAGCCGCTTGCCTGACCCCTATGCGATCTCCCATACGCTCCAAGAGAGCCAGAGATCATTGCGACGTTTCTGTGTCCCGATTATCCATCCCCTTACTCCAGTAACCCTTTTACTGCTGCGGGGCGATACATCTCGTTGTAAGTTATCTTCCCAACGAGACTTTTCCTAATAATTGAAAGACAGAATAATTAAAAATTCTTTCTACGATGTTGCATAAATTTTAAAATACAATTCCTATAATTCTATTTAATCTCTGATTTGTTAAAGTAGTGTAAAATAGTGAAGGAATTTCCATTTGGATGCAAGATTGGATGATTAAATTGAAAATTGTTAAGAAATTCCTGAATTATAATTAGATCGGGTTGAACGAGTTAAAGGGTGGTTCGAAGTCGAATTAAACTGTGTAGGGTCAAAGGGGAAATAGCGTATCATGTTGGAATTACGCGATTTCCGGGTCGCGGTTTGACCGAAGCTTCTTACCGCTCCTAATTAAATTACCATCGTGGCATCGTTAATCATTAGCGTTACAAACCACGGTCAGGAATCGACTTTCTCTTATTGCTGGCTCGCTTTCGAAAATGGTACTTGTTGTTCGGCCAATTCTCAATCAGGATCCGCGAATCATATCCTAAATCGTTGAAGAAGAGGAAGATGAAAGGAAAAAAAAATGAAGAAGAAATTTCACCAGATTTCTTCGCTCGAAATCGACAGCGACGAGGAATCGATATCTTTGAGCGACCGTGACGGTATCAATTATGCGAGGTTCCAAGGGAATTCCACCGACGAAACGTTTTTCCAGGGGCAATTAAGGGCTAGAATTTATTGGTGCTTCGCGAAAGAGAGCTCTCATCTCTCTTACATATTTATCAGAGCTACTTAAAGGTCTCTCTCCTCGATTGGAAGCATCTCCGAGGGTTTCGCATTATCTCAAAAGGATTTCAGTAATTTACCACATCACTAATACTTTACAAATATAGTCGAGTGATGACTATTTTAATGTATTATTACGATTAATCGAGTTCTGCGAATGGAATGAAATTGAATCTTGAGGTAAATTGAAGATTAAAAAGAGATTCGGACCAACGAGGTTGTTCTTTAGCAGAAAGCTTTACGTGGAGAGTCGGTGATGGAAAAGGGACCAACGAGGAACTAAAGGACAAAAGACTATGGCAACAGTGAGGTGTTTAGGCCGCGCGCTAATTTATTTTCGAGGTGAGCACCTGTCGCCAATGGGATTATGCAAAAGCCTGCGCGGAGAAAATCTGTAATTAATCAGCGCAGACATTGTTGCACGAATAGGCTTTACGGCGCCGTGTTACCGCTGGCTGATGCACAAAGACCATGCTGTCACTTTCTCGCAGCGCTTCGCTCAACCACTGACTTTTGCGTTAAAGGCTTTATCGCCACACAGAGAATACGTCGACTTGTCATCGACGACTGCCAATCATTATTTTTCCAATTACATTTCCTTTCGTTTCGAACAACATTGTATACGCAAATCCTATTATGCTTTCTAATCTGCTTTAAAATCTGTTGTTCTTTTAAGTCCCAGTTTCAATATTTCTGTTGTAATTCTGACGATTACGTTTTACTTTTAGAGATTAGATTAATCGATACTTGGCGTTTCAATTCATAATAGTTAAAACAAATCTTGTAAAGATTCGATACTTCGAATAAGAGTCATCAATTGTTACGTTGAATTTGGAAATAAATCGGAAAGACGATAAGCGAAAAATGTGAGAATAATAGACTAATTGTAAAGCCGAAAACAGGGGTTTATATACGTCGCTCGATGCAACGCAATGTTTCGCATAAACAACCGAAGTTTGTTGTAGTTCGAGTTTCCGGGTGGAAGGTGGTGAAATTCATTATGCGGCAGTGAAGTTTCGAGCGGTCCGGCTTACAATTAGTAAGGCTCGGTCCAAATAGTAAGTTAATTAAGGAAACCGTGCTTTTGTAGGCAGTAAAGCTAGCGTAGGAAGCATATGCGTCAAGGTGGTGGCGGTAGCGTCGCGTGAATGGGATTAGTAGCGTCGCGATGCTGCTGCGAAACCATCTCTACTTCCCAAAGAGTGAGTGTCGGTAGTGGTGGGAAACGGAAATAGTGGGGGAAACGACAGAGCAACAATTCCGCTTTGATGAAATTAAACGAACGTCGCGGAACTCGAAGTTAATTGACCTGTACTTTGATGACGCCTCTTTTCTAATTATTCTGATGACGAGGTAATTACCGGAAAAAATGAGATGCAACTCACGACACCGTAGATCGCCTTTTCAGAGGGTTTCAGTCGGTAATGAGATACGCTACGAAAAGACTTTTCACCCTTTTACTATTTAATACCATTTGCGTTTATACCCTTGCAACTTTACGACTTTCATCTACACTCGTATATGTATTTCTATGCAATTATAACGTTTTCATGTTGCTGTTGAATATCGCACGCTGAAGAAAGTATTTCTTTCATTTTTCGAGTTTATCTTTCGTATAAGTAGCTCTTACGAGGTTCCCGAAAATGTACCATTTTCTAGATATTTCAGTGAGGAAATTCGACTGTTAATCCGATTGTAGTTTTATTCCATTTGCCTTTAGCCGGTGTGGTGCGCGTTCCAAATTGAATTTTCGAAACTCGCCGCGAGTCTAACTATCGTCTCTTGGCTCGCGAACGATTAAGCAATGCCGCTAGCTGAATTTGGAAGGCAAATATCGATGCTGGAAGAAAGTTCTCGCTACGGAACTCGTATTAAGAAGGTTCCTCTCAAAATAGAAGTAGTTCTCGGAACCTCTTTTGAAATAGTTTTCCTCGGTGAACCGTGGAAACTTAAGCGACGGAATATCCGCATCGGGAATTTTCCCAAAAATCAGCAGAAATCGCCATCTAAATGCTTCTTTTTCTTCTTCTTCTACTCAGAAAACTTGAAACGAGCAATTGCGATTTTACCCCAATTTCGAGATTGCAAGGGCAAATGGATGAAATCGTTTTGGAAGAGGTTGGAATTAGTTTTACTCGTCGTTTATTAATTAATCGACGCACTGATAGAATTCGGTTTAATGCGCGATGCCATGAGAAACAACAGACTCCCAAAATTAAGGGAAACTCGATCAATAGGCATCCATTAGCAGTAGTCTAATCATTCGCGGAGGCTTCGCAAACGTTCCATTACCAGCATACAGTTCGATTCACCATTCACCCGACATCCTCGTTTAATGTATTCAATGTTCCCATTTACTTTCCGGCGGACGTATACCTTACAGGGAAATAAATAAGCTCTCCAGTTGCTTTTAATCGTTGCGTTGAAATGTAAAATGCTCGCGATTAATCAGGTTCTCGGAAATAAACCGTGGCACGTGCGCTGCAACGAATAAACCGAAGTTTACAACATTTTCGATCAACTCATCTTAGTGCGATTAACTAATTGATTAATCATCTTCCTTCGACTCTTCGCGAGGGAAAATAGAACATAAATCGAATGAAATGGTAAATTGTTTGCTAAACGTTCCCTTAGATTTTAGAATCGCGTCAAATTGATAAAATGTGGAATCAACGGTATTCACCTGTGTAATTCTAATTGCTGTCGCATTCGGTTCGATACTGAATTATTCATTTGGGAGTTGGATTGGAGGGTAAATAAAAATATTGTAGAACAACGAACCCAGGTGGAAAGCAATAGCGGAAGCAAATAACAACGCATACTGAAATAACAGACGTGGTATATTTGCCAAGTGCAGCAGCGGCGCCGTAGTTCGAGTGACATTTGGGAGAGTTGTCGATTTCGCCTGGTTCGACAAACATTGCGCAAACGTTGTCTGTCTGTGTACATATCGCTGCAGTAATCTCTGCGGCTCTGCCACGGAAGAAGCTCCTACGAAATTTGAACGATAGAAAGTTAAGTGTTCCTGTAGCTGCGTCTGAGTAATTACTCGCAATAGTCGCCGCCACACTCGAATCAGAGGCGTAGACAAACACCCTGAGCGGCAAATAGAAAATACATGGTTAGATCTAAGAGAAAGAGAAAGATAGAGAGAGAGAGAGACTCTCGAGACAAAAGTCTGCACGATAGTGTAACCGCTTTAAAGGAAATACGTGTAGATCCTGCACTTTTTCCTCGCTTGATTGATCGTGCTCTCGGGAACAAAGGTTCTTACGCTAACCTCCGGAAACCTTCTGCACCTGGGCCACGTGTGTCCTGGTATCTTCGTGTCGCCATTTTGATCTCCTTGCTAATATTAGAACTACTTCTCGCGAATCCACTTTCTTCGAACTAGAATTTAATTATTTCAGCATATTTTCTATGATTGCAATAGGATGATTTAAAAAGAATTTTAAAGGAACAATTTTTATACTGATAACTTAATTCTTATTATGTAGCTTGATAACGATATCTTTAAAACTATATTCGAAAGTGAATTATTCAGCAAATGAAATATGTATATTACAAACGAATGATTAACGTAACAATGAAATGAATCATTGACCCCTTTGGAATATCGAATTTCCTCAGCCGAAGAGTTAGAAATTGGGAGAATACGGTTTTTGGAAACTTGGACACGCAGATGGGACTCGAGTAAATTTGTCTCAATTTGAGGTCGCACACGTTAGTCGTATCGTTGGACGTCCGGTGTTAATTAAGCGCGTGGGCGAGACCACTGATTTGTGAGGGAGCTCGCGAGTTCCCAGAGAGAAGGCAGTCGCAATATTCCGGTAAAAGGAAACGGAGACATATGGTTCGCTAAAGTGTCGCGTTTCCCAGCGCGAAAATTTCAATAGCGAAAGAAGGAAGATGGAAGGTATAAAGTATCGTGCGGGAAGGCGGGTGAAATTTTTCTCGCGAATGAATCAGAAGGAAATAGAATTCGGTGGAGTAATCTGCTTACGAGTCAAACAAAAGGTATATATATGTTCCAAGATACGTGTACGTTAAAGTACACATTCGCCGCAGTGCGAAGTCATTCGCCATAAATGGAAAGCGGCAGTAAATTGCAGCGGTTCACAATTCTGAAACAAATGCTCAGCGCGAATCCCGATTCCGCAGAGACAGCAGTTCTCGAGGTTTAAGACCAAGCGAAATTCGAGATTCCGAGGAGAATAAGAGAAAAAGAGTAAGTTAGAGAGAAAAGTCAGAGAATTTTATCCGCGAAGGATTTAGAATTCTCGAAGAAATGGCTAGGAAAATTCTTCGGGGTAAAAGAAGAAAAGCCAATTCAGCAGAGAGAGGAATGATGGTAAGGTTTTTGAGGATAATGCGACGATACAAACCGATCCTGTCGAGGGACAATCCTTATTCACTCGCAAAGAGATTTGGTTGGAAGTCCAGCAAGAATTCGAGAGATCTGGTCGCATAGAATCGGGAAAAAGTATCGTCCAACTTAAGAATTATGTATTGGCAGAATTACAAGTACCACTGCCGCAGAAAGGCAAACGTTTCTCAACGTAACCAGGCTCCTGTCGATTTTTTCTTCTTCTTTCTTTCTTCTCTTCGCACAGAATTTCTTCTTCCGACAAAACTTCTCTTACTTTGGCGAACTTTGTAATTGGAAAGTGAGAGCGAATTGCACGGAGAATCGTACTAACTCCTTATTCGACAATCTACTTATTTTGTCAAGGGTTTCTATCCTCCACTCCCCTTTTCATTCAATCGCAGACATTTTAACCTTTGAATTTCATTTTTCTTATAACTTTGTTTAAATACAATTGTCGAGAGCATTCGACATTAACAATATTATTGCTACTAGAGATAAGTAGTATAAGTAACTATTAATAATCAGTGAAATCTATCTAAATTACAGTTTTTAGAGAACCCTCGCGAACTTTAAGAGACGACCATAAGAGAATTATTAGCACAATTGAATAAACACATAAACATTTACTCAACTTTCGAATAATTTTGTTCCGTCGATTTATTTTTTGCGCGGTTTGCATTCTCGAAAATCATTATGTTTTTTTCGAAGAGACCTTCCGTGCGAAAATATCGCAGCGAAACGCGGCTGTTTCTTCCTGAAATATTGTTTCGCGAACTCCGAGATGCAATTAGCGAGTTCAATTAGAGTCAAATGTGTTTGCCGATACACAGAGATGGGAGAAAAGTGTTTAGCAGAGCGGAGGAGAAGCTGGGGATCGTGCAAATAGCACCAATCGGCTTTGAGGAATCGACTCGCCACGAACTTTTCGTCGAAAGTTCTCCACCTACCGAGAGGAAAGTTTTCGAATTCTCGGAGAACAGCAAATCGAACTGCCAGCTTGCTCCCCACTCTGGTCCGATAACGAGATCTCTCTTTCCGGAAATCAAATACTTCGGACTTATCAGCCATTTCTTGCGGTATTCTTCTTTTTCTCTCTTCCCCTCTCTCTCGGCAATCTCCTTCGCTTCTGAATTATTGTTAGTCCGATCTTTATCGTCGAATACGACTCAATCTCGCGAAATAACGTGTAACGCGAAAATCAGTTCTTTTACCTTTCATCACAACTTTCTCGATCTCCGATTTGTTTGGTACAATGCTTCATTCATATCTTCCTCGTGTCAAACTAAAAAAGTTTGATAAAATATTTAATAATAAAAGAAGACGATTTTCGATATCCCACGACACTAAAAAAAGAACACGAAAATAAACGAAGTCTCCTCAAAGAAGAAGTAGAATTAATGGAAGGAAAAAATAGAAACAAGATATTTTATTGCTTGAGATGCTTCGAATCCGTCGCTTCCGTATATTCGGCAGCAACAAAAATAGCAATAGGGGGGGTTTGCGCGTGGGCGGCTGAAATTGCGGAGAACGAGAGTAATTCGGTAGATAGAGATTCTAATTATCGGATGTTCGTCGAACAGAAGGCGGTGGTTCCGGTTCGCGAGGTCGAATCGATACGAACCAGAATAACGGGGGAGAGAGCGTAAAACTGAGGATCGACTAGCGCAATATCGGCCTCAAAAAAAAAAAAAAAAAAAACATTTTTCAAACAGTAGTGTCACGGGACAAGCGAAAAATTGGGGGAGAACTTCCGTTGGAAATTTGGGGAACGAGGAAAAATCGTGGCTGACCGACTCTTGAACCGGAAGTTCAGGTAGTTCGAACGATTCCGCGGCGAATCTAGACAAGTGTGTGTGAAAGAGAGAGAGAGAGAGAGAGAGAAAGAGGAATTACTAGGTTGCTGCGAGAAGCTGAAGCTCGTCGAGTGAGGGATAAATGGATAACTGCGCTCGAGATTTTTCTCTGATTTAGGATGCTCATCCTAGCAGCTGCCCGCTGGAAAGTTTAACCGAGCGAAACTGGGAGAGAGTTGGGGGTGGATTCGGTTGAGGATTCCTTCGGTTATTGACGTAGTCGGCTAGGATTTCAAACTGATGCCTCTAGGAATGAAACCTTACCTATAGGTTTCGGGAGTGAAATTGATACATCTCTATGTATATCTATTGAGAAATTTGGTAAATTATGTGAATATTTACTGATTGATTATTATACGATTATGGATTATCGTAGATATAATTGATCGTTATAATCGAATTGTGCCAATGATCAAAACATCGTATATAATCAATTATACAATTCAATATTATGGAAATAAGTTCATGTTATATTGAATTTGGATTATACAAATACGATTATTATAATGATTATACATCATGAATATGAACCTGTTACGGGCAAATACTCACGTGGTATATGCGCAATAGTAGCTGAAAATAAATGTCGATTAACTTTATAAAATGTAACTCCCATTTATCCTAAAACCTGAAAAATCTTATTTGAAATCCGTCTCCCAACATACAATAAAATTATTTAACACATCAAGCATTAAAACCACAATATTTTCGCAGTGTTCATTTTTTATTCCTACATTAAAATATAATTACAATAAAAATACGCTAAGAGCAATAAATAGAATTGTTACCTTTTCAGCTGCAATTCCAGTGAATTTTGAACAAGAAACATTACATTTGTTTAATCCACAAAATAGGATATGGGAAGGTTGTAAAAAAATCAGTCGGCTAGGGGTTGTGCTCCAAGTTATTTTTATTAATCACCATCATATCGTGTGTTACGATGTCATCGTCATTTAGAAAAAACGCATGGGACCATACAAAATAACAATGCGCTTAGATTTTCGTGGTTAACCGAGCAACGTTTCGAGGTCGCGATATTATTTTTTTTTCTCGTTTTTTTATTACTTTTTCTTCATGGTTTCCTCTCGCAAACGAGCCCGTCTGCGATTTCTCGGGCCCGCTTCTTTAAACGTCAACCAACTACGGAACAGTAACGTTATCACATACCAAAAGACGCCATTTCCTCACTTCCCATTTCCGCAATACAATTATCTTCAAAATTCATTCGCGCTCTTTCCTCTCTTCTTTCTCCACTTACTTCGGTCTTTTCTCAGTCGTTCTTATCCAACTTCCCGATTCCCGTAATAAGTGATTTTCCTCGTATTTAGTGATTGTTAATAATTATCACAGAAAGTTCGTAAAACAATGATCTTGACATTCCTTTAAATGTACCCGTGTATTGTTTTCTTCGTGTGTTTGTGTCTCTGTGTATGTTTGTGTATGTGTGTCTGTGTGTTACGCGTAATTCTCACTGATTTTTCCTTATCTCAATTCGTTTTGGGAGAAGAACAGAACGATCTTTATTTTAAATTGAACATTTATCAATCCTGTTCTTTGTACCGAACAGCACAACAAAGATGTCACGCAATCTATTCAGACCAATAAAGAAGAACATTTCGAATTTAAATTTCCCCGCAGTTTAATTGGCCTTAGTGAAAGGTGTATTAAAAGTGAAAATTGTTATGCACAACAAAGACAATGCTATCTGCTACCGAATGCAATCCGCGTAATGATCTCTATCATTACTGTTTCAACCGTGTACCATTAAGTTGCCTTCGCACTTTACAACCGGTAATATTGACCTCGTAATTTGCGAGCTACGCGAATTAATTCAGAAAAAAGAACAGTGATAGCCAGCAATATGCATTTCAATATCTGGGCCAAAGGAAGAAACTGTTAACAACATGTACATGTGTACTTCCTACAATTGATCTAAGAATTCTAATTAAAAATAAATCCATAAATGTAGAATACTGAGTACAATAATAAGGATAAAGAAAAAGTAGGAAAATAGTTAATTCTATATTGTTTCTGACATTTTTAGCTTTGACGAAAAATAAAGGCAATCGATGACTATCGATGTAGTGACAGCGACTGTCCGCCCCCCTCCCACCTCCCACTCCAACTTTTTCTCGCCGAATTCGCATAATGTAAGTGTGTGTTGCGGTACGCTTATATAGACGGAAAGAAGTTCTTCACGTTCTGCTGGTAAATAGAATAACATTAGTTAGCATTTAGTAGATACTAGGCGGTAATAGTAGCGATACAAGTAGCGATAAGTATAACGATGTGTACACATTAGAGATAGCCTCTCTGCTCCTTTGAAGTTTCGCAGCTTTTAAAAATAGTTAATTGATTACGCTATAGTAGAATAGTTCCTTTAGGTGTAACGCAGTTAAGAATTCCTTAAAATCGTCGCTTAGAGAAGGAGAGAGAGAGAGAGAGAGAGAGAGTTAGAGGGGAGGAGAGAAAGAGAACGAAAAAGAGAGGATAAAAGAGAAAAGTTTCTCCAGGGGGTGAGACTCTCATCAGTCACAGAGAGTCACTAGAGTTTTGACATTTCATCAGCAAGCTCGTAAACTCGAATCAGGACTTAATATTGAGTATTGACTTTCGAATGAGTCCTTTTTTTTTATTCAGGAATCTTTCTTTTCAGACACGAGTTAAGGAAACCCAAGACGAATTCTATTGTGAATTAATAAAATTAATAAAATGGCACCATGTAAATTCTTAAGACAGAGAAAAATACATTGAGTATTAAATATTACAAATATTAGAATCTGAAATATAATAAAAATTAGAATTTTCTTTCTTCTCAAAAATAGTCCAAATGATCATTTTAAGTAAGATATAAATGAGTACTGCTATTATGTGAATCACCGAAGTAAAATCGCGAGTCCGCGTCTGAAAGAGATTGAAGACCAAAGTGAGAGTTCTTTCGACGTCTCTTAAGACAATCTCCAAGAGTCTAGAAACTCGAAATCTGTCTAGTTCGCCGTTGACGTTGAAGAAGAATCTCGAGACTCTCAACGCCAAGTGATTCTGGACGCGCTCGAGTCGCTCGACTCGTTCGATTCTCGCCCCCCATACGTGGTGCTTACATGTGTGTGTATGTGTACGTCGAATAGGGATTAGCTAACAGTTGTAAGTACGTTGGCGAGCTACCGCAGAGGGAACTCGACGAAAAAGAGCCGTCGATGGTGCAGTAGGTAGAGTAGAATAGGTAGAATAGTAGGTTTGTAGTAGGTAGAAATCGAAAAGAATCGACCACTCGAGCCGCGACGCTTCTTCCCTCTTTCGTTTCTTCTCTTCTCGCTTCTCATTGCATTCGACGAGCCATGAAATTATTCGTAGAATCAAGAATTTACCAATCTAGGATTTTTCCATGAAACATTCTTCAATCAAACTTCCTCCTACTTTCTCTTCTTTATTATAAACAACTTTTCGTGATTGCTTTGGACACTGAAAAAAAACTTGATAAAGTATCTATTGTAAAAAAAATTATAAGTTTCGTTTTTGGTTTGATTAATGAAAACAGTTTAAAAAATGACTGAATACAATTGGTTATTAGAATTATTGATTGTGCGAAGAATTTCGTGTCTTTCTCGGCGTGATAGTCTCGAATTTCAAAAGCCTTTTCCAGTGGTTACTCGTGAGATAAAAAGAGAGAGAGGACAACATGTTCTGCGGCGAAGCATCACTACTGGAGAATCGTGTGTACACGGAAAGCTTCTAGGAATCAGACTAACGCGAGAATCGTTTCTTAACCAGTTACTGTTTATTACTCGAATTATCATTAGTATTATCATTATGAATTCCCCGTTGAAAATCGTAAAAATTACTTAAGACAACAGTGTTATTCGTGATTCGCTTAAGTACGAAGTAGATTTAACGCGAATTTCCCACCTGGGTTACATTCGTCTTTTAATTACTTATTCATCGCGGTTCCCGCTGTTACGGATCTTGCAGACCATTTTGCTCAGTTTTCTCGGTCAATTTCTTTATCGATCAACGTCAACGTTCTTTAACACTCGACGATTTTTCGGACTACTCGGAGCAAGTCCATGGCTCTTAATCGTTATCCTAACGAAGGATCGATCCTCGAGGACCAATTTGCAGCACTGCTTCGTAAATAATAATGATCGGTGCGATTGTCGGCCCATGAATGAGACCACTTAACTTCCTGGAATTAGTCTGGAATATTTAACGTGCCGTCTGGTAACTTGTTACCAGAGGCTCGATAAAGTTCCTGCTGCAAATCCATTCGTACAGGGTAGCTCTTCAAGGGCGAAAGTATCGCTCGCAAAAATGAACCATCCTGTTTTTCGACCAAAGACAAATTATAGTAATTGGCGAGGAAAATATATTTGATTATTTATTGCAATGAGATCAGAATCATCCTGCTTCGAATTCGTTAATATATTTACAATACTATTAAGATTGCAAGTGTAAAACTAATTATACATACTGTACAATTAGTATTAATTAAATTTGTCAAGTTACCCGAATAGGCTCAAAATCTTTCAATCGTAATTTGCAAAATCGCGGATTTTGTACGGTTCGTTTAATCCCTTTTGTAGTTCTAACGTTAAAGTGAATCGCGAATGAAGTTGGATTAGAGTGAAGTTGGCGAGTAGGGAGGATTAAGAGCCACGGGGTTGCTCGAGGCAAGCGCGGACGACGACGTTTCACAGGTGCAATTGACGAGGAAATCATGTCTGTCCCCGCGGATAGAAAAATATAGAGGCCTTAGTTCGCGCGGAAGGGCTCCCTACTGACGGTCAGTCAGCGAGGGAAACTTAAATCGAAAGACTGGTAAAGTACTGCTTGGGAAATTAATTGGCTTGGAGTGGTCGTCGCGTGCTTTACCTCGACCTCTACATCACCAGGAAGTCCGAAAAATCCTCCATTCTTGATCTCTTCTTTATCTCAAATCCTTCAAATCACACAATTTTCAAAATATCCAATATCGTACCTTGGATAAATCCATTATGTTACTCAGAGTTTAATCGACTACTTCGAACAAAAGTATGGATAGAAACCTAACATTTTTTGTTATTCATTGCTACCTTATTTTGTCTTCCAAAGAATGGTATGTAGAATTAGGAATGGAAGTAGACTGTATTTTAAAATAGTGTGATTTGGAGAGTTTAGATTAATAGTAGGGAGATCGAATATTGTAAACCAGTTCCAACGCTAAGAAAATGTTCTTCGATTATTGCTACTGTTCAAATGATATCTAGGCTACGTTCAAGACTCGTCTGGACGCGGCCGTCGTTTTATGAGCGAGGAGTCTCCGCGTCGACAGGACGCTCGATTCTTCGATTAGCCTCCTTCCCTTTCACCTTTGCCTCGTCTATCGATTCTCGCGACCTTTTCATTGTATCGCCAGTTTACTGCGCCCAGCTCTCTTCCGTATGGTGCCGTCGAGCAAAACCAGTCGATATTCACTTCCGGCGAAGGAGAATTTCCCGCCAGGCAGAAGAAGAAATTGCGTTTAAACGCTCGAAGCTTTGAACAAGTGGTTGGTAAGAAGTTCGCTTTTCTTCGCTGTGACTTCCGTCCGCGGAAAAGATGGAGAACGAGCTCGCATACGACGTTCACATATACGAGATCTGGTTAACTCACCAATCTCTTCTTAAAGTTACGGATATACGGGAAAAGTTGACGATAGCGAGGATTACATTTTGTAATTTCTACCGTTGTCCTATCATCGTAGTCTTTTTCTTACGGGTAAAAAAGTTCTGGGCACCCTGGCTGGACCCTGTCTTGTCTCTCGATCCTTCTTTCATACATCTCTTCTATCTACACTCACGTATGCTACATAATAATATAAAATAAAAAATCACATACAATATAGTCAACTCATTTACTAAAATGTAAAAAAAATAATCTTGTGTTTCACAGTCTTCCAGTTTATTTATAAGAAACTTTGCATAGAGCAAGAATTTATTTTAAGTTAATATTAGTTAGCAACATAGTATATTGGAATTCCCGAATAAAGGTTTTCAATCTTCCGCTCGGAAAGTTTCTCTTCCACTTTTTAATCTTTCCCCACTATCCTTAAGTTTCCACCGACTCAATAATTAAATCATCCAATAAGCACTGAGAAACTTGATCCAATCTTACAGGACGTATCTTCGTTTTTTTCAACTTTAGCTCGAGTTTGAAAATTGCGATATTAATTGGTAGATTGATTCGAAGCGATTAAGAGTCGATTTAGTGGAAAATACACTGGGAGTATCGTTCAATTGTTTTTGAGGAAGAACAGTGGAATCTGATCACTCGAGACAATATCCGTGTAGAACAAGTGTAGTGAGTAGGAGGGTTGGCGAGCGATGTTGGTAATTTGGAGAAACTTCCCGAAGCAATTTCCTCGATTGACCTCTCACGATCGAGGGAGCATCACATCGTTTCGTCGCGGACACGTTTCCCTTTCTCCATCTGGTGCCACCAGCTCGTAAGCGCACTTTGGAAAGCGGCACTGCGTTCGGAATTATATCAAATCGATTTCGTGGCGTGGCCAACCCTTCCCACAAAGCTCACCGCGACTACCGCCCCGTTTTAGATCCAAGATAAATCTCTCTCTACTTTTGATCGATGCTTTGACTGGAACGAATTTAGATCGTGAGATTTATTGTTTCCATCTCTCACGGATCTCTTCTCAGAGTCCCAATTCCAACAGGCCAATTGTAATACTCCACTGGTTTCGATTAATTTCAGCGAAGTTAGTTACGCTTGACGAGCTAATAACTCTCGCGAAATCTTGTTCAGCCAGAATATAATTTATATTTCGTAATTTTTACAAAAGTTTAGTTATTTTGTACGAATGAATAAATTATTCAGGAGAAATGAGATTAATGTATTCGGTTTAAGTATCACTATCGTTGAAATTGGAATCAGAAATTAGAAATTATTTTCAAATTAAGTATAATTCGTAAAAAGAATTTTTGTGTTTAACGTAGTATTTCGGGAATTTTTCAAGAACACGACGTCTCTGGGATGATTTCCAGCGGGCATTCGAGAGATAAGACGTGCGTCTGGTATGTCTTCGTATCTCGTGAAGCATCTCCCTAGAGAAACAGTCTAGCAGCTAACACGTTTCCCCAAATGGATGTGTGATTTGAAAATCGGAGCTTTCCGGAGAAAAGTGCAGCATTGCTCACGTGATTCTCCAAGAGATTTATTGAGACTGTACAGTTTCTATGAATTTTAACTGCCCCGTTGGAAGCTCGAAAGTCGCCCGGTTAAACATTCGTCTTCACTACCACCATTGGTAATCTCATTTTTCCAAAGCCTCGCTGAATTTCCACTGGCCAAGATAATGCGCATTGCTACCAAGTTTCTTGTTCCAAGGCGTACTTGAATTCTCTTCGAGCATTGGAGCTTATCCAAATTCCAGCAGGCGCTCTTGAAATCTGTTCTTCTTCCTCCTTTAACGATTGCAAACAATTGCCAGCGACTCAGCGAATAATGCTATTCGGATCTTTAGTCGAAAATTGCAAGAATCGAAACTGCTATTTTCAGCTGAATTTTCAAGGAGATTTCTCAAAAACTTGTTTTTAATCACTTCAAAGTCGATTCCGTATATCTGGAATAATTATACTGTTCCAAATGAATTCGAGATAATTTAACTTATTTTATTAATACCACAATTGAACGAAGATTTAGAAAAAGATTAAGTATTATATAAGTGATTATATAATCACTGCGAGCAGTGAAATTAAATGAAAAATTTTGCCACAATGAAATTGCGATGCAGATAAATTTCATTGGAATAAAATTGCACTGACCAGTCAGAAGGGAGAGATAGAATTTCGGTGGAGTATGTGTATTTGCAAATGCAATACCTTCTGCACCGTCGGTTTTCGGACCGCGTGAGCTCCATATATTTCGGTGGAGGGTGTGTTTACCCGACACCCTTGCTTCGAACTGGTCTATTTCGGGTAGGGAAATTTGCATAAGACCGTCCAGGCGAAAACAGGATCCCCGCGTATATCTATGTACCGCCAGCAGTCTCTGTTTTTTTAACCATTTAGCGGACACGTGAAATAGTGACTGTTGGAAATCTCCACGGTGAAAGTTATGTCTCTTCTTCTCCATAACGCGAACTATTACTTTCGCGAAAATTAGCCTCTCGAGTGGCTCGAATGCATAAAGTTTACTGTGTCACCGGATTCTAGTTTTTTTTTCCCCCAACCCTCGCCTCTGTTTTTTAAGCGACTCATTTTAAACGAAAAGTATAAAAATCTATTCAGATATAGAGGGATGAAAGTAGGTGTTTTTTTTATGATACTCAAGCATTTATTTTCAAATTAATAAATAAAATAAATGTATATTATAATCGATTTATGAAAAAATCGAAGTTGAATGATATTTGTTGCTGCAATCTCGTAAGGGTGCTCAGGGATCATGAATCGAAGAAAACAAATTGGAAGGTTGCCAATAAGTGGTCTCTCGTAGCTGGGGAAGGGAAGATCGAGAGGATTCACCTAAAGGAGTGTCCCCTTAGGAGCCTCGAAGAGTTCCCTACGGGCGACTTACCGCTTAAGCGCTACGTGTTTGCGAGATCGAACGGCAGACTACACCCACGCAGGACGATCAGTCATCTTATTTTGCACGCGATGTAATTCTCCTTATCTTGCCCTAGTTTCGCCAGGTTTTGCATTCGCCGAGAGCTACCGCAATTGTGCCATCGGAGTTCGGGCAAATAATTATAAATCCTATAATATAATGAATTAATTCCAATATAAAAAGTATAGAGATATTTTAAAATGCGTAGAGAATTATTTATCGCAATGTGAGTAGAAGAAATTGAAGAGTATTTGGAATATAGGGAAGTAAGAGACAAAGAGAAAGTGAAGAATCAAGAAAAGAAATTTAATTTAAAGGATCGTTGCACGTGATAGAAGTTTCAAGAAGCGTTTAACACCTCAATGGGTCGGGCCATAAGTGAGACACTAATTAGCCACGGGATTGCTTACAGGTGGCAAATACTTGTTTGCTCGGTGGCCTAGCTATCGCGTAATTGAGCAGCTCTTTTCTTCGTGGCGTCACGCGATCGCAAAGCCGCACGGAAACTCATCGACTATTTTAATCGAGCCGCAACTTTTGGCTTATGAAGTCCTCGTGAACTGATGCACCTCATTCGAGCCTCATCTCGCGGCCACAGCTGCCAAATTATAATCAATTTTCGCGGAAGCAATTATTTCTGCTGACGTAATTCCAGCGTTAACATTTGAATTCCAATAACTCATTAAATAGCACGTATTTGCCGATGCAAATTTTCGAGGCTTTAGCAAAATTATCGGAATTTCGCCAGGAAATCAGCGGCGTAATACAAATAAATGTGTCTTTCGAAATCCATTTTTTAGGATTACCATTTATCCAGATAATTACTCGAATCTCGGATTATTTCGAGAACAGATTGAATACGTACGTTAATGAAACCTGTGCGCAGATTTCTTTAATCAGATTTCTGTCATAATTGTATTCCCACACGCAGAGCAAAATCAGGGCAAAACCTAAATCTCTCCTTGAGAGCTGCGAGCTGACGAGAATTATATTGAAAATAACAAAAATTATTTCCATTTGTCTATAAAGCGATTTTGAGATAGTTTAAAAGTTTCGAGGTCCGACGTTTCATTATAGTGGAGCGCTAAGCATGTGATATTCTCGAGGATATCGGTATATCAATGTTGCGAGGGTGAGCCACTAACTCTGAAAGCTTCAGCCTTCGGAGGTGAAAGAGAAAAAGTGCGAGAAATCAGTAACCCAGTTTCCACGCAATCGAGAAGAAGAATGGCAGCTTCTGACAAAGTGACTTCTGCCCCCACTCTTTCCTCTCGAATCCCGCAGGTGGGGAGATTCACAACTGGATGCGCAGAAAGATTACTGTGATCGATTAGTGTACCCGCGATCGTAAGAGGGATGCTCGGTCGAGAAGACACGTGCACTAATTGTAAGTACGAGAAACTTGTACTCCAGAGAATAGTACCAATGGGAATGGAATGTCGATAGAAATCGAAGCGAACTCGTCTTCCTTGCAATTGATACAATCTGACTGTTTTGTTGGGCGGCCACTAGTTACTTCGATCTCGAGACTAGTTCCAATCTCGTTTTTCATCGGAATAAGAATTACCGCGATTCTGGAATAGTATTATTTTTTCCGGGGATGTGGAAAAATATTTCTGAAGATAATTATATGTATCGTATTATTTTGTAAGAGAATAATACCGATATATAGAGAATAATGATTTCTTTTCATTTATAAAGTTTGATGTTAGAAAATACCATATCAAATAGTTGTTGTTCATGTTATGGTTAGGGTTCTTGATTGGATCGGCGAATTACGGAAAATTGCAAGTACGAATTCTGCTTCAATTTACGTAGGGATGCAGTTGGGAAATTTGCATAAATTCCCAGGGAAAAAAGCCGCATTGCGCATCTGATCAGAACGGATAATCTTGGGAATAGTATTATAATGAGATGCTGGTGGAAACGAGGAAAATACCAGGGCATTTCTGGCTCCTAATGAAAGTAAATCATGAAACACAATGAGCAACGCAACAGCTGCCACGCGATGGCCATGGGAAAAATGCGAAAAATTGTGTTTAAGTGTATGCGACTCTCGCGCGGAATTAGAAAAGGAAGGTGATGTCAAGGGCTCAGCGATGCAAATTACATCTGAATATAATCCCCGTCTTCTATTCTTGCTTTTACCCTTTTACGAGATTTCAACTCGAAATAAAGACTAATAATTTAAACCTAACGAGAGAATACTAATTCTTAAACAGGTTTACTATTAACATTTTGAAAAAATGAACTCGTCAATTTATTTCTCCGAAAACCTATAATTATTGGTGAGTTATGAACTGCAATAAACAATGAAAATTAACTTTTGAAAAATCGGTAAAAATTCGAGAATTCGTTGGATCGAAAACGAAATTGACGATTGTCAGTTATTCTTCGACCAAAATGATGAAATTCGATGCGAGAGTCGCAAATAAGGGTGAAACTGTCGATGGAAAAAAAAATTGGGAGAAGCGTCACGTCATAAATGTCACGAGGCAGAAAAAAGATGAGTCGCCTTTATCAGCGGTGCGTAAACAGGCAGAGAACCGCGAGGAGAAGATATTCAGAACGAAGAGGCGGAGAGAAATGAATTTAATTCAAAAGGTACCTTCTTACTGTGCGCGCCCCACCGCTTTTATCCTACGCCCAAGAATTTATAGATCGCGAGAGGAGCAGCCTCGAATGCAGAGAAAGAGACAGAAGAACGGAATCTACCATGGTACTATGGAATTTATGGCTAGATTGAAATACCGCGACTTTAGCACCAGTGACAAATTAACATTAGATTTATGGCTCTCGATCATTATCTATCCACTTCTACTTGCAAATGAACCGTTTCCTCCACAATTAGCATTAACACATACAGTTTTCTTCCATTCCAACTATACGCCAATTGTTGAAGAAAGAATGAATTGTTAAAGAAAGAAATTACTAAAATAAATATTTTAATAATTGTTCGATTCAATTAGTCTCCTTTATTCGAAGATAATAGTTTTCACGAATTAATTTATCAATTCATTTTTCTTAAATTTACACAGATCACAATTAGAAATGCTTAAAAAACTATTCTATTTTGTAAAGGTATTATATAGAAATAATAAGGTATTAAAAAGGAAGCGCGACAATAGTGCCGCTGCAGATTTCCTCGCTCGAGTTAACGATTTCGCGAAAAAGTTTCTTTCGCGGAGGAAGTAAGCGAGAAGAGTTGATCCTTTTAAACCGATAAAACTCGTTCCTTCGGAAGCATCACTGCCAGTTTTAGGTCTCTATCCCCGACTCGACCAGAGTTGTCGAGATATAATTTCATTTTCTCCTCGTCCTCGCACCACTTTCTTCTCCTCTCTTCAATATAGTTTTAAGCTACCAAAGACACTCTTTGCATTCGGCTCACTTTAATTCACCGACGGAATAAGCCTGAATTTTTGCGCTTTCTTTTGGAATTCAGGCTTCTTCTCGAGAGCATTATAATCAATTCCAACCGCATTTCTCGCGACAAACAAAAATTTCTTGAGATTTCTATTCGAAGAATAAGTAAAGAATCCAATGGAGAAACTTTCAAAACTTCATTTTTTAATTGAAGAAATTGGGAATGTCAACTATATTTAAGGTCCACGAATAATAAATAATGTATTTCGGAAGCCATTTCGATTAACATCGTTGCAAAAATGAAATTTGTATTTATGCATTATACAATGTTTATTTTGATTTTGATTTTAAAGGGAATTTTGAAAAACAATGTATATTGTTTCATCGCATTTCTCACTTTCCGTTTTATCGTCTATTCGAAATTTCCAAAAAAAACAAGTATTTGGGCAACTATTTTATGGATTCGCAGTGCAGCGAATTTATTTAGAGAACTGAGAGTCGAGGAAACGAGATAGTTTTGCAGGGGTTATAATTCGCCTGTAATTTGAGAGGACAGGGGTATTGAAACTAGAGCGAACTTGGAACCTCTAGTTAAAGCGGAGCGCGACGTAGGAGAGAACCGTGCAACTGAAAAGCTGCGGGAAAAACTCGTTGTCAGTGGTGGCACCGTCGCCCCTAGCAATCACAAAGGAACTTTTTCCAAATGGAAATACAAGAGGCCGCTGTGCACGCGAAAAGCGCGAGACCTTCGCGTACATTTGCCACGAAACCACCTTCGAGAAAGGAACGTGCTTTGCTACCGGGCTACGCTAATGTGATAAACTTCTACCTTGAAATACTCCCACTTTCTGTAACGAACCCGCGCCACGATAGTCTTTGCGAATCCCTAAAAGGTTTCACTTATTTTTCCCAGGATTTTTCCTTAAATTCCCATCGCATTGCTTCCACTTTTTCCCCTGCTTTACTAATTACTGTCAGGTATCCAGGAAAATATTAATCAGAATAATATCATTACAATTTGTCATGGTGATAATTGTCTCTATATATTTTTCTCCTACAATTATTGAGCTCGCTACAATTAACTAAACTCGTATTAATAATCAATGATTTGTTGAATTTATCTCAGAAAATCATTATATTTGTTAAAAGTCGTGTTTAAGAAAAGACTAAATTGAGTTTGGTGTAAAATGAGTCTGTAGAAAATTTGCTAAGATTATACGAATAAAACAAGTCAATTTTATCCCTCAATTCTATCGTCGTTGTTGATCGACATCAAACGCGAGTGATAACGAGTCCGTATGACCCGAAATTTTCGCGGGGTGAAGGTACTTTTCATCTTTGATATCCAGCCCCATTTCTTTTCACTATTGAGCCCTTCCGTCGACACCCTCGCTTCCTTACTTTCGATTTGATCATCGAAAAGAGGGCGCGCAGAGAATAGAGTGCACAGCCTTTAGGATGTCGAGGTACCGAGTCAAGCTTCAGAGAATCTTTCTAAGCGCCTTCAGTCGCGGTATCGTGGCTCCTAAGCATCGAGTTTCACTGCAAATGTACTTACAAGGTGGTCTTGACTATCTCGATCCAATCCGATCGTTCCGACTCAATGCGATGAAGCAGCTCGAGTCGGTGAAGCAAGAAGCAAATGTCGATTGTATTGCGACTTTGAGATACTGAGCAAATAGAAGGTTCAATTCCTTACATTGAATTATTGGCTATCGGAAGATATTATATCAGATTTACGCGATAATTCGAGCGATATAGCCAATGGAATATTCCTTTGTTATTTTGTTATTTTAAAAATTAATATAGTGATTTTAGAATCTGAAAACTTCTTCGACACAATTGATTTGTTCTTCAGAATAAATTAGTTTGATGATAGAATTTAATGATGACATCTAGAACCCAAGTCTTTTTTTTTCTCCTTTACAAGAGTATGATATATCTGTGTATTCGAAGTTGTTTCCGAAATCATTGAAACACGAATCCGACGAAAGGATCTCTTTCAGGGAAAACATCATTAATCATTTTAATAACTTGGTGAAAAAGACTGTGGGAACGAAAAGAAATGGTGTTTATCACCCTCGCCCTTCGCGAAGCCATCGGAATTCCTCTCTCCAGAGAATTTCTCTTAGCAATAACTTCTGGAAATCCTGGAAACAGGTCAGATGTCCTGTTTCTCATGACTTGCTCGACGTACAATGGACGAACAATTAGTGGTATGTAGTATGTGCGAATTTGAGCGCACCGGTTGCCCATCGATCCATTCATCTCCACAGATTTCGACTGTGCCAATAATATTCGCGAATCCGCTCACATATTCCCCGCGAAAATTTTCTCTATACCCTTTATTTCCCACGAGTAAGTAATTATTTCTCGGTACCTTCGACTAGTCAAATGAAGGATTTTCGTATGGGTCATTAATTAAAAGTTTCATTAAAATCCAAAACGGATCCGTGTTAATTTACGATATTGCAATTATTTAAATTGGTAGAGTATCGTAACACTCGAATGTAATTTAAATGAAACAAATTGCGGATTATTCAGGAAATATAGTGAGAAGAAAGGGGCCAATGACTTTAATGGATTTTAATTAATGAAGGTAAAAACAGTTGTTTCTTTTATTATACACGTGGTGTAAATAACTAAAGCAACTGGAAATTGGGCATTAATATTTAATCTCCAGGGCCGAGAGGAATCCTATTGTAGTATTTACTTTTATCTAGTAGGTAGTTCGTAACCAACAAGTTCTCCACCTTGGTCTCGCGGCAGAAACCATTCCGTTCCAATTCAGACTACGCTCGATACGCGCTCGCGTACGGTGGCGCGAGAATGAAAAAAGAACTTGCGAGCGGAAGCTCGTAGATTCACCGAGTTATTCCATTTTTCACGGTGCACGGCTGTTACACACTACCGACAACAATGCTTCTTTCTTTATGTCGAGCGAACTTCTGCGGTCACTCGGCGATAAGAACTTTTTCTTCCCTTTTTCACTTTAGCCGCAAGAGATTTAGTTCCTACCACTGTTTTATTGCGTTGAAATTCTCACAGAAAATGGATTAGTTAGATTAGATTTCAATTAGGGATCAATTACAAAGAAGTGTATTAGTTGAAATGTTAATGTGAAAATTGTGTTAATAGATTTGAGAAGTGAAAGTTTATGTTAAAGATGAATTATTTTGTTATAAAGATTATAATTAAAATTTGTTCAAGTAAATGCAGCACTAGAATAAAGTACTCTGCTCATTTTATACTAGTTTAAAGAACAGTCACATATCGCTGCGAGCTGCAAAGAAACATACTAGCAAAAAGTTTTCTGTGTCACGAACTCTTCTTTGCCACTTCTTACCACACAACGGATGCTTCTCAACATTTTTTTTTTTTTTAATTACATTCTGAAAAATAGCGTTTAATTAATTAATCGCTCTACGGTGAGAGTTAATTAAATTTACAAGACACGTCTTTGTCCAGTTGAACTTTTCTAGTTTCAAGAGGCTTTCCAACTTCCGTTTTAACATCTTTCATCGTTTGTGTCTTTAAGAGTGTTTTTAATTATTCCGAAATTTTCACTAAAATTTTCCAGTTGCAATTAGTTCTTGATGAGCAATTTGACGGTAAGGTGGATTTTGTTAAACAAGTTTTGACTGTCGCATTCAGCCTCTCGATTTTTCAACTCCTCTATTTTTCAAGAAGCGTCGGCTGTGACGCCTGCTTTTTTAATGCGCCTTGAATAACTGAAATCTGCATTGGTATTTCGGTCGCATCCATCATCCGCTGCCGAATAATAAACTATTTATGATGCGGCGGGCTTAAATAAAGCATCGACGATGCAAGTTTCATTAGTGGAAGCTGCGAACGGTTCGGGGCTTTGCGATGAAACGGCAATCAACCCTCCAATCTTGCATCCAGTCTGCGCAACCCCCTTGCAAGATTAAAAAACTGCAGTAAAGAATGAGAGACAACGAAAAGAAAAATCTTCCTGAAAGTAATTTTAAGAAATTTCATTAAACATTCTGGCAATTTAAAAGATTCACTAATTTTCACTAATTTCAATCGGTAGTTCACAATTTTTTTAATACTTTGAATTGAACAAAGTAAAATAGTTACTTTTAGAGTTCCTTCTTTTTCTTTTTCAATTTCTTCATTTTGAAAACCATGTACATAAATGTTTTATTCTATTCAGAAAAAAACTACCTTAAAAAACAAATGAAAACTCTCTCGAATTTTTTCCATTCACGCAAGAACCTTTGACCAAAAAGAAAGAACTGTTTCGGCAGGAGTCTTCATTAAAATGTATCCGAACAAATGAATATTTCGTACGAACTTAAAGAGTGGAGAGAACAAAATGGAAGATAATGTCTCGGGCAGTTTCACGCGCGCTTTCCTCGAGCCTTAAATCTCCGCCTGCATTCCATTCCACTCGTCCTCGACTGCTCGTTTTGTTTCCTTTGTTTCTCTGGAGCTCGCGCATTCGAGCAGCCATATTTCGCAGAAAGCGGAACACTCGAGTGACTCGATGAACCACTGGCATCGTTCTTTCTCTTCCTTTTCTTCATCTTTTTCTTCTTCTTCTTCGTCTCTCGTTCTTTTTTTCCACTTAATTAAATGGCATCGATTAATTCCCTTCTCGGTATCATTTTTCACCCAGTTAATTTTCGATTTCGTTATTTCGCATTTCGAATTAATCGCGATCGATTCGCTCGCTCGCCTTTAATCCGCGATCGCCTTTTGTCACGCGGCGTAACTGCGGCTCTATCGGACTATTTCCCAGCATCGATTCGTTGAAAAAAAGTAGTGTCCCTTTGGTAGCGAGGTTTCTGCTCTTTAAATAGACTTTGTCGCGATTGTTCGTCGATTAAGCGCGCCATTGGAGACCGCGAGCTTTATATTTCCATGTGTGGAGAAACAGTGGTACCCGCTTTGTCTTTAAAACGCAGGGGACCGAAAACGTTTCTACTTCCTTTCACCCCGCGCTTTCTCTACCGAGAGGCATCCAATGAACGTAGCTCCTATTTCCAAACAGTTACAACAAAAGTTTCAAATTCTCAAATCGAATTCGAACCTCTCGAAATCCCAGAATTCATCGTTTGAGTTAATCTGAGAATTTTAAAAGCACCCTAAAAGGAGTGATTAAAAGATAACTCGTCTAACCCGAATTAACATTGTTTTGTATTGATTAAAAAAGAGTTGAGACTTATTGGAAGAGTCTTATTAAATTCGGAGACAAATTCGGAGACCAGCCAAGGATCCCAGCTCGAAGAAATGATCTACAGCGTTAATCCTTTACCGCTATCTGCCTAACGCGTGTAACTAGCGCACGTCGAGTTCGAAAGAAAGTAGCATGCAGTAGAAAGTAAAGAGTTCCACCCCTTCTACGGATAGAGATACATAGAGAAATATGTCTTCGAGAAGATAAAAGGGTGAGAGAGGCTTCGTCCGAGAGATAGAAAGGGAGAGAGTGAGAGAGAGTGAGTGAGAGAAAAATAGAGACGAAGCCTGAGAGGAATCGCTATTCCATGGATTAATTACATACGTATGCGAGCTCGTGTCCGCGGCGTCCGGTGCAAATTAGCTACCCCGATGCGAGTTTCCTTTCGCGTGGAGGCTTCCGGAAGAATCGTTGCTCATCGGATCGATCGCTTACTCGCTACTCAAGGTGAGAGCTTGGACGATCCTCGGATCAGCTTTGCTGCCTTCCCGGAACTCCTCGAGGGTCAGCTTGTCGTCATGATTCTTGTCCATCTGGTCGAATATCTTGTCCACCCTCTTCTGCGGCGTGTTCTCGTCCTCCGCCTGCGGCTGCTGACCCTGTCACATATCGTCGGATTTCAATCAGATTTATTTCAATAATTTATTTAATTTTAATTTTTCGCCAAGTATAACCAACTAAGAATAAAATCTAATTCAATTTTAAATTAATTCAGTCACTATTTAAACCAATTTATCATTAATTGATATAATTTACAATTTTTACTTGGACAGCTATTATTCAATGGATAATGATCCTGAAGTATTTTTCTTCTCAGAAGATATTAATTACTGTATTTGGTTAAGATAGAATTAGAAATAGAACTTTATTGATTATAGATTTGGTGAAATAGAATGTCTGTGGTAAAATAATACTTTGTAAAGAGTTGATATTGGTGCTCTATCTCTTTTATACTATCTCGACTAAATCTCTACAAACGAAATTACTTCTCCTATCCCATGAACAGGGTTTGCACCCTGACCAATAAATTGCCTCCTGACCGCGAGCTTCTCTCCCCGCTCCGAAAATCGAACGACCAACTTCACTTACTGTTCAAAACACAAATGTGTATAATATCTTGCAGTGGTCCCACACATTCATACGTTCGAATTCCTTTACCTGTACCTAATACATATGTGTCACGTATCCAGTGAGTCGCGGGTCGTTAAATAAATAAACAGTAGAAGGAGCAATCTGACGAAAGAATCCTGTCGCCAGCATGCCGCAAACGAGCTCTTCGGGCAAAGGCTGCTCGAACTTTCGGTATAACTCAAATTTTTTATAGGAAACTGGTTCAGTCGTTGCTTTGTCCTCTTCCGCTCGAGATAGCGCGTCCCCTTCTGGCTGGCTCGTCCCGAAGATTTTTCTGCCTCACATGGAATTTGCTTCCCGTTTCAACCGGAAATGCTGTCCCGGGGAAAACAAAGAACCGGGTCGTCGGCAAATTATTGCGAAACCGTGCAGCAGCCTTTCGCACGACAAGGTCGAACCAAGACACACTGCAATATTGCACTTTTTCCAAAAGTAAATGGAGTCAAGAGAAAGTTCCCCTCTATATCGATCAGCATCGGATTCAAATTTATCTCTTAGAATTCTTTTGTTAGATTTCCAATTTCTACAAGGTGTCACGCTAAAACTATCCATCCAAAATTGCGCGTTACATTATATCCTAATTTCATAATCGTTCTTTTCAAAGTAGCAATAAATTGCTTTCTGAATTACAATGATTTCAACCACTTTTTATAAACATCAAATATTCCAGAAAATAACTGATTTAGATGAAAGGTATCTTATTCCTCATTTCGTTTAAAAAAAGAATCAATGATAGGTGACTTTTACGCATGACATTTCTCTACATATTGGTTCGAAGTAACGAAGATGTTCGAGTTTCCAGAGTTAGTGGTACACCCGGTATTTCCGCACGACGATTTGATCTTTGTTTGGCGCGTCTCGGGTTGTGTACTCCTGTGCCACGGAGCTGCTTTGTGATGCTAAAGTACCTTATTGTCGAGCAAATGGTACCGCGTGCCAGGCGTGTTCCATGGATGAAATATTAAGGGCGAGAAACTGAGAGGAAAGTGGAGGTGGGAAGACGCGACCCGAGAAAAGTGCTTGGTCATTGTTATTTCGAGGGGCTTCTTGACGGGGTGAAAATTAAAAGGGACATGCTCACAACAAAATAAGAAATATAAAGGGCCACGGATACTTCAGGGTGACGAATTCTCCAGCGATGATCTTTGTTGATGTAGTCTCCTTGGATTCCAACGCGAAGAAATTCGAGAAGATCACTTCGTTATTTCATAAAAAATAAAAATAAAGGGGGAGAGTTGTAGAACTCTTATTTTCTTCTCGAATAAACATTATATAGTTTGTGAAAATAGTTCAAGTAACGCTTTTAATGAGACACTTAAATTGAGAAAGTTTCAAGTTAGAATTTTGTAGAAAAATTAATGTTACAATATTTAATGTTCTAATATTTTTTATTTCAGTCTCCAGGAGCTTTTGCTTGGCGAAATTATCACATAAATTGTGAGCTTCTAACGCGCAGGGGATTCTGGGAGAATTAAACAGATAATGTTGCGTGGCGACCTAGAAAATTGTTCAGTAACGAATTAAGAAGCCGCGGGTTGGATGAAATATCGACGAAATTTCCACTTGTCGCAGGAGGAGTAATTCAATGAGGCGCTACTCGCCGCTAATTAACCCTCCGTTTATTGGAACAGTGGCCAATGCTCGGGATATATTACCACAAATTTCTCTGCTGTCGGTTTCATATCCCATGACACGAAACACCATATTATTCAATGTCTCTCGAGTAATATACTTCCCTCTCGAACTAAGATCTTCCGCAGAACTCTAGTAACTCAACTTCGCTTTTTCACTTCCTGTATTCTACACTAAGATTAATCACTCAGTTTTTACTCCTCCTGCAGCCATTATCGCTTTTATTTCAAGCTAGAATCGTTGAATTAAATTCTATTAATTTCTACTTTTATTGAATTTATGTTAGAAATTTTGTATAATTGCCTTTAACGATTCAATGGAAGATATAGTTAACATTTAAAAAATCCTTCAAAAAATTGTATAATTTTAGCTTGAACAGATATTAAATCGAAAATATCTAACCAAAATTGTCTAACTAGTTTTATTCGCAACTCACGGGAAGTTTTAATCGTCGAAAAAGGGAGTGCGCGAAAGAGATAAAAGAGAAAGAGTACAGTGTAGAAGAGATAAGTGAAATTAAGCGTTACTTGCGAAACTATCTTGAGAGAACTAGTGGAATAATGGAACAATGACTGCATTGCACAGCAGAAAAGTCGTAAAATTCAAGTCGAAGCATGTTAGTCAAGCGAAAGGGGAAGCTTATCTTCGAAGAAAGTCGTTGAAGAGCGAGGGTGGAGAGCGAAACACAAGCGAAATATGCGGTTGAAGCTAATTCGAGATTTTCGTGCCAGGAATTTCGCGTAAAGGGCGCTTCCTGGATTGTTGGCGATTTAAATGCCATACAGAAGTTTTCCTACGGTATTTCTGATCCCTTCTCTTCAACGACCCTCGGTCAAGCTTTTAATACTCACTACTTATTCATGACTTCACCATGAAGAGCTTAGTAAATATTTCATATTTCGATGCTACTGGAACCATATGATATTCAACTTTCAGGAATTATAGCTTCGAATACAAGAAAAATTAATTATCAACCTACGATCAAAAATATTAATTTTTCCTCTTTTTTACATAAATGAAGATACGAGGAATTAAAAACTGCTAAGATAAACGAAGATTAAATTTTGTCGAATAAAAAGGAGATTGAAATTAATAAAGCTTTTTAGGAAAAAGGTTGTTTCAACAAAGAAGATATTTTTTGCGGAGGTTTTTCAAAATGTTGTTCGCTTTATCGATTCCGTTGTTCGCGTTCCAGTGGCAGCCTGGATTGAAACAACTGGTACCAGCTGAAATCCATTAAATCAGCCGATGCAAGCAAACATTTGAAATTTCCTATCGTAGTGTCGCACGTGCCGTTCATTATTGGCGGTTTTGAAATTTTGACGGGGCATTCATGGTGACACGCATTCGCTCCCGAGAATTAGCCAGATTCGCGAAACAGGAAAATCAGAAATGCACTCGCCCTGATAAACGCTGCTATGTATGCAATCTACACATATTGTATACGATCTAAATGCGTGTGCATGAAAATACGTAAGTACTTATGTATGCAAAATATTTACGCTGCCGCAGCATTCTGGGATGGAAATTGATAAGCGAATTGAAAAATTCGCGAGATTATTTGCGTGTGATTAAAAACTGTTTTCTTAATGTAGCTGAATTTCGAAAAATGATAAAGTAAATGAAACATCATTTAATTAAAATTTGCACAAATAAGATATTTAAAAGTCGATTTATAGTTTAATATAATTTATAATAATTTGACTGTGCTGTAATGAAAGCATTTACTATTATTATTTTTATTGATATCAGTAATTAAACTTTGACTTGCAATAAATAAGATAAAAATGCAGATTTTGTTTCCAATTTTCACGAGATTCAGTTCGTTGACAATTTAGCGTGTTTTTCTCGAAGAAATGGCTTTTATCGCAAGCGTCATCCCATTTCTGTCCCTGAGGGGATGTTTGTCGAATAACTCACTCGAAGGAAACGCGGCCTTATCTAGCGCGGAACAAGTTTGGAACACGCACATTGTCAGCGGTGGGCGTATGATCAATAGGAGACGGTGAAAATTGGGGTTGCCAGACGAGTGACGTGTCGTTGGTTGCTTTTGTTCCGACTACCTGCATGCTCATTAACAGTGAAAGCAACCACACGGTAAATATACCTTTTCAGAGAAAGTCCCTACTCATCGAAACTTCCACATTAGTGCCACGCACTGTGGAGACTTCGATTTCCAGATGAACTGCATGGGGTACTTTTCAATATACACGTGGATCTAGTATACAATGTAATATACAATTTTATATGATACATAATAAAATGATAATTATTTTTCCTAGAATTCTATTTCGAAGATTTCACGATTTTTTTTATTTATTATAGTTATTGTAACGGAGCACAAAATATTGGGGGATATTGATTAATGATTGGTGCTCAAGATAGATAAGTGCGATATGTATGAAGGTGTTAAAAAAAATGCTAATGTAGGAATGATAAGAATTCAACTGGTTCTGAAACTCCTAATTGAACGCTCGGACTGAATCGCTTATCGCGCCAAAAACTTTTCGCTGCTCTCTCGATTTTGTGCGCATATGATTTAACTTTACTTTGTCAAAGTACTTGAAACTTCTCTTTAGGAACTTCCCTTTTTGTCATTCGACGGAAGTTTTAAACGTCTCGAACAATCATTTGCATCATTTTAGTAGCGCAGCGGTTTCCGGAAGTATTCGATATGAAAAATTTAGCAGATGTCTGCCTTCGTAAATTGTAACTGAGAACGAACATGAATCGTACGTTAACTTCAGTCAATTTCTTATGTAGGATATTACGTAGCTAAAATTAATCAGTAAAAGAAGACTCTATGATAGCTCTTACAAAGACAAGGTGAAGAATAACCGTGCGAGGCTTAAATGTATAAATGGACGGTAAATAATAGTTATTGACAATTATATGGAATTTTAGAAATATATTACAAATAAAATTACTCATTCGACTTTGAATAGAAAAATTGTAATTATCTTTAGTAAGTTTAGTTTATCTTGAGTGCTTATAAATGAAATTTGAGTTTTTGGATATTTCAGAGTTTTGAGGCGATTTCAACTGAAATTGGGACAGTGGTGACAAGGATAAGTTTCACGGAATCACGCCAGGGTAAGAAATTTGCAATAGCTTGGGGAACATACGCGAGGAAAGATGAACGACGGTGAATTTCTTTTCGCCCTATTCGGCCGCATTTTTATCCGCTTAGCTTCACGACCCTTTTTACTAGCGCACCAAATCTACGACTAGGTTTTTTCTATTTGCCCGCCGGGGTAATGCGCTTGACCCGGGTAATTGGCCCACCCCTGCCCTTTTCCTGGCCCTTCTTCACCCTCCGTCACTTCTCGACTCTCGCGACGAACCGTTTTCCCCAGTTTCTCAAGCCAGTGAAAACTTTTTCGCGAAACAGCACATGTTCAAAATCTAACTCTAATTTTGGCTCTTGTTAAGATTCGGATTCCACAAGTATTTTCGGCTGCAAAAATCCCGGCGGAAATTTAGCCTCCTGATTGTTTTTAGGGAACTAAGTATAATCTTTTTCCGCAACAGGAGTAAATTAATTTAAACCCAATTTGGCATTTCCGCAAAAATCACCCGGAGAATATTATTTTCGGGGAAATATTCTGAATATTTCAAATGAAGCCAAACGAGATTGAGAAATGGAATGGTATAAAATGGAATGTGGCCGGAGAATTTCGAAGTTAGCTCTTGCTTTAAAAGGGTAATTCAGTTTTTAGCCGAACATGCCATCAGTGTTACACAATTTCGCGCTTAACCATGTGGCGGTCTGTTGGGACACGTGACTATCTAGTCAAGTTACACGGCACGTACGTTTCCATTGTCGACTATCGCGGTCACAGTAATGGCCATTTCCGATGTACGATTCGGCCTCGAGCTGTCAATATCCTCTAATGCACAAATTCGGTGCGAAAAGTGCTCGTGACAAATCAATTGAGGAGAGAACAAAAAAAAGAGGTTCTTTAAAAAGAAATTCCCTCTCAAATGACACTACTGCAGTTTTATCAAATGCAGCACAAAAGCTTTCGACGAAAAAGTGACAATCAACGTCAACCCAATTTTCGGAAATAAAAGTTCTTTCAATGACAATAAAATTCGGTAGAAAACATTATTAAAAAAATCTTTTATTTTGTCATTAAATTGAATTATTTTTCTTTAAATAAGCAACATAATTTTCAATCGAAAGTAGAAAAACGCGTCTTTGTATTATCGCGATTGAATTTCATTTCCAACCCTTAGTCACTTCTGTCGAAAAAATTTGGCTTTCAGGAACTTGTCGCAAAGAGTGTAGAAGGGTAGGAGAGATTCAGAAACCGGGTTAAATCGAGTCGTATCGTCATTAAGCACAAAGTGATCATCCACACCCTCAACCACGCGCTATAATAATAATAATTGCACGTAGCCAAGGGGTTCTGAAGCCGTAATCCAAAGAGCAAGTTCTCAGCGACCGCTCTTGGCTCCTCGAGACAGGAGAATTGATCGCTCGATTCGGAGCAAGGGGATAAATTCGCAGGAGAAACGCTGTAAATCGCATAAACCGCTCAAAAGGAGCATGTTGTAGACCGTAACAAGCTAAGTACATTTTGTAGAGGGAAGCTCGATCAGATCCGAAGGTTTCATACAACTTGAAATTCTCTGGAAAACTGGAAGAAGACTCACCACCATCTGATATATCGCATCCACGATATTGTACATCTCTTCTCTCGTGATGAAGCCGTCGTTGTCCACATCGTACAGTCGAAAGGCCCCTGTAAAACGATAAGAAGAATAAAAGCGGTTCTTTCTTTCTTTTCTCCTTCCCTCGATGCTTCTCCCACTCGAACTCGTCGAATTTCCTCAAAGGAGATGGAGGAATCAGTCGAATGAGATGTACAAGTAATCCTTCTCGAATCTCTATACTCGGTGTCCAGAAATAACTGAGAACCTTGATTAAGTGAGGTTCTACTGAACAAAATTGTAAGTCGATAATGTGGAGGAAGAATATTGCGAAATCATCTTTTTTTAATGAGGTCCTGACGTTTATCCTATTTTTTACTGAATTTCTTAGGGTCACGATCTGTTTAAGGGGCCACTTTCTGGACACTCTGTATATATTCCCAATACGATGTTCTTGTTCCTCGCTATTCCGTCCTTCGAGTTTCCTATTCTCCTTTTAACTCAACATAACTCAACTCATATTATTCACTCGTTTTCTCCTAATATCCCATCCTCCTCTGATCTCAATCTAAAATATAACAACTTCATGATACAATGACATGAAACCTGAGGTAAAATTTTGAAATCAAAACTTCTCGGGAAGTGGTATTCGAAATGGAACTTCAAATTAATGAGGAACAGTAGTTTCAGTTTATAATACAGTTAACGTTCAATTCGTCCTTAAATCCTCAAATGAAGAAGATTACGCATTTCAAATTTCCAAGCGGAAAACAGAGTAAGGCTTATGAACCTGTTGAAAGGAAAATTCACGAAGTTCTTCGAAATAGCGCTGTACATCGTTCGAGGTCTAAAACTGTAAAACCAGCGAATGGGAACTTGTTAAGGCCTCATTAGTCGTAGTTTCTCTCCCTTTATTTCGAAGATCGCTCTTCAAGAGTCGTTTTACGAAGCTATCTCGATAATAATGAGGGCAATCAAGAGAGTGTAATTCTCCGTAGAAATCGGCGTCTTATAGAAAACTCTACTTTAGTACACTTGTGTTTCGCGCCAAAATCGAGCATACAGGCGAATCCATCTTGTTGAAATCCCTTATTCTCAAGTGAATCATCCATCTCCTACTCGCAGCAGCTGCTTCACGTTCAATTTACTCGGCAACAAGCGACTCGAGATACCTTTATATATTTGTCTTACTCTCTGTTCCGGTTTCACTGAACACAACATCCCATTACACGAGCAACGAAACAAAAGAAAAACAACCGATTCACTGATTCTACGTTACGCCAAATGCGTAGTGACAGTACTAGCTAGATATCATAATATTTTTCCACCGAAATGCACGGTTTCAACCATCTCGCCAAACCCGTGCACGCGGATTTTCTTTGGGAAAAACTTTTTTTATTAAAAACTTTAGTCCGACGGTAGCGAATATACGAGGGATGAATTTGCTTCGGAAAAATGCATGCTGCAGACCACGCGTTATTTGAAATGTGCTTGGAATATAATGAAACCTCGTCTATTTGAATCTCAGCCTGGTAAAACAAAAAAAAAAAACAAGTTCAAAATCCACGAGTTACACTTTCTTAATCTCGCACGAAATGCAAGAAAACAATTAAATTATTTACTTTATTTGCTACCAAACATTTACATTTTATTCTGCAGAAATGTATTATCAGTTCGATTTCTTTTTTTCTTTCGATTGTGGTTGAAAATACCGTTACAGTTCGCTCTGTATTTTTCTCTGAATCAAGCGAAGAGTATCTTCCATATGAAATGTGTGGAAGTAATTGAGATTGATGCTTCAAAGTACTATCAAACATTTGCATTTAATTCTGTAGAAATTATGTTGGAATTTATTTCTCTTTTACTTCGACGTAGTTAAAAATATATCGGTGAAATGTAGAGAAAAAAAGGAAACGTTTTGCGGAGTCGTACAAAAATCAAGTAATGGGTTTCTCTTTGTCGATCGACAAATATTTGCAGTACTTCGTAGCATCGAGAATCGAATCCCCTAGGAAGTTCAGTGTAATCGTTTAAATAGGGTTTCGTTTGTCCGATTGTCCAATTCCGAGTGAACGCGCGTGGCCACTGTTGAAGCGTAGCTTAATTAATTGGCTGGCAATCGAGAGCCCGGCTCGGCGCGTCGCTGCCAAACGAAGGATATACTCACAGTGAAGTTTTTCATCTAGGTTGCCACGCGACGTAACCGAGAGTGCTCTTATGAACTCCTCGAACTCTATCGTGCCATCCTGCAACAAGAATCAATAGATCACAAGTGATATTTCTCCCAAATATTATATTATTATTATTGGATTACTATATTATATTGTTTCGAATATTAACATCTTTTTATCTCGATATTTACTATTTTTACTCAATTTTTTTTTCCTTTCTTTCGTCCCACTAAATTAAATGTAGTGCTACTCTTTAAAATACTCATCAATTCTATCAAATGTTACTATATTGATAGAAAAATGGTTTAAAACGTTTAAAACAAATCGTTAATTTCTGATATTACCATTATAGGAATAATGTCTGTTCCGGTGACGATTATATGTATCACGATAATTCGAGTAAGAGTTATCGCGTGAGAATAAAGATCAGATGATGGTGCGGTTGAAAACGTAACAGTGGCTATCGGTAGGATCGAAACAGGAGCTAACGTTAAAGGCCTCTTTCTAATGGTGTAATTCCTCGCGTTCGGTTTACGAGACTAGAAATCGAGTGCATCGGCGTACTGAGTTCGTAGGCTATACAGCCGTTTAATGGAAGTTTAGTCGTAGAGGGAGCAAATAACAATACCAAAGGAAAATGCTTACGCTCGAGGAACATTGTCGAGTGTGTATCGCGTGACGCGGTTCGACACGCGAGAGTTTCGTTACAACCCACCTAAATCCCTTCAAACTTGACTATTACGTACATCCGAGAAAACCAGGACACTCGCGATAGGATTTCTAGCGACTTTAACTTTTCGATCGGGTCTCGCAGCGAGAATCTTTTCTCGAAATATTTTCTCGTGATGGAGTTGAAGCCCCTTGAAACCTCAAGTTAAGTTAAATGTAGTTTTCATTTCGAACCGAGTTCTTTTTACCAGTTTTTACCATAAAGTTCTGTTAGAATCTGTTAGAATGAAGAAATGTCATTGGATTTTTCATGTGAATTTGCATGATTTGGGGTTGTAAATCGTTAAAGAGGAGATGCGATTATAAAAGGATTGGAATGAGACTTACACTGTTCTCGTCGAAGACCCTAAATACCAGAGAGGCGAACTTCGAAGGATCACCGTGGGGAAAGAACACCTTGTAGATCCTTATAAAACCCTGAAATCAGATAGCAAATTACGTAGCTTGTTATTAATTATTTTTATGTTTGTCCTGATTAACTCTGGATAAGTTTATCTACCAAATTATCTGCTATTAACAAAAGCATTCACATAAAAAAAATGAATATTCTCATTTGCAAATTTATGATCCTACATTTCGAATACTCTATTACTTTAATTTAATGATTCTTTACAACATTCGCTTTAGTTTTGACGATGATTTTTAGTTTAAGATCCAGAGATAATTATAGAGTAAAATTAGAAATGAATTCGTACCTGTTCCGTGAGAAGACCGTTGGGGCAGTCTTTCAGGAATCCTTTGTGCCTGGGTAGAAACATGAGCCAAGTTACGTTAAATAACGCAAGTCCTCATTGGGTCATAGACAATTCCAAAACATTTGTCGTCGAAGAAATCGCGCATAGAGAGTCGAGATTAGAAAGCCGAATGACAGAAGTGTAATATCGTTCGAGAAATCGTTCTTTGCCAACTGGCGTTAACATTCGGTTTCACCGTGGAGACAACATAACTCTGTTTGCACGATATCTTCGCGAGGAAACTTTTTACGTTTGCTTTTGGGTCGATTATTTCTTTGTGATACACTTACCATTGTCGAATTTCCTTCTCGGTAACTGAAACACAGAGAAAACCGAATATTTCAATACAATTTTATCTAATATTTTTTCACAATTATTACAAACAGTATAATCCAATCGATAAAGAAGAAAGTGAATAATTTTCAGTGGTTTTTAACGGCAATCGAACGGTCGATAAAATCGGAAAATCTTTATAAAAAATCCATAATACATTCGTATCGCACACGCGGTTTCCACGGCAGCAAATCGCACGCGAAGCACTGTTATTCCAGTGGACAAGAAATAAAATGAAACGTGAACGCGAAGAAAAAGATGAATCGCGAGGGAAAGCCAGTTCGCGGAGACTTCTACTTGCGTATAATATTATAGCGAGCCATAAAGTAATGGAACCGACTGATTTATCGTCCGGCAGATATTCATGAATTCGACACTTAAGCCACTCGCTTCGGAAACCAGATCAACTGGGAATATTCAATGCGGTCCAATCGACAATAGCCGCCTTACATATTAATACGCTCCTTCCCAAGCTAATTACTTTCCGAATTTCCCTAATTTCCAGATAAAATGCTTTTTTAGTTAATTTTCTATTTTTATAATGTTACGAAATACTATAATCAATTCTTTTATGCAGTCATAGCATTTTATTGGTTTCAACCGATTAATTACTTCTCATTAGCGAAATTTAATCGAAAATTGATCGATAATGAGCCATTTCGGGATATTTATCTTCTGTATTTTATTAAAAGTCACGTGACACACATTATGTTTAACTGTAAGACGCTATTGGCCATAATAATATCGTGGGTAATAAAAATGCGAATAAACGGAAGAATAATAATTCTCGTTAACGGAAAGCTCGCGGTCAGCATCGTCAGGGAGAAAGGATTAAATTGGTAGATGGGCAACATCCGACGAGACAATTACCTCTTCTTGGCAATTAGATCGTTTTTCGATATGGTTCGTAGAGAGGAAAAAAAGAAGAGAAGAGCTGACGCAGCTAAATCGGCAGATTTAAAGTTTATGGAGGTCCTCGGGTATTTTCCCTCGGTTTTTGCGTATTTTCGCGTATTTTCGCGTATTCGTAGACTACCGCTTTCCGATGCTCTTCGGGAAAAAGTGACCGTTTTCATTCGGCGGATTCAATTTGGACCGAGGAACCGATACCACTGCTGGTGATACCGAGGCTTGCTGATCGATTGACTCGCGCACTGATTGTCACTAGGAAAACTCTGCGTCCAGATCCCTAGCAAAAGCTTTGGTGACTTTTTATCCGACAGATTCTTTTATTTGCTTTAGAATCTCTGGTGAATTTTAACCTGCGTTTTTACATCGTCGGTCCGACGTTCTTTGATCAAATTCCAATTATCTTTCTCTCGATTTAGAGAAATTAACTGTTAATCGGCTTCTCACAGTCACTTGGCTTTCTGCTTTCTGAATGTGTTGTTTTAAGAAATATTATTTCAAATTTGAGTTTTACATGATATTCCAGTTGAGAAATTCAATGTTAATTTCTAGTTGTGTTTTTAGAAACATTTGGTAAAAAATAGATTCGTTTTTATACTCAAAGTATTGCGAATTTTCTAAAGTTATCGTTGATCTGTAGTTCGACCACAGTTATGAGTCTTAAAGATTTTTCAGAAAGTCTTGAAAGTCAGAATCTTTGAACTTATTTTGAAAATCTGTACTCGACGAGGGGTGGAAAAATTCTTAAAGTAACCGAATCCATAAATAATGGATGACGAAACAGTCGTTCGGACGGTGGTTTTCGCTTTTATCGCGAATAAACAGACGTTGCCCTCGGCATATAGGATGAGAAATCCGATCTAAAAGCTTCCGTTAAAATTCCGCCTGGCGAGTCTTTAAATTTTGCAGGTCGTCGATTAAACGTCGTTGCGACGAGGTGGACTGCTCCATAAACAAACATCATTGAATCGTTGGATATCCCATTAATCGTGTGTCGCACGACTCGCGACGTCAAGGAATAAATAAGCTGGCATTAATTATCGCGACAAGCGCGCGCTAATGAAATTCCCGAGCTTCACTGAAAACGGGACGAACAAAAAATATTACTTTTTCGAGAACAGCAGGCGAGTGAAATTCGAAAAGCGAGCTTGTGCTCGCGTGTCGAGCGACTGGCAAACGAACGCACCGAAACGACCGAATTTAAAAGACCCATATTTGACGATGAGTTTTTTTCTTTCTCTCACTATCCATTTCATTAAACTGCACATTATGCACTGGGAGAGAAAATTTCCACGAATTCTGTTCAGCGGAATTATTTGATTCGCGGGATCGATTAATGGATAGATTTATTACTTAATACAGATGCAAATTCGTCCGCAGTTTCATTGTTAGGGAAAATTGAGGTTTAATTCAAAATCGTCAGAGATTTAATCATTGTCTCTTTTCGTATTCATTTAATCATGGAATTTCTATTTTAGGAATAGAAGAATTCTTCAAAAGGATTTAATTAGTTAAATCTCTCTAAAAGTAGATTTCCAGAAATATGGCAATAAATTGTAAGATTGTCACATTTTCCCCAAAAAAGTAGTAACATTTCCTTGGATTCGAATTCAGCGTTTAATCCCTGTTAAAACAGAATCGGAATCGGGAAAGCAAAGTTTAAAAGTGAATTTATCGATAGTTTACATGGCGTTTTGATAAACGATCCACGCATAATACTTGGTCCGGCGCCGGGGGGTTTCGTTCGATTTTTACAATCCGCCGTAAATCCTGTCACTGCCGACGCTCGACTTTTTCGCCGCGGCGTGGCCCAGTTATTGGGGCAAGGTCGCAGTGTTTTCGAGATGCCACCCTTCCTTTCCTCGCGGGGCAGCCGCCAGCTTCGATATAGTTCAACCCTGCGAAATGAATAAACGGAACGGCAGAATGAAAAGAGCACACTGAAGAGCACGTTCAGAGAAAAAAAGTCAGATCTCCACGCTTTTGGTTTATATGATAATAATGGTTGCCTCTGCTTTTTCCTCTGAATACGATTCATTTAAAACAACCCCATCCAGGAAGAAAATCGTTCGGAATCTACTATCGCTTTACTTTACACGAGATTCCTGCAATACAAATCTTAATATATATTATTTTCAATTTTCTCCTCCCTGAAACGTTTCTCTTGGTTAAAAGATAGATTTGACTCTGATTATATTATCGATGTCTCATGAATCATAAAAATATATTTTATCCATGATTATGATCTTTTCTTCAATTTATTTTTTTACTCTGATCAATTATTGGTAGTAGGTTAGCACGTTGTTTAAATATGTGGGAAGAATATATATGCGAGTTCATTAAGAAAGGTCTGTTTAATATGTATAGAGACCAGCTGGCTGGTCTGGTTAATTACGCTACGTGACACGCAATAATTTGGCGAAATTAAGTCTCTCGACTAACATAAGAGGAGGATTCGTTGAGACTCGCAAGAAGTCGATAGGTATTCCGTTTTAAGCCTCGACGCGCTTTCTCATTCGATCTATCAAGGATGGGATGAACTCCATTATTGTTTTCAATAGCTGACACCAAAATTTTGTGTCAATTTTCATTTTTGAATTATCTAAAACCTAATACACATATTTTTTCGAATTTCTATCAACGTTTTTAATATCGTATCAGTTTACTTAAATTAGTGTATTAGTTAATATTTAGAAGTAGTTTCTGTTGGGATGAAAATTTAATAGTGAAAACTATAGTAGCGAAAATATCGAGGGGGTTCGAAACAAATAGGAATGAAGCACTCAAGTCAAATAACAGGATGTCTCGGGTCGGTTTCGAAGGCGAGACGTCAGCTAAGCTTGACGTGGGTACACCTCTCTAAGCTGGTAATCAGTTGCCAGAGGGAATTCTAACGCGCTTCGAAGCTTATCGATCATCGACGGGAATGTACGTGATACCTGAGGAACCCGAAATTCCTCTCAGCTTAGATCTATACCCTCTACTATCTTTAGCTTGCTAGCCGACGCTGCGAATCTGTTGATGTTATGTTATTGTTTACGAACCGTGTGCATCATTAGCTCTAACATTATAATGCGTTACAAACAACTGTTACCAAGACAGTGTTACGTTACCCGTAAAACTCAAATTTCCATAAAAACCAAACAATTTCTATCCATTTTATTAAGTTTCAATTATTCAATTATAATTGATTTATTCAATTGTCCTCGCCAAAGATATAATTGCATATTAAAGCTGTCTATGCTTAATTGTCGTGGTCGAATAAATCATAATTGAGACTTTACTGTTGAAAATGAAAGACAGGAGTTAGTAATATGATGAATTTTAAGTATATTGTAACGAGTTAATTTCCCGGCGATAATTAGCAATGGAAAATTGCAGCAGCGTAAACTAAAGTGTTATATGCATACAGAGTGATTTTCCCGGGAGAAGTCAAGTGTCAAGTACTCAAGTGGCATTGGTAGGATATTGCGAGGCGGCGATAATTTCCGGCACGCGGCTGCTGGTTTATGGCGGTACGCGCACCAACGTACTGCTAGTGCAGTACTGTACTCCATCAGGAAAGCACCGGAATAATTTATATCACCACGTAGTACGTGTACTACGTACTACACGCGCTAGTCGAGCTCGCCATCGACTTTGTCGAACGCTTTACGATCCGCGAGTCAACCCATTAACCACTCGTCCCATGAGTGACGCTTCACTGTTACAGAAAACTTCGAAATATAATACTTCTTTTCGATCTATCAAAACTAGTCCAACTATTAATTCCTTTATATTTACTATCGATCAATCAATTTCCAGTTTATCCTGAGAATTCGACCTAATTTTTACTTGGTAATATCAAAAAAATATTCTGTAATAATTATTATCATTTTCTTACTTTTAATAAATCTAATAGCATAATTTATACATAATTTATACATGTTAATGAATTGAAGGAGATTATTAAAATTGCACTATTTTATTTTTGAATAGATCACTTAATTATTTTTCCTAAAGGTCCAAGAAAAATGATCGAGGATTTTTTACTTATATCTCCAGTGATCTGACGCTATTCGTATTTCTCCTGGTTATTGTTACTTTTCCACTGAGTCACGAGAGAAATTTGTGTAAAATATTCAAGCGTAATACCTAGTCGTCAACAATCAGGTATCAGACTGAATTCCCTCGGCTCCGGCTGCATAATGGATACAGATTCCACCCGGTGGGTAGCGCAAGATTTTTTGGAGAAGAATTAAGAGAGTACCGAAGCATAAATCCTGATTTTTGAATATGTTTCCTCTCCACGGAACGGATCCAACCAGGTCAATTTTACCTGGACGACGACGACGACAGGAGCGTAAGTTAATGCATGCAATTTATACGAAACCCACTGACGTGTTTATTGCAATTCCTCGCCAACCATATTTCCATCCTTGCACATGCATTCCTGCATTTCCCAGCACATAAGTTAGAATCATGCTCCAATTGTTCGAACCTTCCAGCTGAAATATTTCTTAAACGCATTTTTTTCCTTCATTCGGAATTACTACTAATTACTCGATAGACTCTTCAGTGATAATTATTGAATCACTTTTAGATTTTTATCAAAAATAATCAAAATAACTTAAATAGAAATCTAATGATTTATTGCAAATAACGTAGAATGGAATTTTTGCTTTTAACGTAATAGCGAGTTACGCGAGAATCATCGTGATATGTTAGTTTAAAGGGGCGTGCATTAGTCGGGGGAAAGGTCAGACGAAGGCTGGCAGGAAATGACTAGTGGGCAGAGTGAGTAATGCAGGTGAAGTAGTGGATACAGGGCGACTGGGTAGAATGTTACCCACTTGACTCGGCAATAGGGTGTTATCACGCGCGAAACTGTCTCGAGCGGCGACTTCCCGCTACAAAACTCGCGACCTTAATGTTCTTCGAGGAACATCCCAAAGAGCTTTTCAGCTTTTCGTTCTTTTCTTTCGTTTCCCTCTCTCTTCTTAATATTCTAACTCGTTATCTACATCATTTTTTTCTCCAATAATTCTGTCTCATAATTTCCTCTGATAACTATTCATAACGTACATTATTATAATATAATTATTGACTTTAATTATTTCATATTATAGCAGAAAATTGTCTAGAAGCAATTAATTGCATCAGTACTAATTACGATTTGGAAGATATATTTTTCCAGAGATGATTCGATTGGAATTAACGAATTTTCCTATATTTGGGAATTTGATACGTTCGCTTGTCCGTAACTGCTTTTCATCGGCGAAGTTCCAAAAACGGTATGGTCCAATTATGTAGTCCGGGATGGACTTCAAATCAGTGGTATCACCGTAATAATCGCTGAAGGCAGTAATTTTCGCGAACCACTCGGAAGTGCCGCTAATTACGGTTTAATGGCAATTGATCGGTTTCAATGGCGATTTAATGACAATCAGAGCGGGCTGTAACTGCCACTCAACCAAGTTAATTCTTATTAAATTTCAATGAGCGGGATACCAAGCTGACTGAAGAACGACGATCCAGACAATTATCCTGTAATTGATGTTAACATAATTCTCAGATACTTACTGCTAGTTAGCTAACTTCCCTTTGGGATCCAGAATTTTACCTTAAGATAGACGGGACTTTTCTCACGGGTCCCTCGAGTCACGTCGATAAATAAGAATCCTTGTAATACTCAGCTACCGAATTCAACGATTTTCAACCCCTCGCGATGCAAATAAACAAATGGCACCCTTTTTTTCGGTTCCTTTAATCGCGCGGTAGCTTTCGATAACGTTTCGACCTAGACTCTTCATCTTCCTAAGGGATTAAAGAACTTTACATATTCCATGAATAACTCAGAAATATTTCTTCCCGAATCATTTGCAACCTTTTGACATACAGACGGTGAAACCCGAGATACTTTGCATGAAAAACATGGATCTTCTTAAAGTCGATCAAAATAGAAAGTGAATAACGATCAGAAAATTCTAATGGCATCAATCGCAATGAAAAATGATTAAAAATTGTGTTTTATTGTATCATCGTAAATATTGTTAGTAAATAAAGAAGTAAATATTGATTTACGAGAAATAAGTATTTTCGGTGAAATTTCTACGAGGTAAAATAAATAAGAAATGTGGAGGGAAAGAATGAGATGAAAATATTTTTTGACCCGATTTTCGAGGATCTCGATCTCAATAATAAAATCATTTTTCGCCAAATTGCTATTTTCGATTCCGGTCTTGTTTCACCTCCCAGGATGTAACAAATGTATGTAAGGTAAAATTAAGTTAATTTTAAGGAAAAATGGATAGAAATTTGCTGATCCAGTTAAAGAAGAAGTTCAGAGTTGATCTATAGAATCCATATACGCCGTTCCAAATGGTGAATGCTTCGAAGCAAAGCAAAGTCGGAAGTTTCAAGCTGACCGCAAAGTTTTGCCCCTGTTCGAGTTCGCCTCGCAAGGGGATGCTACCTACTACTATCGAGGAACTGCACCTCTATAATTGGTCGAATGCCAAGAAGGCTTAATTGCCTCTCACAGACCTCATCTCTCTCTCTCTCTTTCCTTCGGAGCTATCCTCGGTGATCGTCAACGAACCTCGCAGTTCAGTTTCCTCAGTTTCTTCCACCGTTTTCCTCCGTTTCCTTAAACTCTCGAGGTTCGGTGTCGCTGACTCTTCACTGGCGTCGCTCTCAGCATCGACCTCTTCCACTTCCGGCAGCTCCCTCGTTATTTGTCCCGCGTCAATCTTCCTTTGAACTGGAATTACTCCATCTCACTTATTTCAACTTTACTCGCATCGAAGATCGCAATCCATTTCTCGCGGAAATTCCCACTATCCAACTGGATTATCAAAGTTTCGAATTAATTAGCCGCTTGTTAATCTTCTTTTCTATTTCCACAAGCTTCTTCCTTCCTACTTTAACCGCTGCACCTGGCGTTCATTTCTAGAAACTTTCTGCTAGAATAACTGTTTTCTTTTATGCTACCACATTTTCTCGCTCGAGACACACTTCTTATTTCCGGTTACTCCCGCGGATTCCGGTGCAGCTGCTTCAGGATATAAACAGTTGCAAAAGTTTTCTCTGTTCACCAGGCTCTTCATTCTTTACTGTTTAATACTGAAGCCGGTGATAATTCTGCGAGATATACGAATATTTCAGCTCCTTATTTTCATCGTTGGAACGTAGAAGAAACTATCCATCATATTCTTCCACTGGTTTCTTTCATTCCAATCACGACTCTACCGTTCGAAATTGCTTTTCGCGTTCGCTATTTCGTTCGTTCCACCGTTCGATCTTCATCGATTCACCTTTCAACACGGTCTTCCGGGGCCTCCTATTTCCAGAGGATGTCGCGAAACGCACGTCCATGGGCAACAGTTCCCAATGTCATTTCCCCTGGCAACGAGATTCACGAGGGAGCGCTCGTGATCGCTCCTCTCGCTTGCAGACCGGACGAGTGAGCTAATAAAAATTTATAGCGTCACATCGGCTTTAAGTATGACGCGACAGATTGTGGAATACCTGTCGTTACCATCGACGTCGATATATCGCTGTATTTGACCGCCTATTTCCTCGAAATTAGGACGGGACACCGGCATCCCTGTGGCCAACTTTCGACTAGCCTGACACATTGCTGATACAGACATTTTCAGAGAAATGGTCTCCCAATTTGTCAATTTCATGTTCTGTATCCTCAAAAGCTACTTAAATTAAATCCAGTTAATTATCATTCAAATAATCAACTTGTAACAATAAGACAAATTCTAATGTCATTTTTCTCATCATCGAATAAATAGATGTAACTGTTATTAGTAGTGATTATACATAATTCTGTGCAACTCTGGCAGCAACCAGTGTTCCCCCTAACTTCTTCCGCATTAAAGTTTACCGAAAAATTCCAAGTCGATTAGAACACAATGTCTCGCGAGAGTCTTCGTCGCTGGGAAGAATTAATCCTGACGTAAACTGTAGGCAGTCTCCCTGGACGCCTTATTCTCAATGTGAATCTTGTTACTCGTCGCCCGGCAAATTTGTCTTCCTAACTTTATTACTGTTCCTCTTGCGAATCTAACTCTGCTAATGTCGGCTCGAACAATTCAACGCGGTCACGAAATAACAGGCAACACACAAGTATAATAATTAACAAACCTTACCTAGAATAACGAACAAAGGAAAATATAAGATGATCCAGAATAATTTCTCAATGTTTTCTTTTCAATTAAAAATCATTAAATAGTATTATTTTATGAAGAAAAAACCGGTGAGAAATATTAGTTGCAATTCGAGAATTTCTTTTGTGCGACGACACAAGTAGATTGCGGTCCAATCAAGGGAAATATCCATTGCAAGTCTTTCAATGGCAGGTGGATTATCGAAATTGGAGCTTGCCAAAACGGACTTTACGTATTTGCCTTCCGACTGCTTTACGATCCAATCTGCTAAATGCTGCTTTATGAAGCAACCCTGCGCCACTGGTTAAAGGATCCAACGTGCTTTGTTTCTGTTTTTCTTCCAGCTGTGGCAAATACGCTTGGTTTGCTCGGTGTACCCTCGTTACGCGCGCGAAGAGCTTCTTCTTCGATGGATTAACATTCTCTTTGTACATCCATGGATTTGTCTTTCGGATTCCTCGAGGAGTATGCTCTCTTAGGAATTTATTAGAGCAACTTGTGGACTCGAAACTTTCGGCCTAGTTTTCTCGACAGTTAACTTTTCTCATTAATCGCCGAGTGGATGCTGTTTCTTCTTTTTCTTCGTTTTCCGAACTGCCAAATTTGTTTCCCGAAACATTTACTTCTATTCAGCGGTACTATTTGCATTCCCAGTTTCTGGAAACAAAGGAGCCAGAGAGAACACACGAGAAAATTTAATTTTCCAGTAAAGTGCATGTGTGATATACGTTTAATGAATATACGGTACATAGGGAATTCTTATCCTTTTGGAAAAATCTCGGAATTGGCAGAGAAGCAAATGGATGAGTAGAGGAAATTAGAGGGTTCCAGAGTTTTCTTGTGTATTCAGAGTAGTGATGGCAAGAAGTTCGCCGACGGTGAGAAAAGACCCTGAGATTTGTTGAAGGCTTCCCACTCTCTCCCTATGTAACTTCGAGAAGACCCTACACGTTGGAAATAAGGAAAAACAGAAGGCTACCAAGGGTTTCTTCGAAAACCGACTGAGAGATACTTCTTTTCAAGAGTATCGTCTTTTCAGCAAATTCCACAGTGAATGGCTACAGCACTACTTTGAAGAAAGGTCAGTCCAGTTTAGATTTTCTCGAAAAATTCCCTTTGCTGGTTCCAATCTTTGTATCACGCTACCGGAGACACGTTATAGTCGAATTTAGGAAAATGGGACGGTGTATCGATGCCTGGAAAACTTTCATATTCTTCAAATTGTCTCCAACAATCTAGAAAGTCAGCTCCGAATTTAAAGCCAACACTTTAGAAATCGCTGAATTGAAATAAAACAAAAAGCTTATTCAATTTATGGAATTTTATTTGATTTATTCACTGAATGATTTAATTCACGATTTTTATCTTTATAATTGATAATTTACTTCACGAGTGATTTAATGAAATTTCTTGAAATCGTTTAAAATAATTCCCGCGAAAAGGACGAACTAAGTAGCATAATTCACCGAATTAGTTTGCGGTAAAAAGAGTCGAGGTTTTTCAAGTGAAACGGTTGCAGGTTAGTAAGCGGTAACCCTCGAAGTAGCTCGTTATTTTCGCGCGAGCTTTCCAAGCACATTCGCTTCTTGATCCTGTAATAAAGGTTGCGAGGGCGGTCTCGACCAGTTGAACCGCTGAAAACCATACTTTTCTAATCCCTAAAAGGGAGGAATAAGAGCCTACTGCTCGTTTCGAGAATTCATTGGTATTGCTACCGCAGTTCGACCCCCATGATAATATAATCCACCACTTATTCTCCTCTTTTAGCACCTCTTTTCTCCCTCTCACTCGTTACTTCCCTCAAAGTCGTGTCTGTCCCGCAGACCCTTCGATGAACTTCACCCGATTAAACGCAATTTCATTGAAAGTTAATGCAATTGCATTTTCCGGAGTCTCGATAAAGAATGATCGGTTACTACCGATCGGCGATTGCTAAGTGACCATGAAAGAAATGGAAAAGAAATCTCCCGTCGAAATTTCCATTTCTCACTCTCTCGTGTTCCGTTTCTGCGGTGGAAGATGCCAGCTCGATGACAGGGTGAAAAATCGAACAGGGAGAAGTGTAATATATTGGAGCATAAATAAAATATCGAATATCTTTCGCATTGCGGAGTAAAAAACGATCTTAAAATCGTCAGCATTACACTAATAACACTGAATATCCTCCAATTGTATCTCGATTCTTCATAATCGCTATTGTATATTCTATGACAGAGTCCGACTTAAGAAGATCGCAAAATAATTGATCGACGAATCATAACTTAATTAGAATCCAATAAATTACCGGAGTCTTCTTCCCATTGGATCGTTGCTCGACAACAATGCGCAAAGTAATTCCGCCGAATTGCACGTTTTTAGTCGCCCCCGGAGAAGCTATTATACCCATCGATTTATCGATTCCAGCCAAAAGCGGCGGGGGTGTCGTTCTTTCAGCGGATATAACGCAACCCCCGCCATATAGAGGGAGATTACGAGCGTTTTGTGCAAATCGCGAAAGACTTTGGTCGAAAAGAAGATTCGAGCTGGGCGAATACTTCCCCCACTCCGTATCCTTTTCTCCCAGAGAAGTTCCGATCGAAGCAGTTTCCACCCCCGCAATAATACCTTGGTCGTCCGAATAAAGTCTGACTGGCTCTCTTTCTCTCTCTAAGTTTTATTATCCTCCATTCCTAGCTCGATGACGACGACACGATGTAAACAATTTCCGAAGTAATTTCATCGCGCGATAACTTCCTTGAGCTTCCTCTTGCGCGAAGTACTTCGCCTACGCGAGCTGCATGACGTATTTTTACGTCACCGTCCACGACATACGTACATAGATATAGACGTGTATATGCTACCTTGGAAAATTGGCAATTTCCTAGGCGCGAGCGCGTCTTCGCATTACGTAAAGCAGGTTAACTCCTCTAAGGAGACGGACCCAACTTCCCTTCTTCGCAGACGCTCCTTCCTTCCCACTCTCACGGCCAAAATCCGCTTTACGGGAATTACTCTGACGGGTCATTTCGTTACAACACTGAAAATCCGACGAAACTGCTCGCAAGTGAGCTACCGTGCTTCTAGCTTAGCTTTAATTGTCCCTTTGACGAAGAGCCCTGGAGAATTGCAGTTAGGGCAAGCGCGAGGACCCTCGGCAAATTTCGTTGAGTCGATCTGATTATAAGTTGTTGATTGCGATAGATGCAACAAGTGAAACTAGCCTGGTGAATTTACAAAATAGATTATACTTCGGTTTTCATATCGTAATTATCTGAAAAATTCGAGTTAACTTTATTTGTATAATTTTTGAAATTATAATTTTCTAAATCAGGTATTTTCTCTTGAATTTTTGTACTATAACACAGAAATTTGAGTAATTACCAATCGTCGTTTTTCCCGCATATGCTACATTATCAGCGACGATATTCACGGAAAATGTAATTTGTCTGTATCTGCAGTGATTGCAAAGCGATTATTTGGACCGAGCTCAAAGAGAGTAGAAATGTTTCGCGGTTACAATTTCCAAGAGATTAATCTGTATCAGTACATCGAAATACGGCTGAACTCAATGGACCGTTGGAATCCAAGGTCCATTGAGTCCATGGAAATTTGACGGTTCGCCGAGTGAATCGACACGGTGTACCAATCGTTCCTCCCCACATTGGGGGCTAATTCTCTCGAAACTCGTAAATTCACTACTCGCCCATATGTATAGAGTACATATGTGTGTCTCGTGACAGCAGCAGCTGGTGACAATAAGTAAATCGCAGTGCGATCTGCGGCTGACAATTAGGCTGCCACGTTGGTCCATTATCCTGTGGGGGACCAGCAATCCAATCCAAGGACCAAACACCCCTAAAATCAAGGCAGCTTGCTGTCCGTTAATTAAAATAACTTTGGAAAACTCTATTCTCCGAGACGCTGACAACAGCCTCGAAGTCCTAAGTCTGCCTTTGGTAGGACCAAATGGGAAAACTTTCGTGGTTTGCTAAACCTCCAACCCTGCGTCAACGACCCAGACGTTTCAACCCTGTCTCTCCCTCTCTCTTTCTCTCTCGATAAGAAGAGACGCTCAGAACAGTTCCGTTACCATATTACTTCGAGTAATTTCCTGCTAATCAGCGAGCAAAATGTCGAAACCTTTATCTCGAGCGATCGACGAGATCCTAGTCGATAAATCGATCATCCTCGACCCCCGAGAATATTCGCTATTCCGAATTGCAAGAGTGAGATTCCGGGAAAATAAAAGAGAGAAATCAGCTTCATTTTTCTAATTCAATTCACCGGGTCCCATGGGCGTAGCAGCCTCGCGGATTGATCTAATAAAGGGTAGAGTGTCTGGAATTGAATTTTTCTGAAATTGAAGACGATTCTCGGGGCGGGTGCATAATTCAGTGGGTTGCCCTCGGGCGACAAGGATGCAAGGTGAACCGTTTCTAGGAGCGAATGCATAATCAGGAGGGATGAGTAAACGTGTTCTCTCTCCCTCTCTCTCTTCTTGTCTCCTTGTCTCCATGTCTTCATGACAAGGACACTCTCACACACACACGCGTCTCGGACGCATCATCGTAACGATGTACAAACAGGGATTCGCGAGGCTCAACAGCTAGTGCACGCGCCTCGACGACTACGCAAACATGACTCTCTCTCCCTGGGAATGAGATATGCTTGCGACTCGCCTCATCGACGAATCTCCTCTGAACGTGGCTCTTTACCTGGGATTTATTATTTTCTGCCGAGATGCGGCGCTACTGATGCAGCTAGCGCGAACAAGCAGAGCGAAATAGGATTATACACGCTTCGTAATATTATTTCTCTTTGGCCTCTGCAATACTGTGTACTCTCGATCGTTCATTTATTCCCAATTACCGAGCGGAAATTCGATCTTTTTGTTCCCATTCTATTATTCTACTGTTTATTGTAAGTAGACGTTTTGCGATTATTCATTTGAAAAGTAATATTCTTATATAAGAGATAAATAGTAAAAATTGTTGCGTATAGAATAAATTGAAGAATAAGCGATTCTCTACTGTGGGTCTCGGGTTCCAGTGGAACTTTGAAGGAATTTGGAGAAGCATCCGGATCGAAGATAGGAAGATAGGATAGAATATAATACATTATTATTCAAAAGTGCAATTGATAAGTTCGCGAGACAGTCTGAAGGACGCTGTTCAGAGTTGTACACTTTCGCGGATCAGACAGAAAGTTGGGCCAGGAACTCATCGTTCGAGTTATCGTCGCTGACTGAATCGGAAGTCAGCAACCAGGTAGCATTAGAACCACAGCCCTGACCTTAATAGTGGAAGTTTGCAGTCCAGTGGAAACTCGATTCACGTACTCTATAGTTTCGCGATTCCTGGGGAAAATCTCTTTTAGCAGAATCAGACAATTACCTCAAATGTACTGTTCTCAAATTCAACTTCGTTAATAACTGTCCTGCAACTTATTGATACAGAATTTCACTTGAAAATAATTGAAAACAAATTAGTAAGAGCTAAATTAATTTCCTACAAATAATCGTTACTTGAAATATCAAATTTGTTACACATAATTTATTGCACAAATTATTATTATTGCAAGGTTCTATTCTCCGGTGTCGAATTGCGCAAAAACATGGTGCATTCGTTATTACATATTGTTTCCGGGCAGTTGGATAGGATCGAAAAATTCCCGGGTTCACGGAGAATTTCTCTTCGTTAGTAATTTTCGAGAGAGCCAGTACGTACTAGCGCGTAGTTCCGTGATAGTTCGAGGCAGTATGGTGGCAAAGTGGTGCGGTGTAAGTTTGTTGCGGTAACTCGTACCTCGGGGTATTTTCAACTCGGTATCTTCAACGTCACTGGCTTTTAACTAGCATTAAAGTCCTTTACGAGGACACTGGGAATGGCTACTGTGTCGGATAAAACGACTCTCGAATTCTCTTACCGTCTATTAAGTGTACATTCGCTTAACTACTATAAGACCCCGTTGCGCCAACGATTAATCACTCGGCTACAAATTCCTCGATTTAATGATGCCGACGCTTCTGTGACACTGATTCGAAGAACTAACGCAATTCACTCTGACTTAGAGTCAGCTACTAATCGCTTCTAACAATCCAAAAAAATCAAATTATATTCTATATTATAATTTGTATTATTATTTTGTCTGAATTTCATTGATACAAACAATACTCCATTTTCTATTTTGTATCCTGCATATAGAGTTTCTCGGTATAAATAACAGTTTTATCACACACTTTGCCCCAAGTATCAGATTTTTTATCCGCGCTCTTTTTTGGTTCCGTGTGAGTTTCTAGAATGGAGGTTCCGCTAGCGCGATACGTGTATTTGCATAAATATACTCAATTTATGAAACAGTTAGCTTGATGGCCTTCCGCAATCTGACTCCGAGACCTCAGCCAAATAGGAAGTATTCCACATGAAAACGATCATGAAATATGAAGGCACAGTTTGCTTCTAGCAAACGCGCAATTGTTCCCTTGACGGAACGCGTGAGTCTCGCTGTAGTTAAACCTTCAGAAAAAGAGGTAACGGGTCACCAGCTGGAAGACAGTCAACGTAAGGGAATATTTCAGTAGATTCCTGGATAAACGGATACTTTGTTTCTTCTTCAAATATTTCTACGAAACAGTAATAAAATTATATTATATGAGATATCGTTCATCGCGAGGAGAAATGGAAGCTTCAGAGTGCGGTAGATAGATTTACGCAACCCGTTCGTTGGATTTAGACTGGTCATTGAAGAGAAAGCAGATTGCTCGAAACTGGTTCCATTTTCCAATGGCGCGATACGTCGCGTTACGTCGCCAGAAAATACGGTTACGTCCGGCAAAAGTTACGCAGACATGCCTGGACACGTGTGTAGGCAGGAGGCTAGTGGAAATTGCCAAATGGAATTGGGTGGAAGCGTATGCGCGCTGGTAATAAACGCCGAATCCCATTAAACTCGTTCGCTTACACGCACGCGACCTCTATTTTTCATCGACTTTACTCCTCTCATTTGCTTTTGCAACGATCGAATGTCTTCTTCGCGAATCGAGTCTCCAAACGTATCACGATACTCGCTTTAATGAAATAGAACCGATTTTTAAAATCTTTGATAACCTCTGTTTATCTTTCTTTATTGCACGAACCAATCATTCGTTCATTTTTACATATTTATTTTAATCCTAATTTGGATAATAAACTGATCTTTTTCTTTTTTTATTGAAATGTAATTGCTCTAGATCTATATAATTTGAATATTAGACCAAGAGCAATACCCTTAAGTAATAAATAGCGTAAATAAAAAACTCTAAACAGGTAATTTTGCCTCGCTCTGGTCTCCTGGTGTTAATGATAGACTGTCACGCGAACTTTCTTGATGTCGCGTGGGACATCATACTTCATCATAGGTCATCGTCGTGGAAAAATACACAAGTTTATTCTGACTTAGAATCTTTCCACGTTGTAACCCTTTTGGAAGTTCTTTCTAAATGAAATTCTAAATAAATTCTTTAATTTGACTGCAAATGATTTAGAAGCAACTTTGATCAATCTAATTGTAAAAATAATGGTTGAATAAAAAGCTGAATAATATTAATATCAATTTTGATCCACAAAGATTGCAAAGTATACGATAGAATTCTAATTATTTTGCTGAACCGTAGAGTATATGATTAATCAAATAATGTGCGAATAATTGAATTCTTATTGGTTCGAATCCGACTCTTCTTTTGATCCGAGTTGTTTTTCACCATTATCAAATCGCCAATATCACCCGTAATAAAGGAGACGCCCGTTAAGCTCACGTATCATAAGGATCTCTCTGTCATTGCTGGCGACGACCTCCCGCCACGTGGGGATAAAAAGAGCCGACGGGTGGGGGAACTGTCAGGGACCACTGAGGACGGTTTGCGGCGAGCTGCTTCAGAATTATGTTACACTGCTCTACTCGCCCCTGGGAATTTAATTAAACTACCACTTAACTTAACCAACAATAACTCCCTTTGTTTACCTTCTTTTCCCACCTTCTTTGCTTTCAATTTACTTGATTGCACTGATTAACACCTCTCAATTAAATCTCTCATTGTATTATATTGTGACTTGTGATACCTCAAATTTTTTAGCATAATTTATTCAAACGCCAACGTCTCGTTTATAAATGTTTTTACGAATATGTAGATAATGTGAAATTTAGTATGTAAAGAGATATAGTTGGCGGAAGTTTCTTTTGAAATTCGGACGTTTCGTACATAGCAACTGTATGCAAATTAGCGAGTTGGATTTTCTTATCGCCAATGGTACCGTTATTACGAGTTTCCCCCACTCTCATTCGAGTGACGGAAAAACGGAGGGGGTAGTACTACTTACTTACCTCGTGTATCGCATTGTGGCGCATGGACACGCGTTTACACGGGCACCCACTGGCCACGGACACCTATTTGCGCCGGGCTGAGGTAATTGGAGCCGAGCACGGAACTCGTGCCGGCGATTTATGCGATCTACATAATGTTTCTTAATACGACGAAAAGACTCATTTTGTGAAAATAATGCATGAAATAAAAGTGAGCTTCCAATTGAATAAATTGAACGAATAATAATAATTTATGATCTTAATTCTACCGAATTAGGATGGACATGAGTTTGATTAATCCAGGCAAATCTTCATTAACAGTGTCTAAGATAACGAGATCAAACAAGTCGAAATATCAGATTCTCCGAGAGACGTATTTTTTTTAAAACTCCACTCACTTTAAAATTGTTTCGCTTGGAAGCAGACACGTGTCGAGCAAGAGGAAGCTCGACTGTTAACGGTTGAAAAGCAGTTGGCTAAAGTGGACGAATGGAAAAATTACATTTTCGGACATTTCGCATGAAAGCCCTCTCTGGTTTTGCAGGGGTGTTACACGTGACGGACGGATCCCCGCGAAAACTGAATAACGAGCATTTGATCCTGCTGCGAGAGAGGGACAGAGAAAAAGGCAGCTTGTGAGATGGCAGCCAGTGAAAAAAAGGCCTGTCGACATATTGAATTTCACGATTCTTTTTTCCAGTGACATCCTGTGATGTATAAATGAACATTCCAATTCGAAACGTGTGTCGCTTAACAGCCTCGAATTTCTCAATGACACCTGTTTATTAAAATTCTATTCAATTTCCTATCTTTTATTAAAATTCATACTAATGTTCATATTAAACTTTGAATTAAAAAGTAACACAAATTAAAATCTTCAGAATTTTTGTTATCACTATGAAGAATGATCATACGAATTTCACGAATATTCTAAATAATTATGGTTCAAATTTATAAGGCAGAGAGAATTGTAAAAAGGATCGGAACTTAAAAAGAATGATTTTTTATACTAAGAGTGAGAAAAAAATGAGTTGACTGTGATTTATCACCATTATTCTTTCTTGTTGCTAACGTTCCATTAACAAAAGAATGTATAATTCTATTCCAACAGTGCTTGGAAAATACACTTTTTTGAATCGTGTCACTTTTTAATTGAGAGGATGATATATGCGAACACGGACTTCAAACTTTTCTTTGTTCGTCGCTGCAGGTACTGCAGCATCGTATTTCGCTAAAAACGGATGGAATTAAATCAGCAGGATTTTAGGTATCCTCCGCTCGACCTCAAATTAACGTTTGACCGATGCTTATCCAAAGGCAACTGGTCGTTTTTACGAATCACTACACGGAAAAACACTTTCGCTCGCGTTTCGTTCTGGAAATTCATAAAGAAATATGGAAATTGAATACCAATTGGAATACTGTCCAGAAAATTCGACTGGCGAAACGCTCTTTAACGTAGTATCTTAAGCTGATTCGTGGACGAACCCGTTATTCTCTCAAATTATTATTTTATTTCCATTTAAATCGGAATACGATTTAAGCAGCCGCGTTTTCCCCCCTTGAAAAAGTGATTTTAAATCATAAACGAAGCTAAATATTTCAGAGTGATTTAATAAACGCATAAAAACGCGTGAAACTTATTAATACTAGTTAATATAATTCTTTTGTCTGAAAAATAGAAATAATTCGAATTCTGTCAGAAGATTAAAAGCAGTTATCAATTTAGCATGCTTTTAAATATTCAGATTTAAAAATTACTATTACTTGGTTTAGATACTACAGGTTGAATTTAAAGTAATAAAGAAAAGTATTTCTTTTTCATCATTCATTCAATGTCAGTGGGACTCTTTTTTCCCGCATTTGACACCAATTTGTCCGCGACAGCGGAGAAATGCAAGGAACGCAACGAAGGACTTTTTTTCCGAACGCAGAGAGTGTGTGCCACGCTTCCACCGGAGGGAAGAGTGATGGCACGCTGTCAAAGTTCCGCACTCTTGACATTCTTCATCCGAGAAGAACGCGGTACGCGGTGATGGGAAGCCTCCTCGAATCTCCAATGCTACATACGAAACCAGTGAGCTCTTTGCGTTCTCCTTCCGACTCGGATTCTGATTCGCATTTCAAGAGACGCTCCCTGACATTTTCTTCCCCTTCTTTTTCTTCTTATTCGAATATTAGATTGTGCTCCTTTCCACTGACCTGTCCTCGACCAGCAATTTTGTTTCTTTGCTGAAACGAACATTCTTGTTCCACATTATTCTACATTTGAGACACTTCTCTATAAATCAAAAATGATATCCTCGATTAATCGATTATCAAATTTGCTGAGAAATCAGAACAATCTTAATTTATTTTCTGATAGTTTAACCGGATTTGCGAAAGTTAGAAATTTCTAAAAAAAAATTTATCAACTTGGTCATTGAATTCTGCGAATCGTTCAATTTCTAATTATTGATGAGAGGCAAGCATTTCTATTGGGATTGAGTTTTTATTTTCTCGCGAAAAGAAGAGACGGTGATTTGGTACGTTCATTAGAGGCTGATCCAAGAAAGCTCTCGGAAATCTCATTAACTTCGCGGCGAAGCGGAGCGGCTGATCAAGAGCGCACTGCACGACTTCTCTGGCATCCACTCGACGTACGTACGTACGTACTCGGCTTCTCCTCCTAGTATCCGCGTGCAAGTGATTGAATTTTCCGAATCGAATCCTGCTGGCTTTCGAACAATCTTCCTTCTGCGACTTTAGTCCTTCGGCTCCCATTAAAAGCATCGCAAGTATCTCGATTACTCGTAGCAAGTTTGTCGATACTTAAAAATGAATTACTGCTTTAATATCTCTCTTCAGTCATTCCCCCTTTTTCCGTCGTTGCACAAGTTCTATTACGTAATTAATGTTGCAGAAGCAATCAATCGCTTTAACGACAGCAATCAACTAATTATCTATTAATTATTATCCTATTCCATTTCCTGCGATCCATTTAATATCATTATTACTCTGCTATATTCCAAATCGAAAATGTTTCAATTAGAATTTTGAAAAAGACCAACATCAAAGTTACAAAGTTCGATATATTGCTTTCCCGTGGTTTCGATCAACGAAAAGGAGAGAAACTCTTGTTTTTGTGCCCTTTCTACCGAGGGAGCTTGAACCTAACAAGAACCTCGGACGACCATATTGGTAATGTTCTTTTTAATAGTGGATTCCGCGGAGAAAACAAGGCCATTAAACGCGCATCATCGAGGAACGACAGATTACAGACATGCGAGAGGAACAGCATCGAAATTGCGTGTACGTCTCTTCAAAACTTGTTTCACGACGGGTTTGTCGCTCGACACTCTTGTTTACGATCGCGAAACCCAGCACGAAGAATACCAGCTTAAGGCAGCATCTTCAACTCGCCGCGGGCAGTTTGTGCAAAAAGTGGCTCGCGACAAAAGAATCCCAAAGGTTTCCTTCTCAGCGAGGGTCAAGAGATTCCTGCTTTGTATAAATAATCGAAAGGAACAAGAAAATGACTTTCCAGTTTCTCAAGTTCCTTTTATTTAACCGAATAAAAACATTTTTAATATGAATAAATATCGGTTCTGTTTTTAAACGATGTTATATTTAACCCTTTTATTTACTTCTTTTTTGGACTGGAATATTGTTTTTTTAATATAAATTAATGAAGAAATAGTTTGAAAATTGTAAGTATTTTGTGATTTCGCGTAAATCGTGGAAGTTGTGATGGAGAGAAGCAAAACGATGAGAGCTAACTTCGTTTTGCAAAAAACTGGTTGAAGACCCGCTAGCGAGAGAGAAAGAGAGAGTATTCTTAACGAGCAGCATCTACCCTTGTGAGAAGCAACAACTCACAGGGGACTTAAAAATAACTCGAGACTTGAAGACAGAAAATTTTTCTCTTTCTTTTCGTCGTAGTCAAACGTAAAGACCCAAACAGAATGTAGTTCGTTAAGAAATGCATCGTCAGAATAAAATGAACGTATCATCAAAGAATTATTTTGCAAAAATGAAAGATAGAAACAACAACAAGTTCTGAGAGCAGTAAGTATATTATTTAGAAAGAAATGATTAGAGTTTCAAGAAATGTGCACAGGCAATGCAAAGGAAACTGAATCTAGTTTGGAGTTAAAAATGTTAAACTGTTCGAAATAATTTACTCATTAAAATTTCAACCACCACCAAACGTTATCGCGTCAGCAGCTTGAATGAAATAATCTTGAGCGAGTTTTGAGAAAAGTGTAAGAGGAATTAATGATCCTGTTATTAAAGTCTAACTACTTCTTGATCGTCGTTCGCTCAAATTCCCTTTCTTCCTCGCAAACTCGAAATTCCCGAGCTCAATGCACAACTCATTACTCTTCGCTTTGCTTCTATAATTAGTTCAGGTTTCTGAATATTGCCGCGGATAAAAATAATTCCGCGGAACACTCAATGTCTAATTTCTAAACAATTTCGCCTGAAAAAGTTGACTGCAAACCCAACATAACTTTGATCAATTTTAACATCAGTCTTTGTTATTCTATAACTATATCACGATAAAGTAGCTAACTATTCGTACAACCACAATATATTTATAGAGGGTGTAAATTTATCGGTGAATCAAACTTTGAAGGTTTCGGATCCTTAGTAATCAAAAGATAATTATCACATGGCGGGCAAATGGGGAAAAGCCAATTGCTCGAGTCAATTAAACCGTATTAACTGGATCTCAGAGAGATAAATCGCAAAAGAAGAGGGATGCAATGGCTCGATTTCGAGGCATATTTCGCTCGGTTATTCCAGCAGCCTCGATTATTCGTTATCTCGCATACGGGCACGCCCCGGATATTCCATTTTGTCCCAGCAATAATTGCCATCCTCCTCGCGATTCACATCTACTATCCGCGCGAATCCACCGAATTTCCGCGACCGGTCGCTATTTCCACTTCTTGAATCACCCAGCGGAACAACCTCGACGAGATTCTCGCCCGAATATCCTCCTGATAACTAGTAGTCGAGCTCGGCGACTAACTCGACTAACAGTCTAACACGCTTAACTCGACGATCATTGCCAATTTCACCTGGTGAACTTTCTCACTGGCAAACTGCTCTGATCCTAAATCCGCTTCGAACTTTTGAATTTGTACAATTTTCCTTCAACAGCAGTTTATTGATACCAAATTAAAGTAAGACTCGTTTCCTTTAAACTATTCAATTTACCAAGGTGTTCGTTGATTGTAATGGTAACTAAGCTTTTTTTTCGAGTGAATATTAAACGATGCTCTATTAGGTAATACAAATTGTGTAATCTCAGCACTTTTAATATTGAAACAGGGTTTCCATCTAGACCAGCAGAAATTAATCGCATTATAGACGAGGCTACTGCTACTACAAGCTTTAATGCCAAGCGCTTCATTAAAATTTATTAAATTCCGCTCGCAGTTTTAATCGCGAAAAGCCACTCTGTCTGAATATTTCATCCCCTGCGGCTAACGGGGTGTCCGCTTTAAGGAAGAACCGCTAAGTATTTCGCAAACGATCCAAAGACACTTTTCCTGTAACGTTTATGTCCAATTTATTTATAGAAGATTCTCAATAAATACATAGGAGAATTAACTCCAATTATTTTGCAGTTTTTCCATTTAAGCTCTTTTTCTGTAGACTTCGACCGAACAATTGTAGTAGAGAGATATTATTATAGCGATTCAGGATCCTGCGAAAAGTGATAACACAAAGCGCGATGCGACAGAGAAATGATCGCGAATATCGCTCGGCTGGAAAGTACTTCGCGGATATAGTGCTCCCAGGGTTATTTATTTGTTTGCTTCCGAACTGGCTGGAATTTCGATGCTAGTCCAGTTGTGTCGTCGCTGGAAACTCGTCGGTTTGACAGAATTTCCGAAAACTTCTCGCAACGACAACGCGATCAAAATATGAAACTTTGGAAGAGACTTGAAGAATGGGGGGTTAATCGGAATGAAAAGAGAATATTAAGTTTTCGGCGATAATCCCAGTAATGTTGGCACGCCGAACGTTCCCTCAAAACCGTCTTATCCTCTGAAACTTTCTCTAATCTCATTCTCCGAACAATTAACTCCAGAAAGGCTACCAGTAGTACGAAACATGATAATTCGAACGAAACCATCCCACGTATTCGAGATCATGAAACTCACAATCGCTTGAATATTCCAGTTACATCGATGAAATCCGAATGAAGATTTCGAGGTGATCTTTCACCCGCGAAACCGAGTTCAGTAATAGCATGCATCGGAAGCTCGGCGAATAATCGCTGCATATGTATGACGCCGCGCGGATAACGTGTAAGATCGTTGTCATCCATCACGATTATCGACAAGTTCGAAAATCAGCAGAAATCCACCCGACAAAAGCAGCTCGATCTCGCGAATCGATTGCAAACTAGACCAATAGGACTGAAACAAGCACTGATGACCCAGCAAGGAAATGAGACAAAATCTGTAAAAGGAAGAAAATTATAAAAAAAAAATCACCCAAATTTTTACCTCAAAATATCTAAATTGTTCTCTTTAATTCTGCCTCATTTTTTGAATCAATTTAAAACCAAGAAGCATACAAATTCTTTCAACAAAGTTTTAATTTACATTTCGTTCTGAACTCTTCGTTCTCCCAAGTGTAAAAGCAGCCGCATAGAAAAAGTAACGGTGGGGCAGATGAAAAAAAAGCGATTGTCAAAGTAGACAACTGGTTCGGTTGGATAAATCCAGTGTTAAAGAAGCGTCAAAGCCTGTGGAGCGCGCTAATGAACGCGTTAAGAGTGGCCGGGTGTTCGAGACCGCACAGGAAGACGAGTCGAGAAAAAGGTGAAGGGAATGGAGAAGAAGAAGAAAAAGGGGACAAGAAAAAGTGGGGAGATGTGGAAGCGAAAGAGTGAGAGGGGGTGAGGGAGAAAGGGGGGTGGCAGGGTCACGAGGGTATAGACAGGGTCTAGTGGAAAGGACAGATCGCGGGATCGATCCCTCGACGCCCGTGCCACAGCTAAGAACCCAGGAGGACGACCCTAGTCTCTCTAAAAGCGAATCAAATGAATAATAAGCGAAATCGAGCGGTTGTGCTGCGCTTCTATAGCCTGCAAGACTTCTTTTCCGAACGACGTCGCGACGCGACAAAGGTGGGACGTTTTCCGCATGCTTTCACTCGACCGAGGCTCCACTGATGCCGTTTCCGCTTTCGAGAAGGAAAAAATACGACAATTGTTCTGTTTCACCTTTTATTCTACTGATTCTTTTCTGCTCAAATCTTAACACAATATATTATTTTTAATACAACATATCATTTTTATTGTAATTCAATATTAAATTAAATACGCATTCAATAATTTTTATTAGCCTTTTCGAGAGTCCAAACTTTGTAGAAAATTCAAAGAAAAGTTCGACTTGTGCCTGATTTATTTATGCGACTTTGATAATTGGTGGAATAAATAAAATGGTTAAGACTCGCGTACGAGCGAGAAACCGATAAAAGCGTTGGCTTTTAGTTCGGAGTGAAATGCGTGTACGTGGGTACAGGCTTATGACGCGCGGGTCTATTCTACTGCCCACGCGATGGTCGGTTGCACAGTAGTACCAGCAGACGGGTGCAATGAGAAAATCCTCATGACGATGAGTTGCCGCCAATGGCGAAAGCAGATGACATTTTACGGTGGTGCATTTCAATTCCTTTCATCACGATTAAGGACACTGCCGAGAATCAGGTCACCGACAATCTCTTTAACGCGGGAACTGGCCGCGATTAACAATGAATTTACCGCTGCCGATGGAAATCATTAATTTCGTCTGTGAACGTAACATAATTCAACCTCGAAATCCAATTTTCAAATGACTCAATTCTACTGCGACTGGATTTAAACAATACTGACGTTTGAAACGTTTTGCAAAATTTCTGTGTATACAAAATGGAGTTAATAATAATGGTTAATAATTCTCTAATGAAAAATGTTGAATGAATGAATAAATGGACGATATAATAAAAATGGGGGGGGGGGGGAGGGAGGGTTTTATAAATCTGGCTTTACACTCTCGAAATGTCGCAAAGTTACAAGAATCGTGATAGACTCGGGAGAGTCGATAAAACGCGTGCGTGACAAGAAGAAACTCGGGCGAGGTGGTATCGGCGAATGGCAAAAATCGAGCGCAAAGGGCCTCGTAAATCAAGAGCTGCCAGATAAAGCCGGAGAAAACTTTGACGCGTATTGCTTGGCGGGAATGATCTCGAGCGGATTAGTTAATAAACTGGGTGGAATAACACGCGAATTAATCACGCGAGTGCTCCGAAAGCAGAAGCTTGACCGGTGGCGACCCTTAAACGAGTCAATGAAACACTATTATTATGGAAATTGCCAGCGACTATTTTCTCAGTGCCTCAATAAAAACACGATATTTAATAGAACAGTGAATTTATTTAATGAAACAAAGTTGACCCCGTCAGTGCGGAAAACAGACTCAAGATATCTCTGATTAATTATAGAGTTGGAACAAAATGTCAATCAACTGCACCGTGCTTCCTCTATTTTTTAATAGGACATAAAACAGTTTTTAAAGACCGTAGTCGTTTACGAATAAACAATATGATTTAGTTAGTGTTTCATTTGTTCCTCATTGTTATCATATGACGATTCGATATCTTTGAATAATTGAGAGCAATTGGATTCAGTTATCGTAACTGAAAAAAATAGAAAACAGTTGACTTAGAGGTTTGCATTCGACTAAAACATTCCGACAGGACTTTTTTCCCAAGTTTATGAGTATTTATGAAAGCAGTAAGCTCGAAGGTACCGTCTGGCGCTCCCAGCTTTTCTGCTCGGTCGCTTTTGCCGTTCGTCTTGATATAACTACCGCGATATTTTTTCCGGCAGGTCTATCGATCTAGGCTTGACCTACGCTTAACTTGAAAAACGGCGATTTCGACTGGCTGCTCTCGGGAACTCTAGTGAGAGGGTTCAAAAGAATGAGAGAACAGGAGAAAATTCTATCCGCTTAACTCTTTCTCTTTACCAAGATTCCAACGAATCTGACTTAAGCTTTTTTTCTGACAGGCGCATCTTCTACGCTTCTTGTCCTTCATTTCGAGTTTCTCCCTTGTTGAATCGCGCTCGAGTGCACCCTACCACTCACTCTCTTTCTCTCCCCAGCAAATTATCCCTGGTAAATGTCTTGCTGTTTCTTTTTTCATCTCGCCGCGATAACGGCTTTGTTTGTTAGATGAGTGACGCGCAGTTTTTCCGATCCTTCATAAAGTCTGTTGACAGTTGTCTCTGTTCGCTGTCTACTCGTAACGCGCGCGTAATTAACCGCAGAACTACCGGGGGGGATCACGGTGATCCGCTTAAAATTGTTTGTTTCGAGAATTCATTATTTTCCAATATTACGTTTACTGTAAATTTAATTGGTTTTTTTTCTTCTTCATGATTCTGTGAGAAATCTATTCAATTATTTCTCAATAATAGTTTCGAAAATCCATTTAATTATTTCAGATGCTTTGTACTCAGAAGAATATTTCTTATTGATGATGCTTCTGACAGTGGAGTTTCGACGATGAAGTAAAAATGTTGAGTGGAGAAAGATTCGTTAAGAGAATTCCAGAAGATAAGTGGAAATTCTTAGAACACGAAGTATTGTCGAGGTAGGCAACTAATCGCGGATTATATTTTATCGCAACTTCTATTGAACCGTTTGCGGCCCGTGGAGCCCTTCCTAGGGAGGGTCGAGGGCTCGCGATAGAGAACTCGAGACATGGCGCACTGAGAGGCTGCTTTTCAACCGCCCTCGTATTCTCCATATCGATCGAATCCGCGAAAGCCACAGCATCCCGCACAATGCCGAAAGTTCTTGCCCCGTACTGGAAATCAGATTCTTCACCTCCCAGTCTTCTTGATTATTAAACCCAGACGAGCCATATTTCTGACGACGAGAATTGTTCTCAATTCCATCGTGGTAACGATGATAATAACATTCTAATAGCCAGAATTAAGGATAACGAGAAAAGACGAGTTGGATCAAGAATGTTTTTAAACTTTTAGTGCAAAAAGTATAAATATTTTATACTTTTTCTTTCTTATTCACGTTTTTCTTCTCGACAATATTTGGATTTTACTCCTCACCCTTTGATTATCATATTTGTAATCTCTTGATTCATTGATTGATATTTTGATTGCATTCTTGGATATTTCCAAAAGAAAATCTTGGTCTTCATGATTATTTGAACGGAATAAAGAACCGAGTAATCTAGCGAGTCTGATTGTTAGAGGCAAAGCTTGCTTCTGTAAGAAGCGACACTCTTTGAAGTTCCTACCTGAAATAAGAGCTGCAAAGGAATTTCCATCGTACGCGAAATACTAGGAGGCTTTCAAACTCTGAGTATTTTTGCCCTACTCGAGTAACACTTTCAAGAGAAAACTCCACCATTTCGGCCACTTTTCTCATTGCATTAGTGCATCTTCAGAGGATAATACTCGAAAGCGCTTTCTAAGTTTCTCGCCCGGTGGCAAACGCAGACGTGGGACTTAGTCCAAACTCTTCATTTCCGTGCGAACTACGTAAAAGCGGCCAACAAAGATTTCGGGAGGGATAAACGCCTTGAGATTATTTACTTGGCGAATCCGACGCGAAGATATTTCCTACTCCGCCCACATCGTGATATCGGTGAACAAATGCGAGGAGATTTGTCGAGATTACGCTCGCGAAAATCCACTGCAACGATATTTTCCCCAGGTCAAATCTCCGAATGAAAAATCCTGCGAATGAAAGATCGACTGACGAGAAACTCGAGTGCTAAAGTTTAACAATAAATACACCACGATAACCAATTGTTCGCTCAATCGAAAACGACGGATTTATTTTGTGATTTATTTGTCAGAAATGTTTTGTATTACTCTATCGGGCGCATAGACGTTTATAAAAATATTCGTTTCGCACTGTATCAGTCTCTGTCGTTATTTTAAAACTTCAAAATCTGGTTTATTTGTTCTGACATTTATTGTTTGTCAGAGGTGAGTAGTAAATAATTAGTAAATGGTAAGAGGAATGATCTTCACTTGGATCGTGGTAAGGAAACTGAAATTCTTCGCGAGTCTGCCCAAGGATTTCCTTCCACAGGTGTGCAGCGAAAGTGAAAATCGATGCGTCGGTAAATAATACATGGAAAGTGCCCTGCGCAAAATTTTCACTTTAAAGACACCGCAGGCCGTTCGCCTCATTTGTCAATTCCACAAGTTGCCGCAAAATACCAGCTCACTTTTAAGAAATAAAAAAGAAATCTCTGAATGAATATGGATTTCAGAAAATATTTTACAACCACATTTAGTTACATTTTTAATAAGCGTTTTAAAATTTCTGATTAAACTAGTAATTTTCCTTTGATTACTTGCTACAATTTTTTACTGTCATCGCATTTTTTCAAATGGCAACAGTGGGCGATTACGTAAATAGTGTTATATAAGAAAAGTGATATTTTCTCAATTTCTCTTTGACTGATTTTTCCCCGAACTGATTAGCCAATTGAGCTGCTCGAGCATGGAAAATAATTGATTGGCGAACGATCGTCGAATATAAATATCGGCAACCAGGTGGAAAATACTCGAGAAAATAAGCATCGAAGCGTGTGCAGTCTTTCTCTTTGAAGGGCCTCTTTCGCGAAGTAACGCAGTCGAGATTTCGTTGGATCTCGCTCTCTTGATCGATTAAATCAGCGGTGGGTGCAACCTGGAAAAAAAAGCCCTGGAAAAAAGGGATAACTCGTTGCTGCGGCTACTTCGTTGCGGACTTCCTCGTCGAAGAGAGAAAATTCAATCGCTCCATACACTAGATCGAAATAGTTTTCCACCTCTTCTTTTTTTCAAATACACCCTTTTTTGCTCAATCTATCATACCAATATCGCTTGTGCTGCCACTGTGTTCTATAGAATAAAATAGACACCGTTATTCTCGTCGACTGTCTTCAGTAGTTCATTTCACGCTTTTCCCGGCAGAAATTCTCCCATGCATAGACATTTGGGGACAGAAAAAAAGAAAATGGAAAGGAAAGCGTTCGAATATTTTTTCGCCCACTTTCGATCTACGTTCTGCGGTTTTAAGCCAGAGAAACGACGAGAAATCCAGCCCATTTCTCTTCCCTTCACTGTTCGCCTCTGTGCAACGTACGCGCGAGAAATTATGGGCCCGGTTCTTCTAACCCCTCTATTCTCCGACTTCTTTTCTCGCAAGTAAAATAGATTATATCGCGCGAAACTAACGGGTATTGAGCCCCGACTTCCAAATGAAAGTTTCATTTACGGTGCACGATAAAAGCTGCGACTTTATAAAGTATCTCGATCTTATAATCCAGCTGTAAAACTGTAAACTATAAAAATACTGTATTTTAGGGTTAAACATAGTATCCAAGTTATCATTTGCAACAATAAAGAGGATTTATAAAGAGAAGAGTGTCGAAATGAGCTACATTGTACCGAATTGTACTCTTTTAATTCCCTGCACGAATTAAGCGGTACGTGGTTAATGAATCCAGAAGATCCCACTTGGGAGTCGCGAAGATATCCGTGTTTCATTGTAGGACCACCGGTTAGTAGAGATCATTACGATAGTCACTTTAACCATGAGAACGAGGAGAAAAAGATAGTAATACAGTCGTGTACTCGATTCGCAGTGGATTACTTGGAATTTTCTGACCCGAGAAACCCTTGGTAATTCGCGGTGTTGTACCCCAAAGAGGTCAACCGGAAGATTCTCTTTGCAGCGAGAAAATCCTTGCTGGATTCATGGAAGAAAGTCTTACCGTCAGCGAGAAGTTGTTGAGTTAGAAAAATACAATTTCACATTGTATGTATATCTGACTTAGGTAACATTTAATTCCATGAGCATAAATAAAAGTTAAAAAATATTAACAGTAATTGCTTAAAGAATTCAATATTAATAAAACAGAGTGTTTCAGGAAGCTAAATAAAAAATTGTTCAAATAATTAATTATTCGTTTACACAATTTCTTTTACAATTTAACCTACAGAAATTGGTATGAACCTTCGTTAGCAATAAACTGTTTCATCGGAATTTGTAAATTAACGATCGGCAATATTAAACCCAGATTGCGCGAATTATTTATCTTGGAAGTTCGTGACAGTCAAAGGGCCCCCATTGCCGACCGAACTCCTCTCTCTATTGACCTCCTAATAGGTTTAATGAACTCTTGGCGCCAGAATGGAGAGCAGCGGTATTGGGTTAACAGAACGGCCGATTAGGAGGAGCTAGAACAGGAAGGACAGTCGCCGTGCAATTTTATCAACGGTAAATGCAGCCTCTGCAAACAATAGGCGTTCGCGAGAGAACATAACGTGCAGCCGCTCGAATCTCTTTGTCAGTGATACGACTCAACGGTATTATCCGACAGACATCGTCACCGAGTATCGAGTAAAAAGCGGAGTAATATTCGGCTATGAAAAAATTCTGATACTTATCGTCCGCCTCAGGTTACAGCAACATGATAAAAAATTTACCCGAATGAAATAGTTGAATAATAGGAAGCTTTTCTCAAAGAGAAATTTCTGTTTTACATAGTTTTACCACTTCGAAGATCGAATTAATATATTTAACGACAAAAGAGGTTCGAAGAATCAAGAAAAGATTTGTTTTAAGATAAATAGAAAGAGAATAATAATTACTGGAGTAAGTTCATTTAAGGAGTAATTGTTTGAATAAACGTTTATTGGAGAAACGAGCACCGGAATCGATTGTCTTACGAGGAGATGAGCTGTGTTTCACAGAGTTGCGAATTCCCCAAAGAGTCGCAACATCTTCGACAAAAACAGACCAATTCACCTTTACAGCTCACGGGGCGAGTAATAGAAGCAGCGAGATCGACAATTGCGTCCTAACGAGATTGTAACTCGACTTAGTTAGTTACTAAAAGAAAATTGAATTCCCTAGCGTAGCAGGAGTTGGATGCGGTACCGCGAACGTGCGCGCCCGAAAATTATGGAAATCGCGATAATTGGAAGCACGCGGTGTGGACAAGGTTTCGTACGATATACGTATCGAGCCTGGAATCCAGGATATACAACAACGAACAAGCGAAAATTTCCAGTTGCTATTCGCGTATATTGCCTTTACCGCCGAAAAATCATTTGTAATAACCATTTTAAGAATCAGTTTTTTTGTTTCATTTGAGAAATATACAGATTGTGAATCTACTGATGAATTAAGTTTTGAATTAGGCTGTTCTATAAATAGCAAGGGGAAGTTTAGCCTTAATTTCAAGGGTCATCAGGATTTTCACCCCATTTTCAAGGATCAATTTATGTATTAAAAATTCGCGTTTAAAGTTTGGTTCATCAAACGGAGTTTAGAATTTGCGCTTTTAAAGTGATATTACAGTTTCAGTGAGAATGCGATATATTTCAGCGAGAAACTCTATTCTGTCGGACACTGTAGAGCCGAGTAGTATGTAGTTCGCAACCTCCACAGCTGGCGGTGCTTCAAGAGAGCAGTAATAACGAGGGCGAAAGCAACACGCGTGCTGATACTTACAATACGTGTCGGTCGTCAGTCGATCGATCGTATCCTGCTTCAACTTGCTGTTCTTCTTCCCCATTTTTCCTGCTAGCCGCTGCCTTTTGCTGTACTAGCGCTGTTAGCGTTTCAGTTCTTCTACTTCTTCTTCTTCTTCTTCTTCTTTTTCTTGTTTTTCCCCCCGCCCTTTCGTACCGATTTGCTCGTCTCTTATTCTACTCGCCACTGGTCAACTCACCGTTCACTCCGCATCGCACACGTCGAGTCTGACTCGCAACCACTTTTCACTATTTTGCGTCCGTGGAAAAGATCGGGGCTTTGAAAAAATTGTTCCTCGAAGAAGCCTGATTTTAGTGTGACATTAGGGAAGACACTGTCTTGTTGTCTATTGGACAACTATCGTCTCTTCCAATCTTTTTTTTTCTTCTTATTTTTCTTCTCTTCAAGGTTATCGGAGTTCAGAACTTCGGGTAGGTGCCACTGCTCTCCTTCCTAGGATTTCGCTCGCGGGCTTCGCGTCGAAGTTCCGGTGACACCGAGACGATGGATTGGATTCACGGCTGCAGGTGAAACTACAGGAATCCTCCTCGAAGCTCCTCGAATTTCACTGGGAGATCTCGCCCCAATCGCTCCCTTTCCCGATAGGCATCTGAAAATGTCGGTTTCACGTCCCTTTCAGACCAAGTTTCACCGATTGAAACGCGACGACTCGTTTTTCGACTCCTTCAAACTCCCCGGCCACGGAGTTCTCGCGAGTTGGATCTTTGATCTACGTTCCTTCTCTTGCTCAGCTTCCTTTGGAGGAAGCAAAATTCGCGAGGACATTTTAATCCGCGCCCCTCGATAGTGGCACTCGAAAGAAATCGAATTTTGTTTCATCAGACAATGATTTTCCAGAATTTCTAAAATTTTCTGGAATTCACTTGATATTTTTAGTTCGAGATAGGATTCGAATATGTATCGACGATAAAAAATGTGGAATTAATAGCGATGGATAAAGCAACTTCTTTTTGTCTTCTTTGAACAATATCCATCGGGATGAGTCTGCAGGGAGTTAATTAACTGACAATCACGTCAGATATTAATTTGAAAATCGCCGTGAGATACGAGAGTTCATTTGTTGCTGGAGAAACGTGCAGCTGTCGATGAGAAATCACAGGGAAATTCATACTTCAACAGAACTATATAAATATGTAAAAGGTCAGCGAGTAGAAACAGCTCGCACTTTGTCCACCTCAATCGCTTCTCTGATATTCCTTTTGGATAATTACGCGACGCCCAAAGGTCACCGGTGTCGTCGAATTAAACCTCTCGATCCTAAATCCCACGTATTCTATACAATATAGGTACATGTATTGTTCTCCGATAAAATCTTCGAAAGATCGATCAAAATTGTTTCCAATTTGAGAGGAAAAACAATATAGAATGTATCAATGAGGGTAAAAGTATCGAATAAGTTTAGCGGAAGCAGCATCCGAGAAGAATAATACCGATTCTTTTACAATGGTTCTGGAGGTAAAATAAATTTGACAGATGATACCTAGTTGCGTCGATGACCGGTGACCTGTGAGTGGTAATCAACTTTCACTCAACAGATCCAATAGACTATCCCGTATCACTCGAACCGAAAGCCAAATCCCAAGAGCCAGCTTTCCAATCACGCTCGCAGCTAAACCAAACCAAAGCCTCGTAAACCAACAATCGCGCGACAAAAATCCCAAACAGTTTATTCTTCTCGAATTCTTTTCCGGAATAATAATCCCGAGAATTATACAAGTGGTACGTCTTTAGAACACAGTCAAGAAAACGTTTAACTCGACACAAAAATAAATTTCCCTCAAAATCTGTACCTATCAGATACAAACAATAAAACAACATTAACAAAAACCAAGTTTACTCATATAACACATATGGTAACATTTTCTATGTTTTATTCGAGAAACTATACGTTGTGAGTAAAATAACGTTTCTATATTTCTTAAAAAAACACAATTCGAAAAGCGATACACCCGAGTACTGACACGAAGCATTCGTCTATTGTGCGGGCAACAATGCAGTGAGTGGTCAGCAACAGTAGAAATTCAGGAAATCGTATTTCGCCGGAAGTAAGCAGAATTCTGTTTGCCGATTGTTATTACGCGACTCTTCCGTAGAGTTACATTAATCTTTCCAGGAAATAATTGCTCGGTGGTGTTATTGCATTATTCAAGAACAGTTGCCGACTGGTTAACGCGATATTGTTCTGTAATGTATGATTTATTTACGGCCGAACCTCGCTAACGAGATTTCAACTGGCTCGATCCGCATTACCAGCGCAACGAAATCGCCTCCGCGACACGGATGATACCTCGCTCGCGGAAAAAAAGAGAACGTCAAACGCGGTGGAAAGCTCGAGCTCGTTTTCACTGGCGAGCTTCCTCGTACTACTCGCTGATCTTCCTGTTTCATTCGAACTACCAGCGACATGCGTATCTAAATCCATTCGAGCGAACAGAACGATCGTTTATTTTTTTCTCTTTTCTTTTTTCTTTTTTTTTAATGAACACGTAGTTCAAGAAAACAATGCCCATTCGTCGATGCAGCACGAATTTAGTAAGGGGCGCCATAGAGTGTGTTTTCAGCATACAAATGTCAATTTTACTCAAGATTTTTAATTGCAGAATTCTTTGTGTTTTCAATTCTTCAACTGTTTGTGGAAATTAAACAGAAGATTGGTATAATTGAAAGTGATAAATAAGTCATTCCTAATATTTCTACGGATGGAGGGTAGGATCAAGGAGAAGATCGACGAAATCAAGGAATTGGTTGGATAACCGTGAGACATTTGTCAAACACGAATCCGGATGATCCAGAGGATATTGCTAGTCCGATGAGAATATTGATGCAGTAGTTTTGAGAAGGAAAAGGTGTCGTAAGCCGGCTCGAATTCCTGTCTGTCTCATCTCGAGGCGAGACGAATTGATCCTGTCAAGCGAATGTCACGTCCTACGAGGTTAAACGTTGCAAACGCGACATTGACTTCGCCTCGGGGTACTACTACCTCGTTTGGCGAAGAGGGACGTCGTAGAGAGGATGCGTCATGTGTCACCCTGGAACACATTCTGAAACACATTGAACCAACGACGACTCGCAATATTAGATACATCCGGAAAAGTTCTTATCGATTTTTCTCTCTCAAATGTCTCACTATTTTTCTCTTTGACAATTAGTCCATAAATTGTATCATTCGATTATAATTTTCGAAAAATCTTAGCGAAAATAACCAAAAAAATTCCCAAGAGTTTTTCGTGGTCCATATTCTGCTGAATAAATCTATCTTATAATTGAGAATGTGTTTGTTTAATTTTCCATTGGAAAATTGCAAGAACTTTTCTACAAGATTCGAAACTGTATCTTTTCTACACCCTTGACCCTTGATCGCTTCTGCGAATCGTTCATCTCTCCTCGGCCCATTTCCGAATCGAAAATTAACTGCAAATTAGAAATTGGCTGCCACTAACCAGAAGAGGAACTACTGCCAGAATTCCAACAATTAAAAAGAGCTGCTGGTGTCGTTTGCCTTGAATACACCGAATCTCGGGATAATCGTGTGGAAACAATGGCGCGGAATCGATCTACTGAATCGAGTTAAAAATTCCAAAGAATTAAGTCTCATTATTATAAGCTTTAATTATTACAAATTTTCCTAATTTCAAACTATTTTTCTTTACATTTGTAGGATTATATTTGCAATACTATTTTGTAGAAAATCACATAGAAACTTTAATTCATTCGATTTATCATCCTCATTAATTTCGAGAAAAGGCACGGGTTCTTATCTCTAAGTCCATACTTCGAGGAAGATAAGCGGCAAAGAGAGTTTTGAACTTATCCCAAGAAAGCTGTTGCGGTGCGACACGATCCCAACTATTCGTAATGGGATTTACGAGAGAGAATAAGTTACGCAGAAGAGGTTGAAAAAGAGAGAAATTGTGAGAAGGAAGCCAATATAAGGAAGAGTGCAAGCTGGAGGGGAGATGAGAAGAACCTGGTGTAAGAGGGTACAGCATGAATAGCAAGGTGTCATTCATAACCCTGAGAATACGCTTGGAGGCTGGTTCGTTTCCGGCTACACCGTGAAATTCCATTATCGGGAAATACTTTCGCGCTGGCGGCGTATGCAGTCCATTCATAAGATAAACCGCAGACATCCCTGAGAGCACTGGAACTTCCGTCGCTCTGGGACTGGATAACAAACCTAACGCTACGCATTTTCCAGTGATAATTCGCGAGAGTAAAATGCTAATGAATTTATCACGGACTTTCCATTAGTTTATCTACTTTTGCTGTTTCGCGAATTTCATATACATATGTATATTTAGATAATGAATTCGTTAAATGATACTATTGTATCATCAATTCATAATATGATCAAACAATAATATTCTGTAATAATAGATTCTTTATTGTATAGTATAAACTAAAAGAACTGTAAGAAGGTATTTTGGATGTACCGTCAAATAAACAGCTCTAATTGAGCAGGGTATTTTGATTGCAGTTCCTGTAACCAAATCGGTTTTAGACTATTTCGATTGATACTCTATTGACCCAATTATCTTGTGTAAGTAGTTGCCAGGTTCCATGTTATTTGAAGTGTAATTAAGCGAAGAGTTATCAGTGAACTGTGGATCTTTATGCAAATATGAATTTCATTGTTGGGACAAAATTGTATTGAGTGGTGTTTAAACCCTGTAATTCACCATGCTGAATTTCCTGCATCCAAAGACCAATTTAAAATAGTATCTTCAATAATCATTTGGTTATTGGAAGAGTTATTATTTATCAACAAAAGTCGAGTTCGGAAAGTGATTCTCAATTGTTCTGAAAAAGTGGATAGATAGTAAATGTGTCCGATCGGATCATTTTTCCCACAGTTGAGAGATAGAATTTCCGCTGGTGAATACCGTGGAGCGTTATGAAATTATCGTCCTGTCAGGACAATCCAACTGTCAGGATTCGCTGACAGAATCCTCCTCAGAAATGCCGCGTATGTGTGAAAGATAAATGCAGCCACGCCGTACGCAAGAAAGGCGTACCCCGACAGGTTTCACTCTCACGGATGACGTTCCACGAAATTTCACAGTTTCGCCAAAGCGCCACTGCTGCGACCGGCCCAAAATTCCAAAGCAATTCGCCGCCGAATTACGCGGCAGAAAGTTGCGTGGTCAGAAAATTGCGAAACCAAAAAGCTACACCGAAATAGCGGGCTACAAAGAAAACACAAAAATATCGCAGACTGCGACATCGAGGCAGAATGTAAAAATATCTGGGCACACAGTTCCAAAAATTCCACGATAAACATTCGCGGAATCGCGTCGCAGCCTCCTCCCCCCTTCGTGCGTGTATTTCCGCGCGGGCGTCACGCGGAGGAAAATTGCGCTCGCTGGGCCCCGCTTCATTGTACTTCACGCTCGTTATCAGACATAACGCGCGAATAGAGGTTCGCTCCGTGCAGATAGCACACGCGAGATAACTATCAGAGATACGAGTGTAGAGTGAATCCAAGCGCGACAGTTTTTACCACTGTCCGGTGGTATGGTAGAAGGATATATGCAACCAAACAGGACAAACAATAGAACTGTCAACCATTAAATTCATTTCTCTTTGATACAATAGAATAATTTAAATTTATGATAAATAATAATATGTAGTTCTCAAAATCAATTTTGCCACATTTCTTCTCTAAAATAGTTGAAGACTTCAAATTTGTAAGCAGAATAGGTTGATCGATCAAAACAGACCGAATAGAACAAGATCTCTTTTTGTCCCTTTCGCAGGAACCATAGAATGTAGTAAAAAAATCATGAGGTATTAGTCGAAAAGTGAAATATCCAGAATTGTGTAGCGTCAGATTGTATCCTGAACCACAAGCTTCGTGGAGAACAAACACAATAGCCCTGATTCGAAGGGGTTCCTCTCGGCAAGAGCTTTCGCACGCCCACAACATAAGGACCCGTTGCAATTACGTCGAAACAATCCTCCAGCAGTGCTCCAAAAAAGTGACAGTCAGAGAAAAAAGAGTGGAGGCGTGTTATTTAGTCAACGTGGATGTTGCGCAACACCGAGAGAGGGAGAGAGTTAGAAAGAGAACGAGATAAAACCAGGGCTCGAGCAACTGGCAGAGCTTGGCACTAATTAAAAGGTAGCATTGGAATCGACGCGTTTCCTGCGGCAGAACGACGACCACCACCATTAGCGCAACACGCATTGCACGCTAGTGCACCAGCCGAATTCTCAGGATCTGCGCACCCCTTCTGGGCCCTCGAGAAATACTCGACAACGGACCCAAAGCTCTGAGGACAGGGACTCAAGACGCGGTACCAAAAGGCGGTGCGCACCTCTTTGGATCAATCCAGACACCGAGATGTAGCTGGTACCAAGGTCTCCGAGACTCCAAAGTTAACTCGAGGAATTGATTAAACCGCGACGGGACCAAAATTACGGACAGAGTTTGAACAACAGGGACTTTTGGACACCACTGAGGACGCTGCTCTCGGGAACAACTGTCGATGCGGAGGTTAGCCGATGGGATGGAACGTGGGATGAAACGAGATCGCTTTTCTCCCGATAGATTGAAAGTGAAGGGTACCACTATCAAGAAGCTCGCAAAGACTGAATACTCCAGAGATTTGGGGCCGTCGCAGAAGGTCCTAAGCACTCGCGTAACCACCGTGGCAGCGGGTTTTCATTCATGAAGTCTCACCACTTGCGAGGAAAGATCGACGGAGACACGCGGATCACTGACGTCATATTGTCGCGGCGCTTGGCGTCAGACTGGCTTGGCGAAGCCAGTACGTCCTGGTGGCCGACTCGCGCAAGCGCATTGCCAACTCCGGACGTCGGATACTGCCGATGCCCTGCTACTCCGTATCTACCCTGTACTACCCCCGTCCGCACGTTCGAACCTACCTCGCTTCTCTTTCAGTTTGTTAGCCTCTCTCCCTTCCTCTTACCGATGCTCTGCGATCCAACTTCTGGACTAACGGCTAGTTTACCACCAGACCATTCCCTTTCTCTCGGTCTTACTTCTCTCTTTTCTCTTCTTACTCTCCGTTACTCGATCCGTTCCGGCCGCCCTTTTTCTCAATAATTTCACAGTGCCTCGCTTGACTCTCCTTCGGCCGGGTGAAAGGCCCTTTTTCAGCGGCAAGCCTCACGGTTTGCTACTCCATCCCGAGATGCTTCTTTCTCCAGATCTCTTCCTGCTGTCTTCCGCTGGTCCTTTGTCTTCGTTGACTCTCGGGGCACGTGCTTCTTCTGCCTGCTCTTTGCTACCTTGGTATGTTGCTTCCCAGACCGGTCAACATTTCTCTTCGAGAAACATCCGTCTCGTTTCACTCGCTGCTCAGACCCTCTTCTCTTTTTCTCTTTCTCTCTCTCTCTCTCTCTCTCTCAAATGCTCTCTGCAAGTTATTTACATCGACGGCCTGTTTTCTCCGAGGCTCGCGGTTCTGTTTACACTTACTTCTGTTGAAACCCAAAGCGAAGACGATAAATCTCCATGGGCTGGATCGGCTAGGTCGCCAAGATTTTGACTTCTCTCGATGCTCGGCTTTGACCGTGGAACTCGCGGCTTTGCCTACGCGTGGCTCCCGGAAAGAAAACGAAGAAGAGCGTGGCACAGTTGGCGCCGCGTTCTTTCCTATGGCGGGTTGTAGTCCCCCGATACAAGGATGCATTCGGCATTCATGCAACCGCGATGCATTCAGCTCGCGTCTAAAGTCTTCTCGCAACTGTGATACTCTGCATACACGGACCTGCCATAAATTTCTCCGGTTTTTTGAAGTCGCTGCTTTGCGGGAGACTGGCTATTTGAATTCTGGTCGTAGTTCGTTTAGAACGCGCTTCGCGATGTTTCCACGAATGATGAAATACTTCGTTTGACTTCCTTTAATTATATCCATTGCACTATATTGACAACCTTAAATGTGAAATACGTCGTATTTCATTGCAATTTTGCATTTTTACATATTTCTGTTCTTTTTTAATTAGATCAAATTCTATTTCCGAAAACGTTTCGACAAAACTCTAAACCCGTGACGTATTGGGAGTCTTCGAAGTTCTGTTCCCAAATCGTCGATTTATTGTGAGCACATTTCAGCGGGAATCACGCGATTTCAAGTGATCCGGATTTTCATATTTCTCGGATTTCTCTACTTCCGGGCGAGCGAGCTTCATGCGTTGGCGCTTATACGCGCATGTGCATTTGATGAACGTACATTACAATCGACAGTGATGAAATTCAGAGCGCGTGGAACATTCCCCAGGCAAAAAGTTTCAGAGCCAACTGAATTCTTCTTTTTTTCCACCTCTCCTTCTCTTTCTTCTCCTCGACAGTTTTCCGCGTTTTCTCGACGTGCCTGAAGAGTAGAAGGGAAGTTTACGATACGCGTCCAGGCCAATTTTATTTCCGTGCGTTGGGGACGCTACATACGGACGTGGAAGGGAGTCAAACTTTCTTAATCTCGTTTCGAGTTGGACTAGTCACGCACAATTAAATAAGCGAACGGTGCAACGTGGCGGAAGAGAAAAGTACAAAAGACAATGTGTTTTCGACAATTTTAATTCTTCTCTTTCTTCGTAGTTAATATTAAATCCTCGTCCTCTGTACAATTATTTAGTAATTTATTGTGTGAAGGAAATCAAGAAATAATCAGAAATGATACCGAGTGGTTAAATATGGAAATAAAGTCAGCGTTCCAAACAATGATTCATCATTATGTGGAAAATTTTTGGATAAAATCCAGCAGCGTGATAAGGATATCTCCTAAAATAATGAGACCTCAAATCAGATCCGACTCCATGATAGCTGATGGCAATTAATAAAGCCGTTGGATCGCTTCCAACGGGGCAAGGAAAATTCTGTTGCTGAAGGATCGCTCGGCAAACTTTTTCTCACGCAACATATATCCAAACAATTTGTCAGTCGCGAATTCCAAACAATTTGTCCGTCCGGGATAATTCGCACGTGTACCGGTGAATAATCGACACGATGGTGGTAAAGTGATATAGCTACTGTGTGCCTACCTGGCAAGCAGAAATCATAATAATTGCTCGACTCATCACGAATGGCTCGATTAATAATCGAAAAGCACGAAATTCATCCCAACATCTAATTACTGGGTTCATATAAATTCTGCTCTAATAAACAAATTATTTATTCTATCATTATAAATCAATTCTCCAATTATGTACCCAGCCGAGTTTGTCGATTATCAGCAAATAAAAGTCAGTCAATAAAATATAATATAACATCAAGCAAAAAGATGAAATAATAAATGTTATTTGAAAGTGAGAACAGTAGTTAGACAAAGAAATATAAGAAAATTGCATCCTGTACATTGAAAGCTATGAACTCTAGAACTTCTTCTACTATTATAAACTTGACAGCTGTGACAGTAGTTTAAGTATACGCTGCACATACAGTTTAACTATACAAATATCTGTCTAGAGAGCGAATTCACCTAGAATTGTATTCGAGAACTTCGTTCCTCGAACTCGGTTTATCCGGATGAAAATGATGCCTGCGTGTAACAATAAGGCGATTTATTAAAAAAATAAAAAAAGGGATTCTGTTCGCAACACGCAGTCGAGAAATATTGAGGCTTCTCCGCGACATTGTTTCGAATCGATAGACTTATACCACTAAAGCTCTTGGATTCGATGCTCGCCTCGTCAATAAATAAAAGAGAGATACTTTACGACAAGTTCTTCGTCAAATGCTCAAGTGTATGCTAGTATCCATATAGCTGGCTATAAGTACGAAGACCCTTGTCATTTTACGCGAAACTGTCACTATAACATTTACTTGAATTTTCTTAATATTTTTTAATCAAAATTTGCGATTGATAAATTTATCCACGTTTTCTATTTTTGACAAATTTATTTTATAGAGAGTATTGTCTGTGACGTGGGTAACAAGAAACTATTATAGGTTTCCGGAGTTTCCGAAAACTTCGTCTTTCGAGTTCTACTGGTTCCGGCTGTAATTAAAGTGGCACTGGTGACACACGCAGGTGAAAATTTTTGTTTGCGACGGTCGCACACAGACAGTCCACAGAAACTTTACGGAAATTTCGAGGACAAGCCGTGGGTGGAGTAAGAGTTTGCTAACTCGAATGCACGAGCTTAACCGCGCCATAAGCAGAATTAACTTTCTACATTATTGTAGCAGGCGAGTAGTGCATCATTCCCGAGAAAATGTTGTGCATGCATCGCTGGCCAGTTTAACAAGATACGTATGGTAATTCGTTTGGATTAGGAGACGATACGACTGGCTTGCTCTCCCAAACTGACCACCTCTGAAATGGATGCCAAGGCTGATGCTTAATATCTTCTAAAACCCAATTTCGCGATATACATATAAGATGTATAATTAATTGGTGTCTTGCAAACCCACCTATTTTTAAGTGTTTATTATTTATTTAAAAAAGCTATTTTCACCAAATCCAAACAAACGCATTTTGAGACAATTGGCTGGTTCTCAAAATTTAAGAGCATTGTCCTATCGCGTGAACTTGATCCGCAGGAAAATCAATCCTGCCGTAGATTTCATGTTCGCAGAACGAGAAGTGTGCCAGCGAGAACGGAGAGCATGAAATTATCGTGCGCTCGCTGAGCATCCGCGCTGACAGGAAGTCTCGAAATGAAACAAAGAGATAGAAAGAGAGAGGGAGAGTAGAATGGACCTCGAAATTGTGAGGGAAAATTATTTCGCAGTAACAAACTACGGTTCCATCGCTCGAAGAACTCTCGAGAAACATCACCTTCAGGTTCGAGTGAAAACTCCAGTTCGACCTCCTCTGGGTTCGACGACAATTCTTCCTGCTCATTTCACTTGGTTTCAATGTATATATATATCTGATACTCTGCTTTAATGAGGCAGTAATGAAGGCCGACGCTGCGACACCAATTTCGGATAATCTTTCTTCTCTTTCTCCTCATTTTTCTCTCTTCACGTGTCTTATCGTCAAACTCCAAATATATATCTGTCATTCATAAATTTATTTCCCATTATCTATTAATTTTCTTCGAGATATCTTCAAAAGAATTCATCAATAACTTTACAGTATTTTACCGAAAGAGAATTCACGCTTAATTAAAAATTCGACTCTATCTAAATAATGATCTATCGGAAGCTAGATTATTCAATGAATTCTCGGAAAACTTTTATCAGGTGGATAAAACGAAAGAATTTTCATTGAAAAGTTTCTTCGGTGAATTATCATGAATTTCCATCGGCGAGGTTCCCCCAAAACGCGAACAGATGCATGATATCGGCGAAATGCCCGCGACTCTCCCTTCGGACAGGAATTAATGATGGGTCGTTTGCAGTTGGGATAACGCTTTCCGCTTCGAGTTAAGGCTTGCGGCGGGTGGCTGACGGTCAGCTATAAGGGTCGTGATTAAATCTAGATCAGATCTGGGTTAGCGATAAGTCCTTCCACTAGCACTGAGGGAAGATCAGTGGTGAATTTCACTGAGACAGAGATAAGTAATCCAGGTGTCAGGTATCAGAGTCCTATTTCACGAGCGAGTTCCTTTCGACTGAACACGTCAGTAGTACAGCCGCACGCTTAATCAGACCGCGTCCAAAACAACGCTTAACTTAACTTACTTACTAATAATTTTGAAATATCCCTGAACCAAATTGTTATATTCAACGAGGGAAATAGTTAATTTCGAAGTATGTAAAGACGTGAGATATTAGTTCGGAGGTTTCTGTGTGGTTCAATATTTGCATCGTCCTGAATGGGGCACAGAGAGTCGCGTGATGAAGGTGCACTGATCTAAATGCGCAAACATGTTACCAAGGATCGGGTAAGGATCCCTTTAAGCGTGGTCCAAGCTTGCAAGTGTACGGCAGAGGTAAGTAAACTATGAGGAAACTTGGCGGGTGCTGCGAAACACACTTACACTTGCACTTGTTAATGGAACCTCGGGCAATTACTATCAACTACTAAGTAAGTTGACCGATAAAATCTAAGAAATCTGAGCCACCACAGTGGGCAGCCAGTTTCGCGAATGGTCGCCGCAATATTTTGCTTATTCGACATTGCTGCGCGGCCGAAAGATAAAGGGCTGAAAATAGAGAAATGGAGGAAGCGAACACGGGGGGAATGGAGAAGCAGGAAGAGCTCGAGTGGCTCTGTTTTGTCGGTATTTTGCTGGCGAGGGGAAAAAGCGGACAGGAAGAAATCGGAGATAGGATCTTCGAAGTAATAAGGAAAGTAGTTGACGCCAAATGGATCGGCGGAACCCGGCTAAAAGAAGGTCAGAGAAGCGCAAGAACGCAAAAGTGGAGCATTGTCAGCAGTCAAGTGAGGAGAAACCTCGCGAAGCATCCCCGCAAGTTTCGAGGGAAAAACATCCAAGGGAAAGCTATAAAAGTGATTAGCTCGAAGAATCACGACGATCCGATCGATAGACCGATTAAAGAAGACTATACTACTTAAACGGAAAGTGGAACTATAATCCTCTAATTTGTAGGATGTTCGGACACAAGTTGCAATCACTATTAAGATCAATTTTGGAATATTGTTTGACAGGATTTCCCGCTTTCGGACACCGCGTAAGTTGTCTTTTTTTCTCAAACATTTCTCCAAAGTAATTGACTTGTAAATTCGTGTAAATTGTGGGTTAGATATATAATAATCGCGTCGAGGAGGAGGATGCTTAAGATTTCGTAAGCGTCGCGACGCTTTTTCACCAGAGAAAAACCATCTACTAATGATCTCGGAGCAAACTTGCTTGACGCGAATCTGCACTGTCAACGTCAAGAACAAGCGAACCGCTAGTCGACAGTGCGATCCTTTGTGAGCCGGTTGGAGCGTTACCGAGCAAGTTTTCTTGGCGCAGGCTCTATTAACTTTTAACAATCAACCGGAGAGCCGGAGTAATACCGCGTTCATTACCAAGGAAATTACTCCTAGTGGAACTGAGGATAGTGTGCCGAACAGCCTCTGCCTTCCTTGTAGAGCTTCGTTTTCAGAGTTCCACACGGGAAAACTGCCTTTGGAGAAGCGACACCGGTCGTCCTCTGTCTCCGGAAACATTGCGACTGCTGTTCCCGGCAATTAAGAAGACTATGTGGCTTATTACATCCGACATCTGTTGCAATTACTGTTTTGTCAAATTCGGAAATCCGATCTAGCTTCGTAGATTTTTACACGCGAAAAACAAACAGAGAATCGAAATTGGTGCAAGTAGAATATTCTGTCGCGTTTTTGTATTTTCAGCAATATAATAGAAGCACCTGGATCACCGAGACTTCAAATATCTAGCGTGCTGAAAATTAAAAAAATAGCGAATATGTATATATTGGAATTGCAGTCGTTGGGAATATGTAGAAAAAACTGGGAAAGAAATATACGGTTGACTTTCAATATCTGCCATTCTGTAGATTGAAAAAAATGAAAATTATACTGTATTGAACTAACAATCTTTGAAACTATGTAGAGAAAAATTCAGGGAAAAATATAGGGACCGTCGGTGTTAATTTGGTTAAACCGGGATATTTAAAATTGTCGATGATTTCGAAGGATTTGCAAGAACGGAAGGCTGGAAAGGCGAGGTTTTCAGCGGTTGCATTTGAGCTTTTGTCGCGTCGCGACGCGACGCTCGCGAGAACTAGCATCCGCTCGCGGATGAAGTGCCCTCGAAGTGCTCTGCAAACGACGTCGGTTTTGCGGCAAACACCACCTGGCACCACCCGGCGCCAACCCGGTACCACCCGGTGAAGCCCTCTCGAATTTTCACCAGCTTCAAATCCTTCGAAACAGCCCTGTAAACCCTGCTGTTTTTCGTTTGCGCCAGTTTTATTACCGTCGCAATATATTTCTGCGCTTCGAGATGAATGTCTCGTTGGTTCATATCGCTAATTTTTCACATTTTCGGCCGAGTGCAGATCTCGCAATTAACACCTTCATTGTTCGATCGGTTTCTCTCGACTTCCAGTGCAGCTTCGAACTTTACCGCAACGAATACTCGCAACGAAAAGAGAAGTAGAGTAACAATTACTAAGAGATTGTTTCAAATTTATCGAAAACGAGTCAGTAAAAATATTACCAAAATATTCCGGTTTAAAACTATACGTATTTAAATATTTGACGTATCAATATTTAAAATGACAATGCCGAAATGAGGGATATTTTTCTTCGGTACTGAAAAAGCGCAGTATTTTCATTTTAGATGTTACAAATAGTAAAAAATTACGTTCCTCCGGTAACAAGACTTAAAAAGTGGTGTTTCTTCCTTGAGGCCATATTTCAAGAGACTCGTAACTCAATCTCGGGACTCCACAGAGATAAGAAGAGATGGAATAGAGCGGCGGGTGTCAGTGGAACGAAAACAGAATAGAGCTCATGAAAAGATTCAAGTATCTGAAACAGAGAACGGAAAAATATGCGGCAAATTCTAGTCCCAATGGGCCGTGAGATTTTACAGGTTCTACTTTTATTACTCGACACCTTTCGTGCACAGCGCTTTTAGTATTCCGCGCATGGTGCAGCCTTCGCAGTCTAAGTTCGTAGTCTTCGGTAAAAGTTCCCCTTCCCAGTGAAACTGAGTTTCCCCGAGGAAACGCAGTCTTTTTTCTTCACTAGCCAACCACCCAACCAGCCTCGATGTGCACCCGTAGCTTTAATGGCATCGCCACTAGTCGGTCGCAGGCATTAAAGCATGATCATTTTAACCCGGCCGCGAATAATCGATGCTAATATCGTCGATAACGATGTAACGAACAATAATCCTATTTGCTGAGAGCGGCGCACAGTGAGCTAGAGATCGAAGCACAGAGTCAGAATTCGGTCTGCGTTATATCAGCCAATGGTACTCCTTGAATCTTTGAGGAAATAATGCCGCAAAAAAATACATGATTTATTTCCTCCCGAAAAATGTACATCCTTGATACAAATGATCTGGTATTCAAATTTGTTTCCTTTTTTATCCTTCGACGTTAAATGAGGATCAAAGATACAAAGGTAATTCTGGGGATGATTAAGGAAGGGTAAGTCAAAATTATCTGACAATGAGATCCAGTTAAAAATCGAAATTTAATCAAAAACACAACTGATCTTACTCGCGTATCAGGTATTCTGACACAGGAATATTTCATCCCTATCTCATGCATCGCATACAGCGGCGTAAAGGAAGTCGAGCAACGTCATTAATATCGCCGCTAGAGTCATTTCGCTACCATTATTCCCTAGGGAAGATGCATGCTTCATAACAGTGGCACTTTATACAAAACGAATATATGCGCCGGGAGCAACACCATCCTGAGACTCTACTTTATTACCTATCAGCATTCAAACTACGCTTAACTTTCGCCATGAAACTCTGGAATTTTCACGGGAAAATTGTTTCCTGATATTTCCCGAAAATTGCGAATAGTCAAAATATTAGGATTTTATTAAAATTCAGACTTATTACGTCGTGGTGGAATGTTTGGGTGGAGAGAACTGGGAACAGCATCGATTGGAAATTCCTGAAAGGATAAATATAACTAGCTTTGAGATAATTGTTACATCAGTAAATTCCTAGAATTTCTACTACTAATTAGTTATACGTTCTTCGTTAAAATGGAACTAATATCAACGACACGACACGTTACCTTCTCACATCAAAATCTCAATAAATACAACACTCCTTTCTCTCAAACCGTTCATTTTGCAGGAAAAGTTCGATAATGAAAAAAACAAAGAGACAAGAAGAAAAAAAAGTGCCTCGTAAAAATGTCTCACTGGGAGAGATTCGATGACCCTCTCAATTCTTGTATGGTTCTCTTAAATTTTTCGGATCCCGCCCCCCAATATTTTTCCGCCTATTTGCCGGATCATTAACTGGGACCTTTCGAGTGAAAGGGCTCGTGAGGTCTAATTTGCCAGGTGACACGCGAAGGTGCTCGGTAGGAGAGGGTATTTCTTTATCGGTGGTAGCCGTGAAAATGAGAGAGTCGAGGTGGTAGATAGGGTCGACAGCTACCGGAAGAGTCGTTAGGTGGACGGACCAATGGACGGATGGCTGCAGCGTACACACGCGAGCAATTTGCATGACCGGCAATTTCGCGCCTATCTCGCATTACCGTCCCATCGATACGTACCCCTGAGAACCACCCGAGTGCTCCATGTCAATCTATTATCGCTCCCAGAAATTCCGTCATTGGCACCAAAGTGCGACCCACGTGATCTACTTTTTCCTCATTATCGAGATTATCGCTCGATCGTCCCACACGATCTCCGTGCGACGGAAAAATTTCCTGCCGGGATTTCCGCCAACGCGCGATTCCCTACGACTGACTGCAGGAGAGAAATCATAATGAACCGGAATTATTGGAGATCTGTATTATAATGTAAGCGAGCGATCAGGGAAGGGTACATGCATTACGCGTTAATTGGATCCAAAGAATAAATGACAGAGCGATTAATCAGATAAGAAGTTGTAAGTAATAAAGGAAATTCTCTTAATTCGATTGGATATTGAATCAATCGTAAGTCATTAATTTATCATGATTCTGTTCTAAAGAATTTCTATTCGGTTTCATGAATAGACACGTTAAATCAAAAATCGAAAATGCATTGATTCAACAAACTGTTACATTTTTTTTTATACAAGTGGAAGTGTGTTAACAAATTTCTATACACAGTATCCATAAACCAACGCACTTTTGGAAAACCGTTCGCAGTTGTTTGCTTACGGAATAATCACCCAACATGGCAATTAATAAGCAACGAGCGATTGGAGGGGTGAATTCTATGAATGGCGTGAAAGTAGTGGGAGGGATTGCTGGAGGAACGCTTCAGACGCGATACAGTCTGCAACCCCATTGCACTCGAAGCCAGTTAATCGAATGATTAATTAGCAGTGCACCGTACTAATTAATATTACTGCTCGCAGGAGAGGTCAATGCAATCGAGTATCAGTCGGATGAAGAGATGCTTTGGCAACCATCGTGAGCTTGTCTAGTATAAATCACCAAGGATCTCGGGTATATCATCCGTCAAACTCCACTTGTGCTTTATCTGAAACATCATCCATATTCCTCTCTCTCTCTCTTTCTAATTATTTATCGCAATAATAATTAATAACCCATAAATGCATTCGAGTTCAAATGAACAGTTAGATTCCTTAAATAAGGAACGTAAATTTGTTCGATGTCCTTATCGTCGAAGTAGTCACCGTTTTGGCAAACCATTAAAAAGCCTGGGGCTACCTATCATCCCAATTATCCTCAACGACCGCTTGCTCACCCAAAGGGCATCCCTGAAATTCGGAGAACTCCGACCGCAATTTGCTGTCGCAAGGAGATAGCACGCCCACACAAAAGGCACGTCCGATATCAGAATTCGGATGCATATGTGTACTACGGAGGAGTCTCGCTGTAGCAGCCTGGTGAAATAGTGTCTAGTGTTGGCGCGCTGGAGAAAAGCTTTTCCATGCACGACTGGTCGAACTCTTTCGAGCACGTATACCACGCAGTAGATCGTCTACATCTCTTAACTTTTCATTTACCTCCAGAGATGTGTCGCTACGGAAAAACGTAAACTGCGATAAGATTACTCTCCAGCTGCTTTCTATAAGAAATTACTTAACATTAATTACTTAACGTTCAAAATGCTGGGCAACATTTTATTCTAAGAGTCCACAAACAACCTGGAAAAACGTTTGCATTTAAAAAGAAAAAAATAATAGTAGATTCTTATGCAGTTTTTAGAAATGGCAGAGATTTTCTTTATTTTACAAATTAATGGGAATTTGGAAAATAAGGAAAGAAAGAATAAAGAGATCGTCAGTTTAATGAAGAATTAAAAGAAATTATTTTCTACTGTGGAGAGATGGAGAAAGAGATAAAGCGAAAATGGGGATGAAATGAGAGAGACGGAAGAAGGGGAAGAGGAACGTAAGGTCAGGCCGGAAAAGAAGCTAGCACGTTAGAAAGGTAATCGAGGGCAAGAAAAGGAAAGAGAAGGGTATCTGTTCACCCTGGTGAGTGCTATCCTCGCCAAGCGACGACGAAGCCACCCTGTATCGACCCAGCTACGCCCACCCAAAGAGCAGCCCCCCCACCATGGATGACCCTGTCTGCTACCATCTCGTACTAGTTCACCCAAAAATTCTAGAACCTCGCATAGTGCCCTGACTTCGCTTCCTCTTCCACTTTTCTTCCTCTCACGTTTCTTTCCTTCGCGAATTCCGGGATCTTAGGCTTTCCAGAGGAACATGCTCGATGCACAACTGTTGGAGGAAGCCGAATACAACCTCAGAAGAATTATCATCAATAATATTATTCTATTTTTAAAAACCACTCTTCCAAATACTATAATTATTCAACAATTATCACTTGTAACTTTCTCCAAGATCCTTTAGAAAAACTTAAAGAAATCTTTATAAAGAAAAGATTTATAAATAAAAATAATCCCGAATTCTCATTATGCGAGATAGAGTAACGAGAATCGCAGGAGCTAAAGACCATTTTGCGAAAGATGGTACGAGCATCGAAAATTTTCATTTTACCTCGACTTTTTTCCTTTTTACCTCCCTGGTTTATTATATTCCTCGGGAGTTTTCTCAACGACGGCATAGAGAGGCGAGTTGCCATCGAAAAATTTCAATCACGTCACAGCGAGATATTGATGTACGTTTTGGAAACTTATTGTGTCAAGCAGGAAAGTGGATGGGGGAAGGAAAAGGAGAATGAGGGTGGATGTTCTCTCGCTTTTGAAATAGTCCGTTGCGAAGCGAGCAGATTTCCAATGCGTCAATGGATCCTTCGTCATTGGAGGACAGGTTCGAGTTTCGCGAAGGTGTTCGCCAGTGAAAGCCAGTAATATTGTTCAATATTATCATCGATCTTTGCGCATGAAGAAAAAAAAAGCAACATTAGCTGTAATTTTTACCTGCAATAAAAATCTTTTAACCCAGTACATATCCATCGAAAATCGCAACACACACGAGTCGTATCGCCGTCTTTACTAAGCAACTATGTGACTTCGTGACTTTCGCGACTACCGTGGTCTTACTGTATCTATATCGGGAATCCGTGTGCATAGAACCTGCACCCGCGATATTCAGGTGGATTTTCAAAATCTCAAGCACGTACCGCGGGCCCTTCGTGAATACTAATTCACCAAGTGCCTCAGTAGAAAGATGTTACTTTTACCGAATGGGCATCCGGTTGGTCCCAAATCGTTTTCCGAAGCTTGGGAACTATCCTGAAGCTGATGACTGTGTGCCCATCGTCCAGATGTTCACTGCGATATTGCAACGATTCGAGCTAACGAGAGAAGATATTTGAATAATTGTCCCTAAGAATTATTTCTATTAATGCTATCGAAAAGCAGAATTCCAAAATCCTTTACATTGTTATTTAATCATTTAATTACTTTAATCACTTATTTATTCATTTATTTGTCCTTTCCAATTATTTCTTTGAGTGGTAAAAAGTTACCACTCTTGGCCGAGTGAGAGAAAAAGGTCACGGTGTATTGAGGAAACCGATATATCTCTACTGTCGCGTGTACTTTCATTGTCGATGGTAAACGTCCAGCTACGCCTACGTTTTCCAGCGAGCTTTTATTACAACAAACATCGCTCCCTGCCACAGAGTGGTTATCGTGTGACACGATTACCGGTACACGCGATAAAAAGTCGAAATCGCGCTCTGGATCTTTATCTTTTTCTCACGTAAGCCAAGCGCTCTGTTTTCAAAAAAAAAGTAAAACTCACACATGCACACACACATTTGTACACACATACATCAGAATGTCGATGGTGAATATTTATCGAGGATGCATGCACTTTCTAGCTTTGATTGCAGTTACATACTCGACGTGTCAAAGGCAAACTTGCGAGTCGTGCCAATATAACGTATCGCTCCGGTTATGCCGTGAATATTCACGGCAAATATGCTGTTGAATCGCAGCAATGCCAATTATGCGAATACCTCTGCTACGCTTGAAGTATGCCACTATGTGGGCTTTTGTTAATCGTAATTTAAATACCTTATTCGAAAGACTAATCTTTTCGACGATTATAATTCGTCTCTTGCTATTTCAAATAATTCGATCTAAAGTTACTAGAAAAATATTGCTTTTTCTAAACGCTAAATTTCAGACTTCAAAAGTAATTCATATGAATGTAGAATAAAACTCGTACAGTAAAAATGAAGAACGAAGAGTGGAAAATATTACTGAAAAAGAAATCATAAGAGAAATGAAAACCCATTAAGAAAATGCATAAAGCGTACATAAAAAAAATTGTTCTTGTATGTCACGTTGCTTGACTTTTTCACAGAATGAATCCTCTTCGCGACGTAGGTGGAGAGTTTTCTATTTCTCTTGAATCTTGCCTCTTCTCTCCGCGACTTCCGCGAGGGAAGCTGCGCCCACCTTTTTTGAACTGGGTGAATGCGGCCACGGTCAAAACACATCCGCAGCCGATCTTCTTTGCGCGTCACCCTCCCTCCTTTACTCTGTCCCTCTTAATTGCCGTTCTAAATTACCCGAGATGCTCGGCTGTGTTATCTCTCGCCAGCGAGACCACCCAACCATCCCTATTACCGCACACTCCCTTTCCATACTCCGCGATTTCCTTTCCAGCCAGGCGACCCAAAGTTCAAGTATCAATTAACAATGCGAACGATTTTATCGAGAAAGCTACTTTGGCAAAACCGCCAATCGATAAATTCCATACGAAATTCAAAGTTGATCGACACTAGGGCCAAATTGTAATAATTATATTTCTCGTTTGTAGAAAGAGACACTCGAAAATAATTTTCACTGTATCGCATTTTCTTACGGAAATTTAAAACGTGGAGAAACATAGGAACGTAGTGAAGTTAAAATTAAGAGACGTAAAGTGCATTAGTGGAGAAGAAATTGCAGAGAGATAAAGATTAGATCAAATTTGACCTTCCTTGGTGGCTATAACGTTAATTCCTACGTGGCAATTGTCCTAACGCAGGGTGAAATTGCTATTCGGTTAATTATAAAAAGTAGAGGTGTTTCGTGACGAGTGGCCACTCGTTACGAGCACCAATAAAGCGCTCGTAAGCTGCACTCGCGTCTAGAAGGTCTGGAAAATCGAACAGTAATCCGAAGGATTTTCACGGTTTCCATGTTTTTTAACGCTAACAAATAGGCGTCGTGATTTGATGTTAGAATTGTTGAATCAGTTTTAAAATAAGGAATATCCTTGCCGATGGTTATGCACCAGGAACGCGGTGCATAATACAAGTCGACAGGTACTCAAGATAAAAAATTCACTCTAAAGTCCCAGAATGTACATAGAGTCCTATCACGGCAGAACGCGAGCTGCGTATCAGCGGAAGTGCATATCCGTGTTATTATGACACCCTAAAGACCGTAACCCGAACTAGTGCGGTAACTTCTCACTATCTGGCAGAACTGAATTCTAACATTTCGAAATAAGTGTACAAAATTCAAGAGAAACATGTTTAACAAATTATTCTTCTCCTCAATATTATCCGTAACAAAAAGATTAATAAAGCCATATTCTTCTAAGAACCATAATTCGCTGGTAGTTTCCGAAAATTCTCCTTTTTTTCCCTTTATGACAATTATTCTTCTTCTCTGAAATATTTTGTAAACAGATGCGAAATAGAAAGGTAATTCGAGGGTATTAATTAATTCGTATCGTCAGAGCAGACAAGAGTGTTAACGTTCCGCTTTTATTCCTTATCACCATGAAACACTCACAATCAGTAGTTCGCGAATAAAGTAAGTATCACCAAGAGTCGCGCGTCTCTCATTCGCGATACAGCATTCCACGTTTATAGGATCAATTATTTTTTTTTCCTCAAAAAGTCCACAAGGTCAATTTCTCAATGGACGACCTAGAAACTAAAGCGAAGAAGGATTCTACGATTTTGTAATTGTGGAGTCTTGCACCGTTAAGAATCCAGTTGTCTGTGATCAGCACTGCGATCAACGTTCACTTAAGGGAACCAGTGATTACGGTCCACTAATTTTCGCTCGAACATTGAGGAGAATCGTCCACGAGCAGAAGGAACATCCCAAAGGACACCATTCGCTTCTCAGTCGCAATTAGCTCCATCCCGACACTTTTCCATTTCTTTGGAAACGCAAACAGCATCGTCCGTGTACTAATCGGAACATCTGCAATCAGAAATATTATGAACCTCGATATATCGATCCAGTCAGTCGAAACAAAATCTATTAGAATATTCCCCGAGCAACTCCATTCAAATCCAGTTGCATTCGAAATATCATCCAATTGTAGTCTCCGAACAATCGCTGTACGAATATAGCTATTCAATTATTACCAAATTTCTACAAAACATAATATCTACCATTTAATCCAGAATCATTTACCTAAACAGTGGATTTTCCAAACGTTCATGTTATAAGCGAAGATTTTATAGAAAAATTGAAACTTATAGATATTTTGAAACTTTGCAATTAGTTGCAGCATTAACGGTGTATAATAATACTTTTAAGTGGATAGATTCTGAATTTGTTAATTGACAAGCAAAAATTGAAGTAAGCTTCAGATTTACCAAATCGAGAAGTCATTGGGACTGATTTCAATGGCGGGAATACTGCGAGAGAAGAAGAGCGAGATAAGTGTAAATAGAACGATGGAAGAAGGAAGTGATAGAGGATCGGTTAGACACTAGCACGCGCCAAATGTCCAGGAGTTGCGACGGCAGTGGTAGGTGGAGTGGTAGTGGTAGTAGTCGGTCGTGGAACGGGCGAACGCTTCACTGCCACTCCCCGTCCGCCGTGGGCAGCTTTGCCCCAGGGCCACTGGAGAGTGCGGATCAGGGTGTTGCGAAAGTCCTCGGAAAACAGACAGTAGATGTAGAAGGTGATTGAGTAATTGATCACCTCGAGCAGATTGGCCAGCGCCCGAAAGACCTGTCAAAGGAGAAGTTCATCTAATCGTTCGGTCTCTCGTGTCCCATCTACTTCCAACTCACTACACTTGTCTTCTCTAATCTACAATCTATAATTATTCATTCGTGTAATTTAACAGGTTGACTGACACGATAGTTCTCGGGATTCGGATATAAAACCCCAATTTGGATCAATCATATTTCACTATTAGAAACTCATACTACAGTTTATATTCATCAGCAAAAAGTATAAAGAATGTATTATTGACGTTTGATTTGAAATAAACTTTTTTTCTCATATTTCCTGTTCTGTCACAGTAATATACTACGTGCTATCTCGTAGTTGGCAGTCAACGTGTTAAACTTCATTTCAATAATAATCCTCCCGATAAAAAAAACATTGCTTTAATTAATTTCGCGCGCAATATTGTGCAATTCCTGACGAAGCGTTTGCAATATGGAAATTCAATTCGAGCTGATATTAAATTCACTGGGAACGTTGCGTTAACAAAATTAGAACAGCGATCGAAAGCCGACTGATTAACAGTTAATTATTAATTATGTATTGTGATGATAATTATGTCACGGTGACCTTTGTTACGTGAGGTCTTTTGACAATGACTGACAAGCGATTTTGGGGTGCGATAAAGAGCCAGGTTAAAGAAGAAGAGTTGGTGAGGGTTCAATGTTGAAATTACCTGATAAGGGTAGTAGCTGAGATTACTCTCGCTGAGAGTAACGTTCAGGATCACCATTGGGCTAACGCAGACAACGAAGAGCATGCTGGTGCTGCCGAGCAATAGAATAAGTCTTCTCTCCTCGGCGAACGTCCTCGGATCCTCGTCGTTACTTACGGTCCTAGAGAGGGTCATACGCCGTCGACGCTCGCAGGATCTTCTGTAGACTAACGTTATCCGTAAATTGAACCCCGCCAAGAGGATCGTTGGCCCTACTTTAAACACCACTTCCAACACGATTTTGTACACCTAAGAATAAAATACCGAACAATAAAATTCCATTAGTTTCTTATTAAGAAAAATTCATTTGAAATTATACAGGGTAACCCAAAACTTTTTTCCAAATAATTTTGATAAAGATGAAGGTAAAGTTAAATATTCCTGGGTTACCCTGTTAAAGACCATTCGTTCTTTGGCGAAGTAAAGAGGGTACTTCCGGTTACCTGATAGAAGAGAGAATTGAGGAAGGACTGATTTTCCCTCTTCTGATAAATGAGTGGCCCGCCAGGTGCCAGGAGACAGGTCGTAACTTCACCCCGAAATACACTGGGTAGATAAACCAGAAATGTCGCCAAAGGGATGAGGATGACTGTTAGGTGGGGCGGTCCGCAGAGCGGTCGAGTATGTTGCCCAGGATGACAAACGCTAACATAACGCTCCACCGTTAATGCTAGCAGCATCATCACCCCTACTCCTGCAAACACGATTATCTTCTTACACTTCCTGTCCCCACTTTTACCATGACTGCTCCATTTTTTATTCCAGTTGATGCCTAGTCTTCGTGAATAATATTTCTTATTCAACGTTTCATTATACTTCTCGAATTGCTCATTTGATTCTTTCTTTTAGTTATAAGTGGTTTATAGGGTAGAAGACATATTTAATGGATTAATTGCAATTTCTGAAATTCAGTTTTTCGCGAATTTAATAAAAATAGTATTGAAGGAAGAATTCTTTATTTTTCATATGCATTGAATTAGTTTATATAGTTCTTTGTAAATAAAAAAAATCCATACCTAAACATCCATTACCAAGGAAAAGTTCCAGATGGGCATGATAAAAAGCTTGCGCCCAATTGTGCCACCGTCCAGTCTCCTTGTGGATCAGCACCCTCAGGGCAAAGGGGATGCAAAAAAAGATGGCGAGGAGCGCAGCGGCCGAGTATCCTGCAACAAAGTTATCGATAAAGTAATAACTGCGCCGGGACTCCAAAATCATTAGATTCGTAAATGAACAAAAAACAAAAGAATAAACGAAATGAAAGATTATGTAAATTGACAGAATTTTGAACTTATAAGAGATATTTCCAATTTGTTATAACGATGTGTTAGAAGGAAGCTGTTCCAGTTTCACGGAACTGATACTAAATTAGAAAATTCGTATTAGGTCAATAATAGTATTTTCTTGGTCTCCGAGAATACAGCGTAGATGGTAACTGCCTTTTCTCCGCGTAACCAATATCCGAATCGCCACGAAAGCAATATACGAATTCGTACCGAAGGAAAACTTATTTCCCGAGTAATACTGGCGAGTATCTACTATGTATCGCGAAGTCGTAAGATCGCTGAGTACTTCACGGAATTCTGCTTAGATCCGTTGTAAACCGCTTGAAATATATAACAACCGGAATCTGACTGGAACCGCCGCTCTTATCTTGGAAAATGTTAAATAATTAAAATTCTTCATAACCACGAGTTTCATCAAAATTAAACCGCACCGTCGAGTTCCGTCGTTGGATTCCTGCCAAAGGACCACATTAGTAAGGTAGGAAGTGTTGCTTCATTCAATTGATTGCTGGATTGCTGTGGCTCTCGCTAATGAGTTTCGCGATTTGTCGCAGTTAATTGTACTAGCCAAATTGAATGGCACTTTAGGATCATATTGCTCTGTTCAAATTAGGCAAATTGTTTTGAATGTTTTTCTAAAATGTTATTGATACAGAAATCAGTCTTTTGGAACGAATAGATCATTTTCCAATTAACGAAGATCCCTGAAATTTAAATATACTTGACTTTCATTACAATTCCTGTTTTTCAACCAAAGTAATTATTGCTTTGGTTGTGAAAATTCCTGTAAAAATCTTCTTAAAAAAAATACATTATACAAATCCCACTAATCTATATTACATTTGTATTAATTTTTTATTTTATTGTTAGTTTTTTATTTGCGACGGTGAAAAATGATTGATTTGTTGATTTGACTATAAAGAATGTTAATATTAGCAGTAGGTCAGAGTGATATATGTGTATTGAAGGGTGGTAAGCGAGATTTGCTCTGATTTACAACAGCAGGAAGGGTAGAAAAGCCAGGATAAAATAGAGGAGGAACAACTCTTATCGATGTAGCTTTCGGGAAAGCAGGTTGCGATTTTACCCCTTGTTCCATACTCTGCGAACACCGGAGGATTCTGCAGTTCCCTTCCCAGTTCGCGAAGCGAACAAGGGTAAACCAAAGATACAAGAAACCTACCCTTAGCTAAGCTACTGGCGCCCTTAATAGCACACACCCGAACTATGCGGAAAAATTCTCGAAGATAACAGATGCAAAATGCTTAAACTTTTTATTAAATGAACTTTGCACACTACACAACCTTCCGCAATTACATTAAAACTACTTTCTCACTTTGAGGGTAAAAGTTACATCGTTTAGAAAATTTTCACTACGCAATCTTTGGGGAGTAGAATTTTTGCATTACAATTTCAGAAACTGAGGGAATTATTCTTATTGTAATTATCAGGTTTTTTATATTTTTAAAGAAATTCTATGAAGTAATTTGTAAATTAGTAAGGTAGAGAGTCGATAGATCTTGTCAGTTGTATTAATATTATTAGAAATATTGAGAAAATAATTCGATAACAGGAGGAATATTAAAAATGGAGGAATTAGTAATCGATAAATCGATAACCGAAGGGTCCTTTAACGAGTGGCGTCCCAGAGGCTTCAATTTGATTGATTCTTCGGATCAATTCGGCCACATACGTATCGCAGATATTTCATTCCGACGAGCATCCCGCCGAACTCTCCAATTTAATCCTCCGAGCGGAATAAAAAGTTGAAGGGATCGCCGAGAAAATTGGTTAATGTCGCGAGAACGAGATAGCAGACATAGGGTTCTTCGAAGGAACCACCACACACCAGTCGTGTCGACATCGTCTTCGTAGTCGTAAGGCTCATAAAACTTTTACTTTCCACGGTGCCTCGCGAGTCTCCTTTCATTAAGCTGAAATTACGTTTTCCATTTAAATTACGATGGCCTCTCGCCTTGGCTTCTTATTCGCAGAACGCATTTCACCGCAATTGCCAGAGCCTTACTTCCGTTTTTACGCGTTTTTAAGGAATAGCATTGGCTCGACGTGATTTTGCCGCGTTTAAGGGTTCACCAGGTTTATCGGCCCATCAGCCGCTACCTGCGAGACTTGGCCTCGTTAACGCGTACATTAATTTCCTTCCCTTAACCATATACGATATATCACGTTTCATTTACATCAGTATAACTCGATAGACCTCAAATTATTTTTCCTTCTTCTTCTTCTCCTTTTGAATACAAGAATAATTATTAGTCGTCCGTGAACTTTTGCAAGATGAATCGGGCAAAAGAGGTTCGTTAGGTGAAAAGAAAGAAAGGAAGAAATTAAGACGACAATTTGGTAAACGCATCCTGATGCGACTGTTTCACTGATTGTCGGAGGTTGAGGTTCCTTTTCTCTAGGGTTCGACCAGTTGTTCTCTTGGCAAAAGAAAAAAGGCCGCGCAATTCTGATTGGAAAGTTCGTGAGAGAGAGGTGGGGAGAGAATCGAACGAAAAAGGCTCGGAAAAACGCGACGAAAATGAATCGAAAGGGGAACGACCTTTCTTCGAGGAGAAAGAGAGAGAAAGCTTTGCTCTTGGAACTTCTCGAACCGAACACCAACTCCTCGAGGACTTTGTTTGCGGAATGAACTGGAATGAGTCGAATATCGAGGCCTTTCGATGAACTCTAATGAATCGTATCTTCAGTGAAAAACACTCGAGGGAACGGTACGATATAAAAGGAGGGGTTGTAACTACCCTGACTGATCTTAAACAAATATCCCTACAGTTACTCCATCCCACTCGTTCGCGGTTAAACAGTCTGGCAGAATGAAATAATACCCACCGACAAAGTTTGCTTTCCTCGGACGGGTAAATATGATTCGTGAATCGGCGAACCTAATTTATGAACGCTGAAAATCATCCGTAATATCGTATTGTACAACTTCGCAAATGTAGGCCGATTTTTATTTACTACGAAGTAGAATTTACTTTATAAATTACATGGTTTAATGAAGAAATTAATTACTCCAAGAATTAATCAGTCAGTTAATCCATAAGTAAATAACTGAATAAATAAATAAATGAATGAACGAATGGATAAATAAATAAAGAAATAAGGAGGACGTGGTGACATAGTTTTATCGATCATCTTCCAATATGAAATTCTTCCCTCAGGAGGAGTGAATTTCTTGGCGGAAAATTTTCTCGGATTTTTCAACAGTGGCGCGCACACGGCCGGCAAAAAGTACTAAGGGCCGATCGAATCTTTTTCTCCGGGACCGGGATAAGCGGCGAAGAGTAACGAAGAAGGATTTCGCTTCTCGACGGGCCATCGCATCGCATCGCATCGCATCGCATCGCATCGCATCGCATCTCGTGGCGTCCTACAAATCGCGTCGCCCCGCCCCACTCTCGGCAGCTTTAATTTATCGGCAGCCTCGAGGAAAATCAGCCACAATACTCTTTTCGCAAGACTTCCCGCTCGAGACTCGCCAAGAAACAATAACGACTTCCTGTCTTCTCCTTTTTCCAGAGGCCTGCTTTCCGCTTGGCTTTCGCGCCAACAATGAACTCTCGCACTGGGAAAATCATTAAAATCATTTCTTCTCGTCTGGTCAGTACTCTGCCATTACTGACAATGCCACGGCTAACTTGTGCGACGAAATATCTTTTCTTGCCCCAATTCTCACTCTCCACTGCTGCGACTTTGAAATCGAGAATTGGGCGTTTCTAATTTATGACAGAAATATTCTCGTTTGTTCTCGCGAAAACAAAAACGATTGATTGAAGTGCAACTATAAAAAATTCTAAGTTAATAGAAATGTACATGTGTGTAATAAATTCCTATGAAACAGGATTGGATGCAGTAAAAATGCTTATATTCGTAGTCGAATATTATTTAACGGTGAAAAGGAACTTTCTTGAGCTTTCTTCAGTCTCGTTGGAAATAGGATCCTGAAGAGGGTTAGATTGCCTTTGAATGCGAAGCCGCAGTTCAACTGTTCACCGAAAACAGAAGCAGGAAGCATTCGAAAAGATGATCAAGAGTTTCGAATCGTGAAATTTTTCCCAGTGGAGGAGCGAGCGAGCGAGCGAGCGAAACTCATTGTCGAAGTAGGAGTTGGCGATAGTAGAGAGTGGTCGGAGGGTCAATCCGATTATCAACGCGGATTCGAGTCCCTCATTGATTCTTGCCGAGCTGAAGAGTCGAGGAAATGGAACGCGAAGCCAGAATGAAAGCATTTTTTGCGGAGCATCCCGTTCGCAATGCCAAGCACGCATCCCTCGCGTTTGCTTATAGCTTCCCAATGCTGCTGGACAACCGTGCTACATCCTTGAACAAAACTACGAGATACCTGACTACGCGATCCTTTATCCAGATTTTCTCCATCGCAACGTTTCAAATTTCACTGTTGATTCTCTCGATTTTCCCCGTTATCTCTCTTTTTTACCATCTCGATTTTTCTTTCATCTTATTTTCACATACCACTCCCTTATTTCCATTCTTCTTTTTCTCTTCTTCGACCTCTCAAATCATACAAATTTCTTGTCACAATTTTACTCTTTTCTCGACCTGTGCTTTTCTAGCATACCTTTTCGATTCAGTTCTCTTCGTTTGATCTCTCGAAATTATACGAATTTCTTTTCACAATTTTTTTCCTATTTCTTTGGTCCCTGCTATTGTTACATCAGAGTCTGATTTTTTCCCTGCGAGTCTGCTGGAAGAAAGTAACCCTCCGCGAGTGAACCGTTAATCAAATCAGGCGAGTTTTCCCGACGATAAAGAAAGTTAGAATCTTCGCAAGAGTAATTTCGATTGGGGTTTCGCGCGGGTCAAGAAAGCTGCGGATACACTCTCTTACGACGCATCGCAGGTCGAGTTATTATGACATAAAGAATGCTCGGCGATTTCGCTTTAATGAACGAACGCCAGCCGGTTTCGCGATAAAGAAGTTCAGCGGTCCATCGCTCATCCATCACGGTGGCAAAGTGTGAAACTTGCCGGTGAGTTACCGGCTCAAAGTCTCGCGAGATTAAGAGCCAAGCTAGCGATGATTAACGTTTCGCTAGTTTCTCATAGAACCACCGAAGTAAACAGTTTCCAGAATAAATACCTCGGAATATATTACCTATCGCATTTAATCAATTTATCGGTTAATCAATATGAAATCAATCAATTTAAACTCATTCAATATAATTCATCGATTGAGTTCTTTATTAATCCGGAGATAAATAAAACAAAATTAAATAAAAGAATAAGTATGATGTATTTGAATAATGAATAAATCTGAGAATGTTTTCTCCTCGTGAAACATTTCCACAGCACCACGCGTGGCACGTCGAAATAAAACGGTTCCAAGAGAATTGTGGAAAAAAGCGAACAGCGAGAATAATCGTGGCTGAAAGTGACACCGGCATAATACGACACCGGCAATCTGCCATAGCCAGGAGTCCAGCTAATAAGCCAGTGGTAGTCGATTAATAGTAGCCGGCGCGAGCGGCGCTGCAAGGCAGCACTTTTATTGCAATTATAAGGCTGCAAAAGCGTCCGAGTAAATAACGAAGTTCTGTCGACAGCTCTGTCGTGGCTGTTGATTTATCGGTAATTTAATCCGACAACCTGGCGCGCGCCAGCAAAACCGACCAATGGAAGGGAGGTCGCGAGAGACAAATTTCACAACGCTACTCGACAGAATTTCCTAGCAGCTTCTTCTTCTTCTTCTTCTTCTTCTTCTTCTATTCCTGTCTGTTCCACGCTTCTTCGCGGCTGGTTTTCCCCAGCCGCCGAACAGGTTTGTCGCGTGTGCACACACCCGAGGCTAGAAAAGCGTAACGGGGATAGAATGAGCTCGCGCGACCCCCTCGCGAGAACTCATAACGGCTTGAAAGGTTTGCTTCGAGTGGTGCAATATAACGGCGCTGGCAATAAACCATTGCGCGGGGTAATATTGTCGACGGGAGGACGAGGATAAGAAAGAGCGACGAGAACTCGGTTCAAAATGCTTGAGGCGTTATCTTTCCGTATGATTCTACTTGTTCCTTTCTAATGGACACATAACGGATGGCTGGCCTGATGCTCAGATATTAGAACCATTTTGACCCGCGTTCAACGGGTCCAAGTTAAAAATTGAAAAAAAGATTTAATAGTTTCTTCTTCTGCAATTTTACCAAGCAAAAAAGTCATTTTTCAACGCCCTGTATAATTAATGTCTTGCATGGTGAAACTAATGAAATATCAAATTAAAATCGAATCATGATTTCTTTCTCATCTTCCCCTTCTGCGTTAATAATATTAGACTCCAAAGATGTGAGAGGTATCAATTGATATATCGATTGATATTGACCTACTAATTTGTCGAAGTTATTTATAAATTGATTGGTTCTCATAAGGGGGTGCAATTCAAAGCTTCCGAACAGTTGGAAAACCCTCGAGTTGTAAGGTAAGTTCTTACGTGTATTAAAGACAAGCTTTCTCAGGTTTTCTCAGATCGTGTATTTCCGACCTACATTTCGCGACCCATCTGTTGCACGCATTACAGACAAGTCGCTACATCGCATTGGCGACGGCGAGAGAGCGTGTACTCGTTCGTCGCCACTGTATTTATTGCGATCCGCTACAACCAGTGGTATCAGCAGAATAGCAATAAAATCGCGGAGGAAAACGTATCCATAAAAATTCACCGAAGACATCATTTCAATCCCTAAACCATTAACAAAGCCACGATGAATTATTTTGAAACCAAAATTAAACAACCACCTCTTAAAGAACCGATGTCCTCGAAGAAAATCGAGATCCGTCGTCGTCGTTAATATCCCAAAGAATTCACAGCATCCACCGAAATTGTCCTTAGGCGAGAGCAAGGAGCAAAGTGAGGAACGAAGGCCAAAAGCACGAGAGAACGGCGCCTTACGCTATGCCCTCGTGTTTCTCAGATAGCTCCCGCGGCATCATCAAAAAAGGACACGACTCTCGGAATTTCACCAAATATCGCACCCTCACCGGTCGTTCCGACCCCTCCGTGAAACCTCAACAGCATTTTACTCTGCAATTTTTTTCATCCGGACCCTTCCTCCAGCATCAAAAACCCTTCTTACGATCTTCTCTCGTCTCGCAGATGATTCTTCCCAAGCATTATTTTTCAAAGAACTATTAATTGCACAATTTCCGATTTTTCCCCTTTCCTTTATTTATTTCTTTTTCTATAAATTTCCACCACTCATACATATGTTACATTTGCTATTCTTCTAACTCTTAAATAAACGAAGAAATGAACACGAACAATTATCCAGTTGTATCCAATAACGAGATGTTATTTAGGAAAGCGAGAGATTTTTCTGTCGGAAGCAATCAAGGCATATCTCGTTAGATGCGTTTACGCGCGAGAACGGATTATCTGCGATGATGATGATATCCCTCTTCATCGTTGAATGGGCCATCGCGGATGCAGCAGCGAGCTTCCTAACAGAAATGAAGTCCTTCCCAATTTCGGAGACCCTCTACTTCCCATTGTTCCGCGCACTCTGCTCTAATTATCTCGAGCGTTGGAAGCTTGCTTCGTGGATCTTTCACCGCACCCTTGAAATTAGCTTCGAGCCGGTAGCGTAAGGCTCACGATCTTATCGAGTAAACTGTTCGCTTAGTCGGAAAAGTCACCGATCTAGTTCTACCCCATTCGAACGGCCAGGCGATAATCATTCTCTTCGGTTGATCGATTTAATTCTGCGCCAAGTCATTCCAGCCAACTAACGAACGCGGCCGAGCGTCATTGGGAGATTGAAAGTTAGGGGAATGAGATCCTTCAGCGTGTTACTTTGTAACCTACGTTATTCTTTATCAATTTTTCACTGAACTATTATAATCACAATTATTAAACAATAATTCACACCGGAAATTCTTCCTTTTACCACGACTTCGAGGGTATATTAAAAGACAAAAAGAAAAATTGTCATTTATACAGTATGAAGTGCTGGTGATTCTAATGTTAATCTTAATAGGTGTATTATCCACATGAGCCGTTCCGTTCAGTTTTATCGGCCGGAAAACTGGCGCTGGTTGGAAAGCAAAGGGGTAACGAGCCCTTAAAGCTTGGTCCTTAAGGAAGCGCAAGCAGGCAGGTGGAAAACTTTCCACGGCTCGTTATGCTCATTGCGTAATAGACGGCCTGAAAAAAAAAGGAGAAGGGCAGAAAAGTCGAGGATATCGCGCTCCTTTTCTCCACTGGCTTGTCTCCGCTCTCAGCTCGAATTCGCGCGTCTGACGAGGTTCGCGGAAAAAGGAGAGTCGCAGCTATTTACACCGAGCAGGAAATAAACTTATGAAAATAAATAACGCCGTGGCTGCCATCCCCGAAGAACTCGAGCACACTCGAGCACGCTTCTGCTTTTTTCGCGTTAATTGCCTTCGCCCTCTCTGTGTTCGTTGACTTTATTCCGCCAGCGTGCTGCTCCAGAGAAACCTCCCTCCAGCCTTTACAACCCTAAATTACCACCAATTTTTTTTTCCGCCAATCGTAACATCCTACAATTTCATTTTCAATGCAAACAACACAATTTCCAACATTTTTGTAACTGTTTAGATAAATAAAAGAGAGATCTGGCCTGTGAACGGATCAATTAGAAATTGAAACATTTTGGAAAGAGGAAATCGAAAAGTATAATAAAAATTTTCCAAGTTCTCTATTCTTAATAAAGAGCTGCTCTCTTCTCATTCGTACTGCAGGGCACGCGGTGCTCACAAAAATAAAGATACCGCAGGATATGACTGGCCGAGACTTCTCCTTGAGCATGGCGGGAAAGGAGAGCAAGGATGGTGCGAGCTGAATCCCTGTAAGGTTCAATCTCACTATACCCAATCCCGCGATTTCAAATCCCAGCATTCCAAATGCCAGCAATCCGCGTAACGCCTTTGCCGCAATGCTTTTATACCTCTTCCCCTCGAGCCACACTTGCGAAATCTGCGTTTAGACTGCGCAATATCCACCTTTCGAAAGTACCTCAAAAATTTGATACGTCTGACGCTTTGATATTCCTAGCTAGCTCTACGCCACCTTGGTAACGCGTTTCGCAGCGTTGACGATCTCAATTATGGTAAGTTAATGTGAGAGCACCATGGACCTTATTACGGCCTGACGAGTAGGGTAATATCCTTAAAAAATTCCACCACGTTTCTTATTAAAATCCTTACCATTATCTTTAATAGAATCTAGTGAATTTAATAAATCTTTATTCCTCTTTATTATTTAATTTTCCAGTTTCCCAATATTTCAAATTTCTCAGATTTCTTTTTTTAATATGCGTTCCTCTCTGTTTGTTTACTTTTCTTTTGGAATCCTTGCAAAAACTCTAGCATGATTTTCCATAATTTTTGTTAGGAACATAAGAAATTCATTTTAGTGGAGATTTCTGGCGATAATTTTTATCGTTGATTTTGTTCAGTGAATTTCGAAGGTGGACGAGGATGTAACGAGGCTCGGGAGATCCGTACGATTGGAAAACTGTATACTCGACGAGCAGATTAATTTTTCGCACGTTGAGAGGTCATTTGTTAAGGAGATCCATTGTTCGAGTTTAAGCTCGCGATCCTAAGGCGAAGCCGCGAACAAAGGGTTCATGGAACGCCGGGCCAGGGATCCCCCTGGCCCATTCACCAAAGATTAGCCTTCTGGTAACGCGCAGCTCGAGGTTAATTTTCTACTTTTTGAGACTTTCCAAGTAATTCCGGCAGTGGCCTCTTTAATGGTACATAACTGCCTCCTGGAAGGGCGTCGCGTAATAAGATCCACAAGTCCATGGGCTTCTTAACTCACGCACATCGCACCCTGTTCGCGACTTTCCGAGAAATCTATGCGCCTGGAAAACAACATTTTTACCACAACTTAATATTAGGAAAAATTCCAATATCCTTTCTTCATCGAATATTACACATTTTGATCTCTTAATTTGGAACTGTATCAAAAACTTTTATGGCTGATTCCACTACAACGATCAATCAATCAGTAAATGTGACTGGATTAACAATTTAGCTGTTTTAATGTTAAAAAGAAATTCTTCTAGATTTTTCCCAGAAAGAAACATTATTTCTTGGATAGTTTTAACGTGTTCGAATTGGCTGAGTGTTTCTTGGAAAACTGAACAGGGTCCAATCGGAGGATTCCCAAGTGGTTTTCTCGCGCTAAGATCATCCGTGCGATTAGAGAATTATCCGGGACGAAGTACGGATGAAATTCGGAAATTTCTAATTACACGAGAAGTCGCACAATTTTCTCTGGCGCCCTGGTAGCTCGCCGAGTGACCGGGTCACGAGATCAAGCGACGAGTGAGTAGAAAGGGTGGGGTTGACTATAAAGACAACGAGAAGAACCGCAAGAAGATTTTCCTCGAGGTCGCCAGCGAATCGACTGTATTCCATTCCATTCCGATCGACTCTATCCCCCCGACAGTCTCTCCTGGTAGTGCCAGGATGTTTTTGCCTTGATAGTTCCATCGGACGCTTCCACTTAGCGTGGATCTTGAGCGCTTCGGGGATCCTTCGATGGCGCACGGCTCGGCAAGTTTGCATGGGTCTCGAGTCGCTTAGAAAGCGGAGGGAAAATTCGAAGAAAAATCAAGATAAACGCTCAATCTAAAACACCGTAATAAAACTAAATAAAAATAATAAAATAACCGAAATACCACAATATGATCAAAATACAAATATAGTAAAACGAGATGAGATAAAATGAGACAAATAAGAGTAAAATGAAATCACTAAAAAAGAGTTAATCGAATGGAAATAAAGAAACTAACGGAACAAAGTAGGAATTGTAACATATGTATGAAGTGAGTTGGCGGAAAAGAAAATTAAGTAGAGAAGAGTGAACAAAGTAGAGTGGAATGGAATGAAATAAATAAAAATAGAATGAAGATAGAACGTAGTAGAAGAGAAATAAGAGAAGTGGATAGAAAAGAGAGAGAAAGAAAGGAACAGTGAAAAATAAAATCTCTAGGGTTGTCCTGGCGCGAGTCCGGAAACTCGAGGAACGCAAAGCGTCCGCTCGGAGATGACTCGTTATCTTAAGATACGGAGAAGTAAGATCGGGGCCACTGAATCTACTTAGTCGTCGTCGCGCTCAGTGAAATGCTACCCCTTCGTCCTGCGCGACTCATCCTGCGCTACTTCCGCTTTAAGCTCGCTTACTGAACACCCGACAAACCATCTTACCGAGGAGACTAGTCTTGTAAATTGTTACGAGATTGATCGTTCTTAGCATATTCGATGCTCAACGGCAGAATTAAGCTGATTTCGATGCTTTCATTTGCTTCTTGAATAAGTAATGGATACATCGAAATATCGTATATCCTACTTATGAAAATTTCAAGCCAAATTGCAATTTTACCAAAGATGTCATTGACTGTAGTTTCATTACCGTTATTGGCCAATCTTGATAGGATGATTAAATTTAACATAGTCTGATATAATGATTATTAAAAATTTAAGAAATTATGCTTTAATACAAAGATCAAACTGTTGAAGAAAATATAATTTATAACTAGCTTTTTTTCCACAGTTTCACACACATGCTACAATTCCTCGGAGACTCTCGAGTGATCCAATTGAGAGTCTCCCAAGGCAAAGGTCGATTTTTTAGCAGAGCCTGCCGGAAATTCTTTCGGCCAAGCTCACCCAACAGAATCGCTAAACAAACTTCCTCAATTGCCAGTCGGGTATGTTTCAGTCCGGCACACCCAAATCGAATAAATTCAGCGATGACTGAGAGCACCGTCGTCGTGGCGACGGAAAAACTCGTCGCAGTGAGTTCGTCGCATTCGAGAGAGAAAGAGAGAGAGAGAGAGAGAGAGCAAGAGAGAACGCTTGCCTCGAGGGGAATTTCCAAGCGAGAAAAAAGGAGTCCAAGCGTGGAAGAAGCGAAGAACAGTTGGAACGATGGAATTTTGGTAATGCGAGAAGCGCTACCTCCTACGAAAGGAATTCGTTCCTTCGCATCGAACGAGAGAGATCCATCGGTGGGTGCTTCGTCCGATCAGTTTCCCCGAAAATTTCTGCGCCACAAAACATTATTATCGCCAGGGTCAGAACCTTAGTCGAGCGAATGAAATTATGGTGATTTAAATATTCATGGATGAGAAAGGACCAGGCTGCTGCTACACCTCAACTCTGGTAAGGCTACCTTTGCGAAGAGCATCTCTCTATCCTCTTCTCGTCAGCTTCTCTCTCCCGTGGTAACGGGAAACCTTCTCTATTCGTCCTTTCCTCCTCGCCGCTTAATTCCGTTAGCTCTTTGACTTGTACGTCGCGTCCTGCTCGCGTTTCCCCCGAATTCCTAGATCACGTCGGTGACCCATCCGCTCGGGGAAAACTCAGTCGAGGCGCGTAATCGAATCGGGATCAGCCGCGAAGAGCGAGCATCACACCACGCCACCGCGGAGACGAATGAACAAATTAACCGCGGATGGGATATTTCATAAACGAGCCGTATTACCAGCTACCAACCATGTATCACGCCGAGCTATTATCGCAAAACCTTCCAAGCGAGAACCAGAGCCGCGGAAATCGGGATCAAACGAGAAAAAGAGACAAATGGGTGAAAAAAGAGAGTTAACGGAAAGATATTGAAAAAGATGTGGAGATAATGGCACAAAGATAGATGAATAGATAATGGTTTTTGGGGGATACAAAGATGCAAAAAGAATAAAGGGAAGAGAGGGGAAGAAGAGAGGGGAAGATTAAAAGAAACGGAAACAGAGGCAGGAATAGAGATAGGATGGGAAAGGGGAAAAAGAAAGAGGGATGAGTCGAGAGAGGAATGCAGCAGGGGCTGCATAAAATTTCCAGGCTAGTCTTATCGCACTTGCCGTCGGGTTTCCTGGCCACGTTTACATGGTAGCTACCCCAACCCATCCCGCAGAAGTTGGACCAACCTTATTATCAAGGCTGCTCTTTTTAAGCGCTCGTATACTCACCGCGAAAGGTTTGCAAAGTTTGGACACTGGCGATGCACTGTTTGAATACGCTCACTCTGCTCATTGTCGTCCATTAGACTCGTTGGTGTCGATTCGACCGACTGTTAAATTCCTCGGGAAAGGACTCTTACACGGGTAATTAAGCGACACATTGGTACTTGAACTAATTTCTTGAATAATCAGACCTCTTTAATTGGTTAACCATGCTAAATGGGAGCGTTTCATAATTTCTGAACCTACTCAATTCGTTAGTTGTTAAGAAAAAAAAAATATATATATATATACACGGTATATTTCGTTAACTAAATCGTCGAGGTTATAACTTTTTTTCTGCTTTTTTAAGGAATTAAGGAAATTGGTTTGCAAATTAAGAAAATTCCTGCCCGCGAACGTTTGCGCGATAATCGCAACATCACGGTGAAATATGGGTTTCGTTTAAGAGTTGGGTCCACCGCGAAATAAAAGAGAGGCGACTAGGAAAATTGTAAAGTTCGGGAGGGGAAAAAAAATTGAACACGAATATTCCTATTATAATGGTAAGGATTCGATGCGCAGCTTCGACTTAATCTCCAGTGTTGTAGAAGCTTTAAGGGTAGAGCGAATTCTCGTGGAAAACCTGCTTACCCGGAGTGCAGTCTGCCAGAAAGCATTAGCTTCCTCAAGAATTTATTGTGTCGGGAATATCGGTTTCGGCCTAATCGATTTCCTGTCGATCGGGAAATATACGCAGACTCGATGCTCGCCGGTCGAATCGAGCACTTAATCGTCATCTTAGGACAAAGCAAGAGAGAGAGAGAGAGAGAGAGAGAGAGAGAGAGAGAGAGAGAGAGAGAGAGAGAGAGAGAGAGAGAGAGAGAGAGAGAGAGAGAGAGAGAGAGAACTCCATGAATATTTACCACACTCCCTCCGTTCCGAGAGTTTTTAGTAGACCACTTGTCCTCGTATTAAGTTTGATTAAGCGTGTGTCGCTATTAGAATCCTCTAATGCGTGTGCGCGAGCGATATCGGGTCTCTATTAATTTCTACGATATTATATCGTCCACCAACAATAGGATTAATACACATTAATCCTAACATTTTTAATTCTAAATTTTCCTAAAAATTATCGGCAAGGAACAAAATTTTGATAAATATAAGAAATAAGTGTATAAATACAAGCCACAATTCTGTCGATCGGTTAAAGCGCAGCGATCTCCAAGAATTTGCATTTCCCACACGAGGTCCGATTTGTTTGTCCGAGGAAGCTTTCTCGAAGGTGGCCGATAAAATCTAAATGCAAAATTTCTCGTGTACCGCACTAGCTGCATTACCTTTTCCGCGAATATCCTGCTGGTTGTGCCATGAAAATTCCACGTGCCCAAGAGCTCCGATAACCAAATGGATCTCAATCTCGAGGAATCGTTACGCGCGTACCATCCTTGTTTTTTAATGAAACGGAAGCCTTCGCGCGCCGCGTGCAACAGCAAAGAAACGAAAAATAAGAAGAAAGAAAAAAAAAAGGAGCTGTCAAAGATATTTGCGATCGGCGCGCCCTTTATGCAAATTCCCTAGCGTGAATCCTTCTTACTCGTCGCGGCTCCGAGAACACCCAGAGCACTCGAGCAATTTTTCTGGACAGGCGACAATGGAAACAGTGAGTTTACCTCGGGACCTCATTTGAATGTACCTCCGTTTCGAGTATTTCGAGGATTTCTCTTCCCCGCCCGGAAAATTAGCATACAGTTCGTTCTCTTCCCACGAATTAATCCCGAGAGGTCATCGCGGAGTTAGAGCGAACCTCCTCACAGATATTTCCACGAAAAGGGTTATGCACTTATTTTCCTCTTTTATTAGCACCGAATAAAACCAAGCTCTTACGAATATAGTATTTCGCTTCATGAAATATTGATACGTTTAGTTGTCTCCAACGATTGACTTTCGAGAGAAATGTCTGGTTATAAAAAAGAAAAGAGGGGGGGGGGGGGGGAGATAATCTTGAAAACTTGTATTATTTCTGAAGCCATTGAACTATAGGCTCCAAATAATTAACTGTTTCTCGAATTTGTTAATAGTGATATTTCGACTCGGTAATATGTATTTGTCAAATAATTAACTCTTCTTGGAATTTTTAAATACAAAAGTATCGAAAGTAACATAATTTCCGCGAGGTATCGTCGCGATCATATCGCCAACGCGTTATTCACCGTCGACTCACTTGTCATACGTGACTAGCGGCGGATTCGCGCAAAGATGAAGCTGGCCACGTCGCATATAAATCGCAAAATCTACTGCGAACCCGGCAATCTCGACTCTGAGAGGGTACAGGAGAAAGAGAAAGAGAGAGAGAGAGAGAGTATTCCACGAGCGTTCTAAAGTTAGCTCATCTTCGATCTCAGTTCTCTGATCTCGCGAGAGTATTTCCGCGAAGACCCACTCAGTAACAATCCTTCACCCACTTCTTCTTATTTTTCTTCTTCTTCTTCTTTCACTCCTTTCCATCCGACTATTTTCACCCATGTTTCCAGTTTCGACACGATATCTCTACCCTATTCAACGTTCGCTACTCTCTGTCTACAACTATTAATCGATCCTGAATTCAGTCGAAACGTTTGCCCGAAAAAAATATCGCAATCCACTTAAAGTGATTTATTTTCATCAAAATGTTTCTATAAATTGTTTGTGGAAAAAATACCGCTTTATCTTACAATTTATTTATAGCTCAACTAAAGGAATGGAAAATAAGGTATTATTATGAATCGTTCAATAGTTCAAGTGCTCGTAAGAAATAAAGGAGTATATATATAAATAGATAAATAAATAAATGAATAAATGGTGAAATAAATAAATTCGGAAATTTTGGCTTCTCGAGTTGGTGCAGCAAGCCTGCGATAAGGGGTGGCTTAGCGGCAGACACGGCGCGGCGGTCGATTGTGCGTGCTAATCTCAGCAGGGCTTTTGCCAGGATACGACGAGTAATGAACTACCGCGCGGGACATTTTTCTTGCTCGAGTACTTAGAGCCATAATCCCGTGATAATCATATCAGAGTGGGCTCGCAGAACGCTCGGTTAATTCCCCACCGCCGATGGCGAAGATTAATTCCACTCTGGTCTGCAGACACACATACTATACGTGGCGTACGTACGCAAAGCTCAATAGGTTAATCGCAGGTCGCGCTACTCCCTATTTAATTAGTCAGCCTCCCTATTGACACAGGATTACCGATCCACCTGTGTCTTTTGTATATCGCCCCACTTCCTCCCCCGCAGTCTAATTCGGATCTATATTTCGTTGTATTCTTAACTAATTAAAAATGCTCTCTGAAATCAATTATTTGTTATTCTATATTATTTGAGAAATATATTATGAATAAAAAAAAGTTATGACTGGTCCAAGTGCTTAATAGATTGAACTACCCTCGGGAGCAATCTTGTTATCGAATGTCGGATATGAACTGTGCTCTTAAAAAAATCTCTCTTATACGATAAATAGGAAAGTAGGAATATTGAGAGATTTTCCGGGAAGATTCCAAGACAGGAGGAGGTGGAAAAAGCAGGAGGATCGGTGACGAACCCGCAGAGATCAGAGGTAGATTAAGTTGGCCAAGAGTTTAGGAGCCGATACTTGATGCAACGAGAAGCGTGCATGCAATAAGTATCGGCGATGGGAAGCGATGGCTAGGACGCCAAGAGAACGGCGTGCTCGTCCATATTCATAAAGTTTGGAGAAACGCGAATAGGGGAAGGATGATGGTGCTGGTGGTCTTAAGACTCCTGGTGGAAAGATCGCTCAGCTACGGACGCGGTTTTTCTCAAGGGAGCCACTCGAGTGTCTCGGCTCTGCTGCGTAAATGACAGTTACCCTCAGCACTGGTAACATTGAGAGATATTTGCGCCGTAACGTCCTTCTCCTTCCCCCGAGAAGATAAAAAAAAAGCCTTTGCAAGGCGTGCCGCATTCAATCCAACCGAAAGAAATATTCGAGCACTCTCTCTCTAAACATTATCACCCTGGCAAAGAGACTGCTAAAGAAAATGGCACTCCCGCGGGTGCGTGAATATTCATGATTTTTCGCCCCCGGCATTCAAATAAGGATTTTATAAAGTGCCGCGTGGCGCATCCGTGTACCGCAAACTGTTAGCAGCGAACAAACGAGAAGAGTGGTTTATTCAATCGCCATGGAGATGAAAAAGATTTTAAAATCATTTTGCACCTTTTTAAAGCGCTGTGTATTATGGGATAAAGAAGTATTTTCAGTTAATTTACTATTGAATAATCAGTAGAATTTTTGAAAGTTGAAATGATAAAAGTCATGATGTTTGCTTCTTCCATTTTGATATCCTGACGCAGCAATGATCCCACCCCCCTCCCTCGAATTTGGCAATGAGGAAGAAGAAGAGGAATGAATCTAACGTCCAAAAAAAGCTACCGCTCGACCCACGAAGATTTTCCCAGAGGACGCGTTGGGCCGGATGTCTGCACACAACGGCACAGCTCGTACTACAGAAAGAAAAGTCGAAGGGCGAGCTACGAGGTAAAGTTTGCCTGCAGGCACCCTCGGAGATTTTTTTCTCTGCAGAAAATCTCGCCTCGCTTCGATATTCCTATCGGATTTCCTCGTTTTGTTTCTTCGGCTATTCTTTGATTTCTTGACAGCAGATATTTCCAGATTCCCAGCGTTCCCGTGTGCCACTGTCAACCGGAATAAATCTGCGACTTGGTGACAAACTAAAAACTATTCCCCGCGAACTTTTCCACGCGGCCTTCTCTAATACATATACGTATAGAATCTAAATCCACTGATAAATCAAACTACCAGCGACAATTTCGCGACAACTTCCTTTTTTTAATAAATAAGTGATTCTTGAAACTAGGGTTAAAATTGAGTGCAAAGGAGAAATTTTTATCTGTCTACTATAACTCAATGTTATTTCTAAGATTTGATTGAAAATAATATGCGGAAAATAACTAAAAACTTAGTAAATTTTTCTCACGGTAATATGTGGCTTTTGGATCGGATTTCAAATAATGTTTGAGAAACCCTTCTAGTTGTAAGCAAGACGAAGGTAAACTTTCGCGGCAACCTAATCCGCAAGGAGATGAGTGCATATCGCATATATTGACTCGATGACAGGTGCGAAAGTGCGCCGGCACGTTTAGCGTCGTGGGTATTAAGGGTAGAAATCATAGGGCTCGCTAGCTAGCTCCGCTCCATCGAACGCATAAATCAAACTGAAAGCTTTCTGACATTAATGCCCTGTAAACAAGGTGGGCTACACGGTGCGAAAGGTGCCAATCGCTTCGCGCATCTCGAGCAACGATGATAACTCATTATTCGTAAGCCAACTATACACAACAACAGCTTTCATCATGTTGATCGCGAATGACAAAGATCTCTTCACCGAAGAAACTTTCTCGATTCTACCATATTCTCAGCATCGACCTGACGAATCACCCCTGTCCGGAAGTTGACTGTGTTATCCTGTCTATGAGCTCCATAAATTCATAAAGAAAAATCTCCGGAATCTACGTAACACGAAGCCCCTCCTAAAATGAACGATATTCGAGCTGGAACGATTTGTCCACGAAGATCGCTTCTTTTTTATTCCGGAGATTCAGTTACAGACATTACGGACATTTAATTCACAAACTTGCTAAAACGATTTTTTACTTACTGAAAAGTTTCAGATACATCTTGGTCGTTGTGAAAAATTCCTATTTCAAGCAAAATCTTAAATAAATAATACAATTTTAAATAACTAAATAAAATAAGAATTCTATTTAAAAAGTTGAATTTTAGTGAAATTAGAATCGAGATTTAGAAAGACTGACCTCCTTATCGAAAAGACACCCAGTATTCGAATCCGTTCCGGCGAGAAGCAAGCGTCTTCCGGCTTTGAGCAATTACAGGGGGGGCCGCTATCAAAGGAGCGTGCGCATGGTCAATCGCGATTCTCCTTCTTACGATTCTCGAATAGGCATCTCGCCGAACAGGGATTCCCCATTATGATCGAATACGTGACTTACGCGGTGGCGTCCGGCGGGGTATATTTGTAAGGGAACGTGTCCGCCTCGTATTCATAGTCACACACACACACACATGCCTCCGTATACGTACATGAAGAAATAGATAGATAGATTATAGATATATAGCTGGCCAGAGGGTTGGTAGAAGAGAGATGTAAGAACGAGGGAGATAGGGAAGTAGGGAGAAGGAAGTCATCCCTCTCGGCGTTTCCGAGCACGTCTCGAATTGCATTTCCTTACGCACAAATTCTTCCGCCCCAATACCCCACGATTCGCAATATTTCCATGCTCAAAGGCACGCTCGTCCTCTCGACCACAGCCCCTCCTTCGCTTTTCGTTCCTTTCCCGGAACCCTCCTATTCCTCCTGTCGCTTGGTTCGCTTTGCGCCCTGCATATCGATGGACTTGCACCACTGGCAGTAGCCCTCCCCCCCCCTCCTCTCTTACCCTACATCGTCTAAGGAGGTAATGAGTGCCGCTCCCCTACGGCGAAACACCCCCGCAAACTCGTAACCACTGGTACCAGGTGCGAGAGCCTCCTATCGATGGCTAGTGAAACCCGCGGTTTTACGTCTGCCGAGCAAACTTCTCTATTAATAATATTCAGCTGGTAACGAGAACCCTTTGGAATAACGCTTTCTACTAATCGTCTGATCGATCAGAATCCATTATTAGTAAACTAAAGATTTTTCTTTGAATTCATTTCAAATTAATAAGTTCGAGTTGATTATTAGTAGAGTTTTGGAAATTTTCATCTAATTGTTGTATCAGTCAATATTATCTATTGGTTAAATCGTTGTGTTATATAGGAAATGAATACATTGAAATCGTTGGTTAAATTGATTAAATATTAGTGATCAAATTTCCAGTTGTTTCGGAAAATCGTGTATTATATTGGAAAATTCGTCAGAACTGCTGGTTGGCATATATCTAGACCCCCTCGCGGGGATGATACCAGTCGAAGAATGAGGGAGCGTTTTGCGATAGTGTGTACACTAAAAGCACGCGAATTATTCATCCTCCAGCTATAGAATACGTTTCGCGATTCCGTAAGATCATTTCTCGCGGCGAAAGTGAACCGGTCGTAAATTCTACGGCGCGAGCTACGTCGTCGTAGGTTGCCTCGTAACTTACGAGTCTTCCACATATTTACTTGCGCTATTTTCGCAACCCGCCCGCGAACGATCCGATTCTACGCTTTCGCGTTTCGGTTTTTCTTCGTCGCAGCTTTTCCCTGGTTTTCTTCTTCTTCCACGGTGCCAGTGTGCTTTTCGGCTCGCACCTCGAGTCTTCGAGGAGGATATTTACCCTGGGGAAACATTGCCACCATAGTTGGTACACAACCACTTGCACGAAAGTGAGGATGGAATTTTTGTCGTGAGAATCGTCAGGTAAACAAGTACAATTGGTAATTAATAAAACTCTTACTAATTCCCTAAATAAATTAAATCAACTTTGATCAACTTCCAATAGCTATTTGTTAATATTTGCCAAATTCGCAATATACAATTCTGGATATTTTGCGAAAAAGAGATCTTATACTTTGTTTACAAGTTTGGGGGGGAATAAAACCGAGTACTAGATGTTAGAGGCGAAGGAAATGTGTGCAGCGAGATAATAAATCTGGAGTAGAATTTGTGATTTAACTCGAGAACGACACCGTAGTGAGACGTAAACCATCCCATCTTGCAATTCAAATATTCCACCCCTCCGGCGAGACTCCTTCGGAACTCTTTTGCATTTTAATCTCGTGACCTTGGGGGTAGAGGGGAAAAAAGCCTCGGGAGAGGTATGACGATGCGCTGCGCTTCCAATTTGACGGCGAAATAAATGGAGATTGGTGAAGCTATTAGAAAGAATAAGTTAGAAGCCTAACAGCATCGTTTCGCGGGTTAAGTGAGTTAGACAGCGGCTCCTTCAGGAAGCGGAAGCAGTTATTCGGAATTTATGAACCGACCGTCGTATCCCAAACATAAAAAAAAAAACGGCATACTCGTAAACCGTCACGAATTTAATTTCACTCGACCGGAACAAAGGGTGCGGGATCACACCGGCTGTTCCTCTCCCTTCACAATTACCGCGAAATGCAAACATACGTTGCTAGTTCCGCGGCTCGTTGCTTCAGAATTATTCTTCCTTTCTCCCTTTGACTACGAAGAACCTGGTAAAGAAAGTAGCCCTCCTTCCAAAGGGTCAAAAGGGTCTTTCATAAATTTATTTTCCTTTTCAAAAACATCCGCATAGGTGGTTCGTTTTATCTGGCAGTTTTCAAACTTTCCGATATCTCTCAAATCCCATTGGAGGTTCAGTGAGAAAACTCGCGGTTCTCGCGGTTCGCAACGAGGCCAAAGTGGCTGCGCAGACAAAACGCGCGCGAGGAGTGGAAGGAAAACAGTGTCAAACTGGAAAGGAGGAGCGCGAAGTAAACTGCGACAGTCGGAAGGAACTCTTCATCGGGGGAAACAAAGAGCTAGTCTGACGTCTTGCCTCAGATTCACTTTAACCGAATGCCCTATCTTCGTTCATTTTAGCGATAAATTTCTTCAAAAAACATTCCAATCTTCATTCTCGTCGCTACAAACTTTGTCTTATAAAAAAGAAATAGAAATTAAGTATTAGTTTATACTAAAAGAAATTTTTTTAGAGAATTCTGTACTGAATCGGAATGAAGTTTATTCAATAAAGATTCTCAATTATCGGGTAAAAAGAGGAGAAAAAACTCATTTTCGAGAGTGAAGTTATGCAGCCGCAAGTTTACCATTTGCAATGGATTCAATCGAAAACTCTTAGGGACAATTACGTTGTGCCAATACCGTCGAAATCAATGGAAATCCATCGAGTTTGCCAACGCACCCTCCCGCGAAAAAAGTAACATGGAGAAATAGAGTGAAGAATAATTAACTAAGAGACACGTAGGAAGCAGTGATTGAAAGAGCCAGCAGCTTCTCTGTTGACCGGCCTTCAATCGGAATTCGCCTCGCAAAGCAGTCCTTTTCGTTCACTCAGCGGGAAGAGGATAAATACCAAAATCGAATTACTCCCTAATTTCCCCTTAATGTACCGGCTCCGTCGACACCGGAAGTTGACTCCACCGTATTTAAGACACCACGAAAACCAGAAAACTTCTCCTCCACCAGAATAAACTAACTACAAAATACCTACATTGAACGAAAATACATTCACTTCTTTCTCAAACTTAAGTGTCATTAAAATATAATTCTTCCTTTATTATTCCGTATTTTAGTTAATTCTATAATAATTCTACTTAATTCAACTATTCGATTTCTATTCTATTTTACGCGGGTATAATTATGATGTACCAAAGGGAATGTGATACCGTTGTAAAGGGGGAAAATTGATATGACGTTAAAAAACATCCTAAATCATTATTCGTGTCGAATGGCGCGTATGAGGGTGGCTTTCGTTCGGAAAATTCGCCGGTTAACGGATTAAGCCTCGCACTCGGTGGGCGCAAGTTTCGGTCGCGAGCGTGCAATTGCAAGCAGGTGCATAGTCGACAGGTTTCGCTTATGTAGGAATTTAATCCTTCCTGTATACTCTATATGCATGCATATGCCAATGTGCGCAAGGGATCCGGGTCGGGTTGGATTTTCGGGAAAATGCGCGGGAATCCCCCAGGCCACTCTTAAGCACGGTTTGTCAGCGTTTTCGAGTGCTTTCGAAATCGCGCAATTCGGCAAATTGATTGATCGCAATCGTTGAACTCTGTGTCCGTAAAGGACGGAGACTAGGGAGGAAAAATATCGCGTCATTTTGTTTCATTAGCCCCGCGCAAAACTTGTCACATTTTATGGAGGTAGATTTTTTTTCATGTTTTCGCGATGCAAAGCGTTTTGGATGAATCGGGTTATAATGGTCTCCATTCGAATGCGAATTATGCGATTCTATGCATTGTGTTGTTATTGCGTTAATATTCTCGGGAAAATAAAAACAAATAAATGCAATTTAATAATGCAATGTAACAATAATAATTGGCCTAACTTTTTTAATGTGACTAGCAGGAAGAATTCATTACAAAGGAAAATATGTTTGTTCGTTGGAACGTATTTCGCTTGAAAATTCGAGGCAATAGAGAGTTTGCGGAAACGCGATATTTCTTGGTTCGCAATTTGACAGTTTGGCCGATTTCGCGAGACGTTGGAACATCTGACCCGAGATCCAGACTCTTGAATTGTGCTGCGATCCGCAGGACAAACCTTTCGAATCCAGGTCGCGACCTTCGGAACTGACGCAAAACTCCACTGATAGATCTTTTCTTAACAAGCTACCTATTATTCGAAGAAGAAAATCCTCTTCCACAAGTTATCATAAAGAAGTCTGGATTTTTCAAAGAATTCCAGTAACTATTTCAACAAGTGATAGTAGAATTTATTCCGAATTTATTTTTCTTTTCTTTCTCGGCGACGAAGACGTTAGTTTGCCCGAGCGCCAGTGGCGAATATCAATGATAGGCGCGCCAGTGACGGAGCCCGAACATATCCCCGGCCGGCAGTAGTGTGAGCACGTATCAAGCGAAACTATAAGTGGGCCACATATAGCATGGAGGTCCGAAATGCTCGTTTAAAATGTATTCACGACACGTTCTTACGCGGCCGGGTCACAATCCCTTTGGCTCAGTGTCAAAATGATCCACTCGTCGCACCATTTGGCACAGTTTTTCTTCTACACTCACCCCAACAAGTAACTCTACCAGAGTTACGATAATTGCTCTCCCTTAATTCTCACTCCTCTCCCCATCAAACAAATTCTATGGATCGAGTTTTAATTAATACCGGCCGGCATTTCTTCTTTCGCCAAGAATTTCTTCTCTCCTCTCTGTTTAATTAATATCGAATTCTTTCATTCGCTAATGGAACCAACGTACCTAAAATACACAGAATTTGTTCACTTTACTTCACAAAGATATAATTATATCTATTGCGAAAAATTTAGTTTTGGAGGATTTAATCGCATCTGGTCAGATTGTGTTTGATTAACGCGGGTTACAAATCTTCATATCGAATGAGTCGCATTGATATTTATTTACCAGTAATATAATGGCGCGTGTACACACATTTCTGGTGGGTAGGACTCGATTATCCGAACTAATGGGAAGATAGGGGAGTTGGGAAAATCGATATCTCGAGATAGCGGAGCAGTCATTTCCTTAATACCGTATGTCGGCTGTCCGGCGACAAGAGGAAACCAGTACAAATGCGTCGAATTAAAGCTTATTCGCTCCTCCATTTAGCCAGACCAGCGGCATGGCTAGCTACCTAAATCACTGGAGGCTATATCTCACCCAGTCAATTCCGCCACTACTGGCCCGCAATTATTTCGCTACCGGTCCGGGACACTCACCATCACTAGCATCGCCACCACTAAATCGAGTTACCACCTATTACTGACCTTCGAGTCATAAATACATCTCGCGAATTCTTATCATCCTAGTTTCATTAATCTCGATCCAAATTTTTTACCTAATATTTTCCATCCAAAATAAAAGGAAAAAAAATCAAGTTCTTTCATCTTCTTCCAATTTCAGCCGAAATTAAAGAAACGAAGATCATTCAAGCCGATATTATTTTCCAGATGGCAGAGATAATAAATCTTCCGTCATAGACGTTTTCTAATAACATCCTAAGATTTTAACGCGAAAAATGAGGTTTAAAATAGAGAAAGAGAGATTCGCCGATCGAGAAGTGAAAAATAAGAGCTTCGAGAGATGAGAAAGGAGAGTTCCGAGAAATGAAGATCTAAGGATCTAGAAATGAGAAACAAGATTTGGAATTTGCGTCGAGATCTATGAGTCGCGCGGTCTCAGGAAATAAGCATCGAGTGAAACTCTCAGTGGGAATGGATAGCAGGATGGATAGCATCCCGCACTTTGAGGAGAACGATTGCAAACGGAAGGAGACGAAAGACAGACAGAAAGAGAGAGAGAAAGAGGAAGCAGTGGCAAACGTGCTCCCAAGAACTGACGATCCTCATAGCGCGAAAAGTAATGCGAACGCGCTTTTTACTGCGATATTACGTAAACATGGAATAACTTTATTGCAAGACATTACGTCAAGACCTGCTAATGGCCAGCTGCCGTCCTCACCTTTTTCTTCGCGTCTCTTCTTACCCCCTTCCACTGTTTCAACACACCACATTCCGTAAAATCTGATTCCGCGGAAAATACGTTCGTATAAATTGCCTCGTAACGGAGTTACTTTTAATAGCAACATAAGTTTCTTACAATTGCGACAAGTTATGATTACTTTTCAATGGAATGGAATCGTGTACTAGGATCTCTTCCTATTAGTTTTTCTTTTCTGGCAAATACATCGAATTGACACTCGAAAGAATATAAGTAAGAAATTATTCTTAAAGAACTAAAAGAGAAGAATAGAGTATTGTAGAAGGTAAAGGAATAGTGAGATATATTACCTCTCATATAAATATAAGCAGTCCCACGCATGTTCCTCCTGGTGAGGACAACGAGATTGAGGATATTCCCGATGATTCCGAGGCAGCAGATCGTAGGTAGGATAATGCCGTAGCTGATCCTTCTAAGGGAAGCGGTGCGTGGATCCTCGAGGATATCGAGATCTTCCGGAAGAAGGCATATCCGAAGTTCGCTTCCATTCGTCACTTCTTCCATCGTCATTTCTACTCTTTTTCTCTTACTGTCACCTTCGTCTTATTTATTCCTACTTTTTACTCCTTATAGCTCACTTCCATACACAACACATGCGTTACGTACGATCCACGATTCTTCTCGATTAACGTCCCTTCTCCAATTATCATCTTCGATCTATATTCAATCGACTTTAACACTTATTATACTTATAGAGTTTATTCGTCATTGTTATTAATCACTTATCGCCGCGTCATTTTCACTTGATCGAAATCCTCGCGAACCGATTGAGTTCGCGGCACGAGAATTGGAATTCGACGAAGCTAAATTCGTCGCTAGCTACATGATGTCAACGCGACAAAAGGGCGGCGGTTAAAACGTCGAATCGATTGAAAATTGAACACCGGCACCAGTTGAAAAGGAAGTCGACAGAGAGAAATACGGGAAGGCGAGGTCACGCTTAAAAAGTATTCCTCGAAACTGGAGCCGCGAAGCAACAGGTGCAACAGCAGCAGTAGTCACAGTAGTAGCAGCAGCAGTAGTAGGAGCTTCGTTTCATTATGGGTACTCGAGATCTCCGAAAATCCTGCCAGCAGCAAGCTTTTCCACGAGGCTTCTCTTCTTGGCTTGCTTCGTGGGATCACTTTGTTTTAACTCGACTTATTTCACCGAGGAATCCGAACGGGCTCTGCCAGATTGTTTGTACGCTGACATCCTCCGGCAGTCGTCAAAGCCACATTTGTGCACCTGGAATAAACGTCGACACGTCAGAGCTCGGAAAAATTGAACCTCATTTCAATTTCCTACTAAATAGTGTAACTGTATAAGACGTAAGGAAGATTCATCGGAAAAAATAATTCTGCATTGACGCGACCGTACGAGGAACAATGGCCAGAGAAATTGGAAAATGTTAATTCTCGGGGGAACGTCAAGGCCGGAAGAGAGACGAGGGAATAGAAGGCGCTGTGCTTGCCGGAAGCAGGAGATCGAGAAATTTCCAACTTGACAAAGGAGGCGGCGTTTCCCACGCGGCGGAAATCCCGATCCGCTGGAGAAGGAGACTTATCGCAGTACGAGATGGATTTAAATGTAGGATAAAGCGCTTCTTTCGGAAGCCTTGGTTCCGCGAAAATTCTGCTCGCGACTTGAGCCGGCAATTCGCATTTGCGCGCGAGCGCGCACGCTTCATCACTGTCCTTATCCAACAAGCTTCCGCTCGTCCTTGCGCGACTTGCATTAGCTTCTGCTCCAGATTCCAAGAGCGCTGCGCCTTTCCAATCTCCCACAAATCAGAAGGCAAGCTTCCAATCTGTTTGTTCGCGAGGTTGCGCGAGCCAAGAAAAAAGTTTCGACTGTGTACGAGGATGTAGAGGACTTGTATAATTCAGGCTTCTTCGTAATAACCAAGTTTCCTACTGGAGAAACCAGCCGGCGAATCGATCTCGTCGATAAGATATACCGGATCTTATTCAACTGCTGGCTCCAAACTTTCCTGGCTTACAATGCTTGCGAAACCGAATAAGAAATACGCGGCCCTCAGCTCCTCGATCGTCACGATGATCGAGTAGTCTCGCTTAATTTACACGTTACGCGGTCTTTCTTCTAGAGTAACAACTACTTTGCCCATCTCATCATTTAGATTGTACGGTAGAATTTTACGATAGATTATTTATGTTTTTTTGTTAAATATGTTTAAACTGATGATAATAATAATAATAATAATAACATGGTTCTAAGGAAGAAGAGAGAAAGAAAAATGAGTACATAATGCAAGTGATAGTTTGTCCAGATTAATAAATGAGGATGCAAATTAATATTTCAGTAAAAGCCATCAAGATACTCTAGCCATTAATCATAACACAGCGACCTGAGGTTCGTTTTCTATGCGTGGTTTAATACAAAGTTGATTGAAAACAGAGTGAGAAAGCAACTTGTGGTTTGTGCCGAGCCAGCCGCACCCTTTGAACTCACCGATGAGGCACGCCCGATTCACAACCCTTCGAATACCACCACGCGGAAGCTTCAGACAGCAATTAAAACAGGATTGTGCGCGTGCACATGCGCGATCGAGGGAAAATACATATCCCCGCGAGGCCAACGCGTGTCTGACTGCGAAATACTGCCAAGTACATACTACTACTGTGCCAGGGATTACCACTTTTTCACCCCGCGACGACTCCCGCCAACTCACCAATCGGACGTGGGAATTTCTTCATCAACCACTCGACCGTTGCCCTGATCTCTGACTACTTTCGACTGAATTTGCCCCGAATAAGTGTGAGACGCATCACTTCGATAATGAAAAGTAGAAGGATAGAAAAACGTGGGATTTTTCTTTCAACTTTTACACGTTGAATTCTTAATACTTTTTATTCCTATTTTCCAAAAACTTCTCCAAAAACCAGAATTTGTGGAATAATTTGAGAAATAATTTAAGGAATGGAACATTGTTGAGAGATTTTCTTTCAAATTCCATTGGTCAGACATATTTCACTTTAGCCAAAGACGCAAAGTCACTCTCGCTTACCCGTCGAATCATTCTAGTCATTTAACTGAGAATTTTCTCGAAAACTGTCAGCATGATATTAGGAATTCAATTTAAAAATTCTCCCACAATACAGAATGCGAATTATACATCAGACAGTGGTTGAAGCCAATAAGAAAAGGATATTTCTAGACGAAGCAGAGAATATTTATCACTTTCACTCGTAGAATCGATTTAACTTCCGACGTACACATGTTTTTCTAGAATCGCATCTATATCCGAGAAGGATTCCGCTCGATTTCTGTCGTCTCATCCTGTCGATGGATTCGAACGGACAACGGCAATTTCGAGAAAAGAAAACGAGTCTCGGGAATCCTGAGCGAATTAGAGACATGATTCAGGGGGAAATCAGGTGAAAGAAAAACAAGTGGAAACCTTATTCAAAGAAATGAAGAGTACATTTGTCGTGTCATTCGCATCATCCGCGCGAGAAAAGAATTGTTTTCGTTGTGAAATGTCACGAACGTTTATCTCTCGAGTGAATGGAAGGAGAGCGAGTTGCTTCAGTACTCTCAAGGATCGTAAACGAAACCGTAAGGGACTCCTTTTACCGTCTGGACGCGGTATTCCAGTCAGCCTCGGGTCAAAAGTTTAGATTCATTTAAGACACTTCGTTCTTGGCTACTCCCACTGACTTCTCTGATTTTTCAGTCTTCCACCGACGAATTCTATCCATCGAATCGATTTTTGTCTTTCCCATATCCTTCGAAACTTCAATTATTTTACTCGCGAGCCTTCTACAAATTCGAAAGCGATATTGAACACGAGAACGTTCTGCAATATCGATGAATAAAGATAAAATCCCCCTGGATTATTTCGATAAAAATAATAAAAAATAAGAGTACAGAATATGTGGGGAAAAAATGTCAACTTGTGGTCGAAATTCAGAAAATAATTGTGTGAAATAGATATAGAAATAAAAATATTATGTAACTTGTCATCTCTGCCTTCGAGGAAATTCCCCGAGTTTCGAGGAAAGCGTCAAGTATGTGAGACTGTTGACATAGCACTCAAACTTGAAGCCACTTATGGAGTATGTAAGATGGCATCAGCATGTAGAGAATCCGTCTCTCGCAGCAGAGGGAAACAGTTGCGTCTTTGGGAACACTTTGCGAATATGGATCCAACGTACATGTAGAATAAATAACTTCGGAAGAATACGTAATTCGAAAAACTCTGTTTGAACAACACACAACTTAGATACTCCGAATTCTTTTCCGTACAACATTATAATTGCATACTTGTGTGAATATGTGATTTATGAAGATCTTAAATTTAATTTAATAGTTGATTCATTATCGATGCAAAAAAAGTCAAACAGCTTCGTGGAAAGATTAGAGCGTTGAAGACGTGTGATCATCGTTATCCATGGAGCTAGTTGGTGTCAAGTTGATTTTATGCTGGCATCGCATTTTGAAAAATAGTTCTGGTGATAAATCGAAGCTCCTGTCTCTTTCTCACGAACTAAACTGCGAAACAATGCGGCTGGAGCAATAGCCGAGCTCGTCGTATGACTCCTATTGCAACTATCATTACTGTGGCAATCTTTCTCCCTGGACGTTCATTCCCCGAATGATATCGCGCCGAGCTGCGTCTAACACAGCCTTCGCTGCTCATTTTGTAGAGACAATTAAAATCTAACATTTATGGGCGACCAGTCAGAAATTAATTCTACTGAAGGATTTTCTAATTCTAACAACTACTTTATATTATAATTAGATGTTTTTTTAGAGCACAGTATTAAAATTCCAAGTGCACAGAAGAAACTGAGATATTTAAAAACACGAGGGAAGACAATAGAAAACTGTGACAAGCTACTAAAGCTCGAAAGTAAGTTTGCCAATTGTAGAAGCACGTACACGTGGATTCCAGGAAACTCAAATTTTCCAAGGGAGAAAAATTAGAAAACAGTCCGCGCGTTTCGCAAACAGCTGCGACAACAAAAACCTCTTCCCGTTTACGCGCCTCGTGTTTTTTGTCTGCCTTCAATTGCCTCGAGCATTTAACCAAATCCTCAGTTTCTTTTCTCAAAAAAAACATGTACCTACCCGAAGAAAGTAATTTTCACTTGAATTTCTTTACTTTTTAACTAATCTTGAATTGAAAAGAAAGCTGAAAATATTTTTTGATCGAATTATTAAAATATTCTAGTATCAATATTCATTTCTCCCTGTCTTTAAAATGGATCTTTAAATATAAACTCAAATACGATTTACGAAAGTCAAAAAAGGAAAAGAATTAATATTCATTGGCAATAGCGATGTCTTTACGCATAAAAATGGTAAAAATTCGAAGGCACTTGTCCGTGGAAAATCCACGTGCAAGATTGCACGTGACTCAAATATCCACGAGATCGGCGGAGGTGGGATTCGTGCGGGCCATATATCAAGTTCCTATACACGAGAGTAACAAAGTGTATACTATATTCGCATCTGCAGTCTATTTATTACCGACTCGCGGAATGTATAAAAATTATAGCGGAGGAAACGGCGACGGAAATGCGCATCATGAAATATGTATATTGGCTCGTAGCAGTAACCCTGGTAGAATTACAATTTATTCTTGATGAAAGTGGTAGAACCACGTCGAATACCCGACTAAATAAGGTTCATCAAGGTGACACGAAAACAGTGCGACTATCACCTTAATTTAGCTACGCATTCAGACGCGTGCGTTGCTACCCTCTCATTCCGACGCTAACATCCTACTTGCTCATCTACCAAAACTTCCTTCTCGCGCGGTGCGTTCCTATTAACGTTCTCTTATAATCGTAAAACTTGGCAATATTTCCTCCTCTAATTAATCTTGAATATTGGAACGACTTATCAATGCTATCACAATTTATCAACTAATTTAAATACCGTTTTTCATACATTTTTACAATTTTCTTATTTTAATTGATGTACTTTAAATCTGTTAATATTTTAGCGCTGTAATTATTATCAAAATAATTCTTAGAGAATATTTCCTCGAATTTTGTTACAAAACGGAACACGATTGTGTATAAATTGATCCGATATGCGTACGTTATACGGATTATTGTATAAACAGCAAGGAATAAATTAATTAGGAAACCTTTTGCGATGCGATCAACGATCGCTGTTCGAAATGAAAAAAAGTGATGAAAGTTAGATAAAGTGTCATGTGCAGAGTCAGCGAATCTTCTTTAGGGGTAGCGAATCTCACAATCAGCTTTGCGAAATGCAGCTGAATGACAAGAGCTACATCGAGCTTTTCGAGCTAGTTTCCCTTTTATGGAAATTGGAAATCGCGTAGCATCGTTTCGACGGCTAGTAGCCAATTCGAACTACCCTCGCTACGGCTCGCGTACAACAATTTTACGAGGCAGACGAGAAAAGTCCACGAGGTGCTTGAGAAAAAGATTGTTGTCGCCGCTTGAGACTGTTCCACTACCAAACGCGCTACTTCACTCCTTCTGCTACTTCTCGCAAGGACTCGCTTATAATACTGGATACTATACTCCTCCAAACTCTACACTTTTTTGTTATAACAATAACTGAACTAACCTCGTAACTTATTTAACGTCGGAAAAGTTTCTCTTTAAAAACTTTCTACTTCAATCGAGATCAATTTTTTATAAACTTATCCAGTAAATTGGATTTGTTGTTCGAATAATTTATGAACCATTCGATTCTCTTTCCTATATTGAACGAACAACTAGTCGAATATTGACTTATTAAATTAATCAAGTAATAAGATGCTTATCGAGTAAAATCATTCAAATAATTAAGAATATACTGCTTGAATAATTAATGAACCGTTTGATTATTTTCGCAAGTTTTGGCAAGGATGAATCGGTTAAAAAATAAAATTTCTTTTGAGTTTCGTAAATCAGTCCTCCCTTTACGAGAGCTTATCCATAGGATGGTGATCCTTCTCGAAGGTAGGAGACAAATTGCAGCCACTTAGCGTTCGTTTCTCGGCTAGAAAGTTATTAAAATTAATTAACGCGCGCGCGACTCTCGTCCTCGGATGATTCGCACGTACGCTTCGATAACACGGCGGAAGGTATATCAGACTAATTACACCCTATCCATCCCCCTGGTTGGTCTGCCTTTACGCAACAATGAACCGCCGCTGTTCACTTACGATCCTATCAGATATCCAGGATCCAAAGTGGATTTACACTTTGCACAATTTTTCCCAATAAACTATTACATGTAGATTTTTTATCCATTTAACAGTCCGTCTAACAATTACCCTTCTCTCATTTTCTCATTTCACTCGTTCAATTTATTTCCTCATTTACTTCATAGCGAATTTATTGTTCGCTTATTTGTCGCTGGAAATATGTTTTTTTCCTTCGTAATCTACCTCACGCACCTGTTGCGACAGCTAATTGGAGAATTTTAGATGAAAATGAGATTTAGAAGAGAAAGTACAATTTGGAATAATTGAAAAAAGTATTCGCGTTGAAAATAAAGTTACAGAGGAAATTGCTTTTCTTTGTCATTTACGGGAGGTTGAATTCCAAGATCGAATAAAACTGCTTATCAGATGGATTTTGTCTCCGGAGCAGCGTGCTCGGATGACACGTGCATCGCGAAAACAAAAAAGTGGAAGGGAGGAAACCCAATTAGCGCGTCTCTCCGTGCAAACTGAATCGCTTGCCCGTAGAAACAAAGTTGTTCCTTTCGCGTTTGCATGCTAAGTGCTGCCGAGCAAACCATTCTCCACGGCATAAAGAGGCTATACTTTTGAGCGAGCCATTCCCCATCACGGAAACCCCATCGAGTCTCCCAAGTTACAAGTTAGCTCCGCGGAAAAGCACCGGCAGTGCGGCAACTTCTGAAATCGTGGAAAACCGACTATTGCAGAGCTCCGAGTCCACGCCCTACCCGTCAAACTTTGCTAATTAGACGAAAGACTAGTGTCAATACTCTATAGAGAATCAATTCTGGAATTCTACTTTGATTTCGGCTTCTATTTTATTCACTGTATTAAATTATCTACGTGTTACTACAACTGAAAAATAAATTGAATGTATCATTTGAAAGATCATACATTAACTAAGTAACTGATGTACCGATATTAAGTCATATTAGATGAAATAAATAATTCTTTTTAAATTCCGAAATTTGTCGTCCGCACACCGAGTTAATTATTAGTGAGACGAGTATTGTTGCGAGTAAATGGCGAGCAGGGTCGAAAATTAATCTGCAAGACCACAGTAGCCGTGTACACAAATGAATGCTCGGTTGAAGTAACGAGATAAAGCCGATGCCATCAAGAGATAGCGTCCTTGGTACCCCCGGCGAGATAACTATCTCCAGTAATAGCCTAATTCGAGTAACACGCGGAGAAGCTCGTCGCTCGTCGAAAATGGGTCTTAGAGTCAGTGGTCTAACCATGACCTAGCCCCAAATCGGGTCACGGTAATCGCGGCTGCTGAGCCAGCGGCGACAGAGAATCCCGCGGCATCGGCGACATTTACGACATCCGCGACACGCGCCAGACGCGAAAACCTAGCCAATGATGCCAATGTTAATTAAATTAATTTATAAAACATCACCACTTCTGTTTACAATAGAAAACTGCCGCATCGACCGGCCCCTGTTTTCCTGTCAACTCGGAAAAACAAGCATCCAGCTCGCCAAAGTGGAAAGCGCTGTTCACTTCTTCTCTCTCTCTCTCTCTCTCTCTCTCTCTCTCTCTCTCTCTCTCTCTCGGTCTCTCTCCCTTTCTCGCTTTCCTTTTCCGTTTTTCTCACGCGGGATGACAAACGCTGCTTGTTTTTGGCGAATGATAACTTGAATTACGTTCTCGTTATTAGTGGAACTAGAATTTGTTTATAGCGAAATATTCAAACTAAGAAAAGTATTTTCGCAAATCCGAAGAAAATTGACCGAGAGAATTTGCAATGTCAAGTAGACGATTTTTAATTAACTCGAGAGTGTATCAAGGGCATTAAGGGTTAGCGATTCTCCTGAGCGCCAATTAAACTCTCGCAAGTTCGTATAATAAAGACACTCTCAACCGGCACAAGACTTCCCTGTGCTCTTTAATTACCATAAATCTCGAAACTCCCCTTTTACGAGCTCTGTCTCGTGGAACTATCACTTCTTTTTACAAATCCCCGATCAATTCCGCGACTATCAAAGGCCGACTAGAAGCTGTCTCGCAAATAAAATCGCTCGAAATCGAAATTGTCAGGATGACGTAAACGGAAAGCCTGTTCCAGCGGGAGCTCGCTGACACTAAACTCCATTTCACCATGGGGTTCTAACAAAGTCGTCTCTCCAAGCGTGCGCACACGCGCTTCGGTTTTGGCGACGCGACACCATAAATATTACGACTATGACACCAACAGATATTGCACTCGGATACACCCTTCCCTCCCCCATTCGATCAGCGAATTTGATTGTCTCCCCTCGCGTAATATTTTTCATTTAATTAAATACCCTCAGAACCTCTCGGGTCGTCAGCTGAGAAAAAAAGAGAGGGAGAAAGGGGCGAGAGCTCCGCTCGAATCCACTGTTTCAATTCCGTGAAAACACGATAATTGGGGATGTCATCTCGGTGCGAGAGATACACTTTCCGTGGAAGAGTCGCTTCCCGTGTTAAATAGGCGTGTATTGTATAATTACCAGCTTTATCCAATTTTTTTTTTTTATGCCCCTATCTTTTCCAGACTTTATCGATAGAATCGATGGCTCAACTTATATAAGCAATCAATTTTTTATACCATCTACCATCCCGAATATATTACTCTGCAATAAAGATAATTAATATTATCTATTTATTCCGATTCCCAAATCTGTTTGTATCTGTTCTCAATTATTCAATTATTCTATAATTCTATCACTTTATTCTGTGATAAATATGGTTTTGCTTTTCGAGAAGAAATGAAATTATGATATTTACAGTTATCCATAAAAGTAATACATAATATTAGTATTCTCGAAGATTTTGGTGGATTGAAACGAACGTTGTGAATCGCACGATTCCTAAAGATCTTCCCTTTGACCCTATATTCGTCCCACCCGGCGAAGCAGTCGACAGGATGAAATGAGGATCGAACAGGTGACTCGGCAGTGATGGATTTTCAATTAAAAGATAGACACGCACCGTTTCTCCTGCCGACTTCTATCAGTCCACATCGATAAGCAGCGAGGAGCAACGAGAAAGAATATAGCAACGAATTCAGCAAAGAATCGAACTGATCATTAAATTACATATACTATTTCTTTCTCGAAGCATCTACGAAAAGAATCTCCTCTAACATTCTCCTAAAAATAATGTTAAACAAGGTGATTGATAACTATTACAATATAATTCACTTTGTCAAATTTATTAAAAGTTTGCCATTTAATCTAATGGCGTAACACCAAAATCTAGTCTTAAAATAAATAAATAATTAAACGAGTCGAATAATCCGCAGTGTTTCAACAAATAATTAATTAAAATTGGAGTGAGATTAACGTTGGGTATTAGTCGTAGTAGAGCAAATCTCTACTCGCGAAGATGTCTATAATTGAAGATTCAAGCGACGCAGAAGCGGAAGTGCGGTTAATGCAGCGCGTTTCCGCGTCCAGTTTCGAAGTACGCAAAGGCGGATAAAGGGATAACGAGGCGTTTCAGTCGTGGGGCGTAATCGCATTTTCTACGTGCTACGTCGCTTGCCCTAGGGATACATAGAGGTCTATACATACACAGGGTGATAAAGAAAGGCCCATAACTTTCAGAGTAACTAGTACTCTTAAAGCGAGCATAAGAGCTCTAATAAAGAAGGATCGAAAAATCAATGCTTTCAAACCTGTAAGTATGTAATTCTTTGTTCATCTATCGAACCGAGTGAATTTCCATTTCAATTCCCTAATGTTTTTTTTATTTCAAAATTCGACATATTAACTTTCAGAATTATATCTTAATTTATACCGATTAAACAAATCATTGATAAATCTTTGGTATACCATTGTTACAAAGTTTAGATTGTTGAGTCGATGTTCAATCGAGAATTTTTTCTGATTTGACAAATAATAGCTAGCCGAAAATTTATGGGTCCTTTTTTATCACCCTGTGTGTGTGTGTGACTGTGTATGTGTACGATATATCGGCACTCGTCGTTAGAACTGTTCAGGACACTCCTCTAGGTTGTACTACTCGACCCACCCTACCTACTACTATTGCTTCCGGTTTCCTCCTCCGAGCGCGCAATCAGACAATGTCACCTCAACCTCCTGGAGAACCGAATCGAACTACCCAAGGCAATTCTGGAGTTCGCGCGGAACGAATCCGGACGATCTCTGCCTCTGTTAATCGCTCGAATATGGAATTCCTCGAAACCCGGCGACACGTGTTAACTCCTTGCCCGAATTTCATGCTCGAGTACAGGTAAGGTAATCGGGAAAGTGCTTCTCCGAGAGCGCATTCCGCGATTAAACTCTTCTTTCGAATATCAAATACGATATTTTATAGTATTCTTTTCCGAAAACTCACGATTTTAGTTAATTAACAATTCTCTGAAGAAACCATTCCTATCGTAGTATCATATTGATTTTTATCTAGATATGTTATTGTGGTTTTATTGTAAAGGTGAAACATTTGCATATGTCGATTTTCAAGATAGGATGTATTAAGAATTCGATTGTTTTAGCGCCTTCCAACTCAACAAGACGAACTAGTAAACGCAAAACAGACTTCTGATCTATTGTAAGTCGTCGATTCGCCTGTTTACATCTACTGACTCGTCAAACTCGGCTGAAGGCCTCTCGTGAGGTCAAGTCAGATTAAATTACCCGTCGCCGCAAAAAGATCAGGTATATCAAAATTTACAATTATAAATAACGAATTCTTGTTTCTATGATAGAGGGACTAATGATTACAGAACTACGACGAGAGAACTAAGGACCCAATATAATTAACCTCTACATTGCAACATTACTAACAAATCTAATCTTACTACTCATTGTAAAATTTGAGATCTAATAGACTTTGTTGTATCTAGAACGGTCTAGAAAATTATAGGTAGGATGTTTATATGTTTATTACACATGTACACATCGTAATATTTTATTTAACATATGTAATACTTACAGGGCGTTCGTCCGTTGGCCCGTCAGGATTTCGGTATCAAAAGCACTTAGTCCACTATTTATCTCCTGAGACCCGAATTTCCATTCGAATTCTCCCACAAAACACTCGCAATATTTAATAAAGGTGAAATTTAATATTCCGATGTTGAACTAGCGGAAAGTTTCGCGACACCAATGTTTACAGGCGCGCGTCGCGGTTCAGACTGATACAGCCACTGAGGTGAATCCTTCGAGTGTCACGAGCGGTACGCATGCGCAGTGTCACCCAAGTGCGCGGGTCCAGCGTACACGAACCGTAGTACACGTACGCCAAGGAATTCGAAGCTAAGGAAACTATGTACGTAATTGATAAACAGACCCTCATAATCGAAGGTTGGCGAAGGAATGCTTCTGACAAAAATTGATTTCACTCTCGGCATTTTTCCTTTCCGAGGACTTCGAAGCCAACACGTGTGCCTGATGTTAATAAATACTCTCGCATGATAGGTTCGTGTTGTATAGCGTAAAAGAAACGAGATGATTTCAAGTCCACGCTAACCAATTGAATTTTAATTTTAGAATAATAATAATAATAATGTTAAACTTTTGTTCTTGTTTCTGTAACATTTTATTCTTTAAGTTTGACGTTATTGCGAGCACTTTTGAGGAAAGTAAAATATGGAAATAAAATCCGGTTAAATCATTTATAGTGTTGTGAACAGATCCTGACATCGAGGCTAGTGAATAATGTTCGCTGGGGAGCATTATGCTCACCGACCCTCCTCGCAGATACTTTCCGCGCCCTTTTCAATGGTGCTCGATAGCAAGGATCCCGAGAAAATCCTCCTCTCCCTTCCTCGAGCATGCTCGCGTAATTTCCGGTAAAAGCCTCCGACATCTTAGACAATTTCGAAAAATATTTACGTTCTACCGATGTGTCCTGGAGAATAACCAACTTCGAGCAATTTCCATATTTGACTTCCACTTGAAGCAAATAATTATTTACTTCGAACCGCTTTCAGATTCGTATGATTTGATCTTGAAGAAACTATAGATATTCATGATTCCATAGAAACTGCGATGGAAACTCTTCGTCAAATCGTACCGAATGAAGTATTCGAAACGCCATAATATTGTCAGGTTGTCGAAGGAGAATATAAAGAGCAAAAGATTGAGCGTGGGAGTTGCCGGAAGGTCGGAAAGTTACTTCGCGCGCAATTTTAGGCGCGCAACAGGAGGCAAATGTAACCCGAGTCAGCAAATAGTGATAAGTGGCATATATACTTTCAGAATTCCATAAGAAATACTATGCTACCACGAATATCGACAACATTTTAATATATAATCCTATGGAAACCCACTGTCTCGGCTAGATCCATAAAAATCCCATTATTTCTGAGAAAAATTCGACGAATCTTCAATCGTGTAATAGGAAGATCAGCGCAATTCCCATTATGTTGAAGCAGCAAAAGGACGATTATTCAAAAACGCGAGACGAGAGTGCGACCTCGATCCACAGATCGGATAATGAGCGGGAAGAATGCGCACGTTCGTCGTTTAAATTCGCGTTTAAATTCGCGTTTAAATTCGCTTTGCGGCTGGGGGCTCGTGTAGATCGGAGAAGGAGAAGGAGTAAGCGCGTTGCCGTGCCGCATCTTCACGATCCCGCGGGAAACGTCTACGCGAAGCAATTTATTATCGTGCACACCCTCGTTAATACCGAGCTCCGAGCTGAGTCGTCTCGGCGTCGAGGGCTGAAACCGATCGAGAACGCGATTTCCACCCTTCCCTCTCTTCCCCTTACAGCTTCGCAATACTTTACTTTATAAGAAATATTGTACGCTATCTCTTCTTCCTTATCTCATCCTCGCTCCCCTGATCGTTATTCAATTGAATTAAGGCTTTCTGACAGGCACTGAAAGAAATTCAATCTTTTTAGTGCGATTCTAAAACTCAATTTTCAATTTTTCACTTGAGATTAAACAAATCTGGATTTTGATCGAATTATTGGACACTAATTCTGTTGGGAAATTTTAATATGTATAAAAGGTCTGAATATTTAAATAGGAAAAATTTAAATTATACGATTTCAAAGTTTCGATCTAGTAAATCTTGGAAAAACACTGACTTTGTCAATAAGATTATTGTCAACAATGAAATGCTTGGTGAACAATATGTTAAGCACAGCAGCTCGGAACAGTTGGAGAAAGATTGCCAAGTTGGGGTGGTCGCAATGCTTTATGCGCGGCTGAAATCGAAAGATCGAGTGCTCGACCATAGGGAGCAAAAGTTAGAAGCTGCTGCTTTCAGCGTAGGGTCGATGCCACTGAAACGGATAGGAATAACTCACTGCGTGTGACCTTTGATATCCCTTCCGCGTGTCCGATTCGAAGTGGTAACCTCCTAACTGATTTTTATCGAGTTTCCCGCTTACTTTATGGATATTTAAGGTTGAAAATCCGGAAACGAGCAGCGTTCACGCGGTACCTTTATCAAGCTTATATCGTCGAAGGGTTTGTCGCACCCTTTAGGTTTTAATTAACGAACGCTTCTCTATTAGTCACAAAATTTTACGAGACACGAATTTTCGTTTAAATACTCTACTAAAAATTACTACGTGAAACGGAATAATTTTGTTCGATTAATCAACCCTGTCTCATTTAAGAAGCTTAAAACTTTGCTTTGGATTATCGCGATACTTTAAAATCGTAAATCTTCAAGACTTCGAATATTTAAATAACAAACATGCGCGAATGCGCGCGTTTTACCATTAAAGTAATCCAAGCAAGAAGCAAGATGCGTAACATGCGCTGCATAATTCGGTATTGAGTACACGCGTAGACGCTAAATAATTCAGAACAGCGAATGCTACACGATTGACGTCTCGCCGTTAATTCTGATCGCGGATGAGGCATTCGCTCTCGAGACAGGTAGTTTTAGCTTTAATCGTTGATCAGCGTCTCGAACTACAATTTCCTATTCGACATTCACAAGGGATTCATCGCGCAAAGTTTACATTGCTCGGTTCTAGCCAACTTATGAATAACAAAGATAGTATATGACACAGAACATATTAAAAAACGCTTATAGATTAAAAGTGTAGAAATTTATTCTTGGAAAAGAGTTAAAAGGGAGATTTATAATTTACGGTACACGAGTGAAAGGGTTGAAACATTAACGAATTAGATAATTGGCAGGCAGAAAGATAAGAAATGTCTCGTCTGGCGTTAACCGATGATTCTGTAAGTATATTAATTCCAAAAGATTCTATTTCTTCGGTGAAATAAGTCGTGCCCTCTCACGTGCGGGCTTCTTCTTACAGACGAGAACGTGGACGGATTTTCTCGTTTAGGTTGGCTCGGCGGGACGCTAGAGAGATGCAGGCAGCAGGTTGAAATGTCACTCACGTATCGGAAGGCGGTACCTTGCCTCTAAGGTAGATAGAAACTCGGAAGGGGAAATGAAAGCACGGTACAGAGCATTAGCGAGCATTCAATAAGTTTTATGAAGCTCACGGCCGGTCGCGGCCCCGCGAGATCGACTGAAATTTTCCGATCTTTATATAATATACTGGGTGGACCAGGTCTAAAGATACACCAAGATTTCAGATTAATATTCACACTTTATTTCCCATCAAGTTTTTCTTACCCATTCTTATAATTGAAAATCTAATAAAAATCGGCCTTATTGTAATTGTGGCTTATAACTAGTATATTTTACAGAAATATTATTGTTATTGAAGTAAAATACCACCCTGTATGTATGTACATGTTCTATGGATCGAGTTACGAACTTGCTGTCCAGTGAGAAATTGTTTCCGCCTCCAGCTTTTCATTAAATTCTAATCGAACTGAAGCTTGAACTTTTACACGAATCCCCTTGGCGAGACATTAGGATCAAAGAATCTGCCAAGATAGCGAATTGGCATTTTTCGAACTTACCTATTTTTGCCGATGATTAAGATGGTAAGATGTCGCCGTGCGCTAGGAATTAGCAATTATTGTAGCCTATCGTGGAAAGGGTGTCAAAAGCATTCGGATCAGACAGACACGAAAAAGACTTCATAAAAATATCCGCTTTATTCTTTCAACTTATTTTCTTCATGTCCCTCTCATTACATACGATAGAGAATTAATAATAACAGACAGTAACAATAGTGACGATAACGCGTGTACAGGAGTTAATAATACTCGCAATGTTGACCGGTTTGCATTACCGCATTACGGAATAAGTAAATTACGGGGGACACCGAATATATCAAACGTTTCCGAAACTTATTCGCATCCTCCTTGCATCTTGGTTACCGCCGTTTATTTCTACGAAAAAGGTTATCGAGTGCTTTACAAAAATGGATTGTAATACACCATTCGATTGGCGTATCGCTTATCACAAGATTACTAAGCGCCGAGGCGCGAACTTCCCGTTTCAAGAAACCTAAGCGTGTCATGGGAAAAATAATTGGAAATGTGTTTTTCTCTGTCTCTCTCTCTCCCCTTCTCACCCGCCTCCCTCTTTCTCTCTCTCTCTCGTTCTCGCTTTCCCTAAATGCCTACGAAAAAGACAGCTAATACAAGATGCGTATCAAAAATGAATCTATCCCTCCTGGTTCCCGTCGGAATTTCATAATAAAGGTACAAACGAGTAGCCTCCATTCCTCGGAACATTCGACCCCTCTGTTACCACGTTTTATAATACGATCTCTATAAGGTCGTTCTAGAATACTCTAACCAAGTAAGGTATATCTGCTTCCTACGAATGCGAGCGTGTATTCCAATGAATTCCGAGGTTTATACTTGATTTAACGATTGATTACCAAAAAAGGGGGGAGGGGGGAAGGCTGGAAGGGAACACCACCGCGAACGGTGGAACGAAGAAGAAGAAGAAAAGTAGGGTGTACGAAAGAAGTGTAGATAAAGTGGAACGCACGAACTATACACAGTAAAATACGAATTAACGTTGAGATAATCGCAGGTTATGTCCAGCGTAACTGTTTTTTTTTTCTTTTTTCTGGTAAGAAGGAACACAGAGCATAAACCGAATACCGATGATTCCTGCGAGCCCCGGAGTCCGAGGACTTTTGCAAGAGAAATCTAGATAGCACAATCGAAGATAGCTACCTTCTGCTAGATGTTGATTCCGGAGGATAGAAAAATTCGTCGCACTCGATGCTTGGGAACGTGTTCGACCGGATCGATCGATTCTACGATTGAACGATCGCGGAGGCCGAACAAGAGTGTCCTTCGTCACTCGTTAGGTAGTCCGTGTACACACCGAAACGACGATCTAACCGCGAACGCTTTCCTTCGTCTCTCGCGGCTTTCAGTCGTACTCATGAGGCGGCTCCGTTTTGTTGAACAAACTGTCCCTCTCCTCCTGAGTCGCCGGTACATCCGAAGTCGTGGGCCTCAACACTTTCGGGACTTTGCTCACTTTGCTCAGGCCCTCGGTAAGACCGCTGGCTCCGGAAACACTGGAAAAGAGGCTGAATCGTCACGTTAGAACAGGATGGGATCGACGATTACGAACATTGACCAAAGCAAGTCTACTGATATCCCGCGGCGAACGCAGTGTTCACTCAACCTAGTGTTTTCTAACTCGCAAATTCGATAGAAAGCGATAGGTTTCGAAACGCCCGCCGCGGATATACGAGTTTCGGGAGATTCGTTGTCCAGGGATTAATCGTGTCGAGGTTCAAAGCAACCGATAGCTGCAACTAAAATGTTAGGCATCCCAGAAAGTCAATACTCACACGACATCCATATCGTCATCCTCGCCTTGGTCCACTTCATCCGTGGCTAAAGTGAAGTAAGGATTCGCTGAAGCTGGTCGAAATTTGTACCCCGTCAGAACGAAGAAGACGTAGGTCGCCATTTCGCGGAACATTTCGTCCAGCCATTCGTATTGAAATGGTACAGTGATCTAAAAAATGTCATGAATACGTTAGAATTGTTAAGTGTACTACAGACTCATTTGTCTGTTGTCAACGTTCTTCTGGATATATCGTACCTTCAGTAAGTACACTATAATCCTGGTGAAATAAATGTAACAAACTATCATGATGTAGAAATGCCTAAAGAGTTTAAGTTTGCGCAAATTGACGGCAGCTTTGCCGTCGGTGTGTGCAGCCTCTTGTAAATGGCGGATACTCCAAACGACAGGGAATAAAATTGCCCCGCAACAGAGTAGATCCACCAGAATAAAAACGTCTCGCCAGGTTTTATGCTCGATGTCGCCTTCCTCGCTCTCTTCGATTATTATTTCGGCGACGTTGGCTAAAACCTGCGTGCCATGCATTTATAGTATCTCATATCGACAAAGTATATTTTTTAACATAATAAAAACCACCGCAAGATAAGCGAATAAAATTCACTTTATAACTGATGCTCGTATATGATACTTGACTACTCCTCACCTGTAGGGGTATGACAATCATGAAAAGTTTCTTGTCTTTGTCCGCCAAAATGTGTTTAATAAACGTCCAGCCAGTCCCAACGAGTACGATCGTAATGAAGAGCACTGCACCTTTCAGTAGATGAGTGATATAGTACAATATCGCCCACGCGGCAACGTGTTCTCCTTTTGTTTGAATGAAGTGATAGTTGATTCCGTGAAACAACAGTGACAGAGATTTCAAAAATACCAGCACTGCCATTAAGTAGTGAATCTTAAAGACCGGGTGTCTGAAAGATAATCAAGGTGTTATATTGCAACTGCCCTCTTACAGGATTGCCCAAAAATCATTAAACCATTCCAGAATTCAATTAGCATTATTACAAATAATTTTCTAAAAATTTGTATCTCTCATTCTTCAAATTTACTAAAAAAATTCCATTTTAAAATGAGTTAATAACTTTTGAACTGTGCAATTTGGTAACCGCGATTTTGAATGGTTCGCAAAGTCTTACTTGCTCTTCTTGAGAATGAAAACCCAAAAGAAGCCAGACAGCAAGAACAAGAGTGCCATCATAAAATATAACGCTGGTAGAGGCATTTCACCGGCACTCAGGAAATTCCCACCGTTGATCTCAGCGATTTGTATCTACAAATGTCACAAAATTCTAGAGCGTGCCAATAGTTCATTATCGATCAATATCGAGTATGTACTAATATTTGCGTCGCCTCACCGTGAAGTCTACCGCAACTTCGGTTTGGTGCTTGTAATTCGGACAATTGTGGAAATAAAGATTGTAGAGGCCTTCCTCTTCCTCGCTGGCAACGAACATAGCAAAGCTAGCGTTATAATATCGTTCACCTTTTATGGTCTCCATGGTCATTGGTAAGCTACGGTGGGAGCACGCGTTCGCCTCGAACTTCGATCCAGATTCATCGCCACCAACGGATCTCTCAATGTCTGGAAACGTGATTTTCTTTACCGCCTCGCTAATATCAACCCATAATCACACTACTTTTTTCTCGCTTCGTCGTCACCTTCGGTGTCATATTCGAAAATAATGGTGAAAGGAAAATGGCGAAATTCCTAAATCAGCAAACATTGGCTTTTTTCAAAATTCCATAAAATGAGAGATTTTATAAGAAACCTTCAATGTTTGATTCATCGGTAGGTTTGCAGCGTGCACATTCATTGAGATCTCTGTCAATAAGCAGGATGTATGTATATTGTCAAATTGCGTCTGAGCTCCTCTGGAGCAAGATCGCAGAGTGCAGCGAGCTCTAATACCGTAGAGTCGCCGCAATTTCGCAAAGTTGGCGATCGCCGCGTGCAATTCTAAATAAGCGGGGTCAGGAGAGTGCGTTTCGCTCTAAGCTGAGTAAATCCGCCGAGTATTAAGAAAAAAAAAAAAATTCTGCGGTTTCGCCTTGTGGATTTGAGATTCTCAACTGAAGCCCGTTAGGTCGAGGATCGTGAGAAAAATGTGAAGAGTGTCTAGGCATTTTTTCCTCGGCTTTTTTCGAGCACTTTGCCAATCGAGTCATGGCCCACGTGAAATGCACTACTTTAGAAGACAGTTACCTAACCAAACCCTCAAAAATACTTGAGTTTCGAGTTATTTATAAGATCGGGGACGACTCACGTTAATTATAGAGTCCCTCATCGCGCCGGGGTGTTCGATCACCGATGTCGCGCTTCAAGAGCAAATGCCGTAACTTATCGATCACTTTCGGATTTAGTTCCGCGATAGTCTCCGCGCGCGCCTCGTATGTTCCTCGATACTTTCGATACGCTTCTTCCACAACTGGGTTCACCCCTCATCGAAAACACCTTCCTACAACTTTTACGAATCGGTATCTCGATATTGCAAATGCCTCGTAAACAGTCTTAGTTTCGTAACATTGTTTTTAAGACAATTAGAAAATGATCTCGGACCTTCGACAAGAAGCTCTTGTTTCACAAAAGACTCACAGTTGCAGTATTGTTTTTTTTGTTTTTTTTTTTTTTTTAACACGTGCTAATTCTATTTACTTGTTTGTATTAGAGTCTCAATCGCACCCGCACGATGAACATTCGCGCTGAATATTTTTGTGTACGAAGATCATTGTGAAAGACGAGCGCAATACATTAGCGGAGTCTGTTGGTCTATCGCTCACACCTGCCGCGCACTAGATTATCAATATATAAAACGATTGTCGACAATAAGATGCAAGTGCCGGGAGCAGCGTGACTCGCATCGTAAAGCCGATTTGCTCACGTGAGCCAACGATGCTTGGCAATAAGCAGCTTGTGCAATTGTGATACATGTCTCTTCCTCGTTCTTCACATCACGAATGCTGTAACAATCCTACTTCGTTTCCTACCCTTCTGTTAACGAACGATGCAGAGTGCAATAAGCAAAGGAATTTATGATTAAAACTGGAGTAATAATGTATGGTGAATTATTCGCATTATGGCAGAGTGAAAGAGTTGCGTTTTGGTCAGGGAATGAATCATCGATATGAATGAGCGTAGCAGCTAAGCTCGCGGTTGATGCCACCACCAAATTTCACTTTCCACCTGTTAGTGCCAGATTCCAGTGGGCTGCTCCGCTAAACTTGGATGCTTCAGATATAACTCTTTCTCTCTCTCTCCCTCGCTCTATCCTTCCCTCGTATCTCTTCGCAACCGAAACTGTTTATTTCTCGTGCACTTCCCGGATTGCGCATGATAACGATTGCCAGGCGTCGCGTGGCGTCACTCTGATATTCTCTTGGTTTTTCGGCCGTGGAACCAACGAGAAAAAATAATCTGACGTTTTGGTACATTGTTAGCTATTTCCAATGTGACTGGCGTACGACTGTGGAAGATCGTATTCTACACAATCTACTTCACTTTTTTCATTCAAGATTTCAATATAACTAATAATTATTGTAATTTTTAATTCTCCGTTCATCTTTTAGCATTCAATTAAATAAATCGGTTTTAGAGTTGTTTTGCGTAAATTCACCCCTTTTTGGCTTGTGCCACCAATTCGGAAGCAGTCTGTACAATTCAGACACTCATAGTGGAAAGTACAAATCACTTCGGCCACAGATCATTTTACGGAAGATACAAAGAGTCTGCCAAGCAGTGAAACAACCCGATTAAACATCAGAGAAGACAAATGTGAGCATGCGATGACAGGTATACAACGGTTCCTAGAGAAAGCTATGATTTCGTTGGTCACGATAGAAGATCGCTTCTGTAAGTCGTAAAGCACAAGCAAAGTCTCCATTGGCGAAGCTTTCGCTTATGCAATTTGCGGAACCTCTGTCGTGAAGTACGGTAACATATTAACCGCTCACTGTGGTCTATCGCCAGAGCATCTCCTTGCTCTGGACCACAGCCAAAATTGAGCATCTACCAAACCTCTTATGTACCTCATTTACATCCTCCAATCTGTCTTCTATCTTTTTTATTTCATCGGACGCACTTCCTCCTAAATTGAGCGTTTCGCAATGCGAAAATACGGGAAACGTGTACTCATTTGCACTGAGCTACATATGTATATCGAGCACAATTTTCCAATGCAAATCATACTCCGAAAATAAGCACTTTAATCACCAGTGAAATTTTATCTCTGTAAAATGAATACGAGAAACTTTTCTTGCTTCTATTTTTCCTCTAACATACATCGCTTTTTTCAAAGCACCATTTGAAAAATACACAGACGATTTCTACTTTAAAATGCAACTCGCACTACAGTAACGCGCATATGCGAGACAAAAAACGCATCAGTTTTGTTGCACTCAATGGAAATCACTTTTGCAATCGACAGAACAAATAACGAACTGCTCAGCGTTAATTACTGTCGGGTAGCTTTAATGGTAATCAAGTGGTTTTTCATGCGAAAATACACTTCCTCGTCATTTTTACCGAGTGTTTCGGTAATTTCGAGACATGATTTCGCGCGCCTACGAGGGAAACTTATAAAACGAGCTAGAGTAATTTCGCACTCTACCTTGTAACTATTTTTCTTGCCAAGTCGCTCGCGGAAAAAGAGATGAGTGATCAGTGGTAGAAAAAAAAGGCTAGTTGATGACTCACCATGCGAAGTGTTGCGTTTTCTCCGCGGAAAGAGTGCGGTGTCGCTGAATCTCGTTGGCACAGAGTCCCTTTTTGCCCGAACGCTCAGTAGCGTGCCCGGGTCTTTGCAAATTTCGACCGTGTGAATATTTTGGCTGCAATTCACTTTGAGTCTGAAAATTTCAAAGAAATTTTTCTCATTTAGACATCCATTTTCCATGTTGTCGATTGATAAATAATTAATAATTCGGACTAATATTCAAACTATTATCGATAATCAATATTAAAAACAAATTTTATTTACAGAACAAAGAAACCTGGTAATTTGCGATTATTATCTTTATGCGTAAAAGAGATTATCTAATGACAAAAAAGACAAGAAAGAGATATTGAAAGAACAAGATTAATTTATTAAGGTCAAATACTTACGATAGATTCTTCAAGTCCATCGTGAAGTATAGCACAGCACTCTCGTCCTTTTGCTCCAAATCGGACTTTAGAGTCGAAATGTCTTGAAGCAAGCATCTCTCTTGGTGGCTATCTAAATACGGATTCATCGCGTCGCTGAGAGTTCGATCCAAGCTGAATCCAAACTATAGAATCCAAGAGAGTAAAGACAATGAGACCATGTTAAAAGTAGAATACCCAGAGAAGGGAAGCTCGAGAATTTAATTAAGCATATGTTCTGGGGACGAAGTTTGATCGAACGATTCATATCGTCATATATTTCTCATCATGCATCCTAATAATTTGCCTGATTCGCGAAAAGAAATACATTTCTTATCCCTTTGAACTTGGAAAAATTTGCTATATTCTCAATACGATTTTCGGATGAAAATCAAATAATAGGAAATTTGCATTTTGCTTAATGCGGTGGAAAAGACTGGAATAATCTCGGTGACCCGCGCTAATCGTTCGCTCGAGCCTCGAGTTAAATCTCAGCCAACCGATTGGCAGCAGTTCCATTCTCCGACAAGGAAAATAAACCATGCCAATCCGAACTCATTCATTAGCCGTCGCGGAGAATGCCGCTCGATCGGTAGTACATTCATTCCAAATTGCCCGCTCAAACATCCCAATTTCATCCGTAAGATCATTCAAACCTGTCCAACAGACTCCACGACTATTATCCGCCGCTGGAATGACTCGTGCTATGCGTACTCTAGCTACCGAGGCGAAAGCGCGTCAATTCGCAATCAGTCGAAGAAAAAAGTAGAGATGCAAACGGATCTAACTGATTGCGAGCGATTTGAAGCACCGAGCTGGATAAGAGCCACGGGCGCGTGGGAAAAAGTTGCTATAGATCGGGAACTCGCAACAACTCAGATTCCCAAGGCACAGTTCGCGTACCGTTGCTCACCGGTGGTTTGATTTTCGGTGATTTTAATTACTGACTCATTAATCTTTCTTTCGGTATATCACTAAGCTGCCTAAACGATTCTTCTTACTCTTACAAGTTGGCACGCAAAGGCACCATTTTGGTGGAAATATTGGGGTAAACGGTGTGATTGCATAATCGTGTTCAGTTAGAATTCTCTTAGAAATAATTCAGGTATGATTCAATATATGTATGTATTTTGAGTTTCTCTTTGAACTTTCAGAGGGACCAAAAGTTCGACGATTCTTTTTAATCGGCACTCGATTTTTGAGGATGATAAAAACTGTTTGGAAGGGAATCTGGTTATCGGAAGAGTTCTGGAAAGCCTATCCTACAGGAATCGGGTGATCGGCGCACGAGTGCTCTGCTCTTCGAACCGTCATAGCGGTATTTCACGTGCGAATGACGGAATGAGAAACAGGTGTCCGTGAGTGGATGACGCGCATTACGGCTCACGGTAGCATTCAGGTGCCGAAGAAGCCTACGCTCCCGATGTAACTAACTCACCAAAGCATTCTCGTTGAATGGATCAGCCTTGAAATTCGTTAGATTGACACTGAGAATTCCGCCTTTGTAGAAGCCGAACGTACTGAGGACTATGTAACGCCTGACATCTTTCTGTAACAGAGAAAACAATCGAGCGATTACCATAAAACAGCAGAGAAACCATTCTCCTTGGACTCCAGCAGTTCCAGACCCCTCGTTAGGCCACTGCTTCGTCACAGTGCGAGTAAACGCCTATAACCTATAACTCTTTGTCGCTCTCGCTCGCTCTTACTCTTCCTCTCTCGCTTCTAATCCCTCAATTCTTGAATTTCACGTTATATTTTACAACTATCGGATCTGCGCGCAATTCTTTCTTCCGCGAGGAACAGCGGATAATCGAGATTCGTGAATTTCGCATTGTGATGGAATTGTTGTTGAGTCACAGAGAAATTAATCTAACAGTAAATCTATGTGTATAGAATAGCAAAAGTCTCGTCTCCCCTCTTTTTTTCTCGTGTTTCGCGAGCCGGCGAGCGAGAGAACCGATTGACGCAATCGAGCAGCAATGATTAGGTTGCAACTAATAAGCACGATCCTCGGGGCGGCTATCTGCCGCGAACACGAGAGAGAAAATTCTTTCGATACTTTGGAATTCTCAACTAACCCGTATCTCGAGCTTGTGGATTCTGCCGGCTGCCAAGCCCAACAGTAGTAAGCCCAGCGCGCATCCCAACAGCAGGTGTTTTCCTTGCATTTTCGCTGTACTTTTCGTCAGGCAAACGTCACATCACGAAAACACGTAACAACCACGCATTAAATCAAGCTCACCCGTACTCGTCGATACACGAGCAGAAACTGAGTTTCAACCGTAGGAATTTGGACTCGGAAATCTGAATGGCGGAACGATGGAATTAAACTGCGCGCATTTTTTTAAATTCGCTGTGTAATTTCATCCTTCACGATTAATGAGTCACGGATTATAATTGAATTGTGCTGGAAACAGTAATCATTGGCATTTATAGAAGTATGTGATATTTTTAGTCATCTATTGGAAGAAACAACCTTTACAGTATAATGTTGCAATTAGAAAAGATCAAGATATTCGTATGACCAGACCCTCTATTTTTAGTATCAAGAGTGACTTTTAATTTTGATTATTTAAACGTAGGTGAGACTGGAGCTTCTATAGAAATTTTTATTTAACACCGAAAGTATGTAAAAGGCCTTAAATTAATTTAAGTGAGAGTTTAATGTGTAATTGAAAAAGAATCATTCACTGGATGTGCTTCGGGATTTAACAGTACATATTTATTTAAAGTACACAAAGTTACAATTGCTTCGAAGTAAAGCTACAGTTTCAGGTAAATTAAAGAAACCCATTGCGTACAAATGTGACACTTGACAGTTACCGAGAATCGCGAGAGCAAATGAAAATTCGTTCGTAACTTCACGGGCGAAGACTGAACATATCTTTCAGTGAAGGAATCTGTAACCGAAAAAGTGGCAGGATCTTTTATTTTTATTAAATAAGATCGACAGATATTAGTATCACAACCAAATTTGTGTAACTGGTAAGTTGCGAGTATTCGAATGACCATAATTAAACGAATTGAATTAATCATATCACGGAAATTCAATTTGCAAAACATATTGAGCAGTACATACTTAGAGCGAATACAACGCAGCAGATTCGTGTAGTTTATAGGTTATGCGCGTCAATGCTGGATATTTTGTTTCAGAAGTATATCACGCGCCACAGTGTGTTATGGAAGAATACTTTGCGAACTTACGAATACCGGAGCGGGAACAAGAACATAAATTAACACGAGCAATTAGCTACTCGGAAATACCGTCAGCGCGAAGAATTTGCGTACAGCAGCGCTATGAATCCGGAGGCTCCTCAACCGGCTTGATTAGACAGTACAGTTTCGAGCAGATCTCTGACAGAACATACGACGTCAGGTACATATTACAATACTTATCACGTGTTCAACAACTGAATACAATGTAATTAACATTAAATGAGAATTCCCCAAATTTCAGAAAGGTAAACTTCTCTGTGATCGATTCAAGAGGAAACGAGCCAAGAAATTCACACGCGTACAGAGAAACATCATTGGCTGATAATACGTTTAAAATACCACAATGGCCACCGTGTAAAAGTAAGATCCTGCGACCATCGAAATTAAATCATCAGCAGGATGAGCATATGGAAATTGAGAATATCGAAGCAAGGAGCACAGACCTGAATTGCTCTCCTTCTTCGAAGCCAGAACTGCAGAAAGAACAATCGCCTGTTCTACAACAAGATTACTGCGATACGATCAAAGCATCGAACGAAGAGACTACAGAAACGAAAGCAGAAAAGACGGAGAAAATATTGGAGTATGGAGAGTTAAAGAAGAAATTAAGACCACTGGTACCACCATCCAAAAGTCAAATGCCAAAGAGATATAAAATGTGTCGTTGCACTGTTATATTTTTTGTTCTGCTACCAATTCTATTTCTCTTGGTGTCCGTGATGTTCAATCCACAGCTGATGCCTCAATTTGAGGTGGACGAGAACAATATTTATTACAATACTACTAAACAGTTAAAAGTAATGGTGTACGGTCAGGACAACGCGATGGAGGAATTGAGTCGTCAGCTTTTGAAAAACAATCAAATTAAAATCTTGGGTTTAGTTGGTGGTACTGGTGTTGGGAAATCTCATACTGTTAATATCATAAGTGAATATTTCCCTTATCAAGATCGTATCTCTACGGTCTTACCACCTTTACATGGGCGGAGAGTGAGGTCTTTCGTATCCCCTTTACATTGTAATTTGATTATAGTAGAAAACTTAAAGGAATCGGATTTAACTGACGCCATTGAGTTTTTGAAACCTTTGACTGATTTGGAAAATCGATGTGCTATTGCGATAGCAATATTCAATTTTAAACGCTCAGGTGGAATGCATTATGAGCATATGGATCTTACGGAGCAGGCTGATGCCATTAAAACCGCATTTAAAAACAATGAAATTCCTATGATAGTTATTCCATTCGAATCTTTAAATAAAGCTGCACTGGATAAATGCATCGAAGATTCTGCAAAAATCAGCGGTTTGCAACTGAGCGAGAGTGAGACTGATCGCGTGCGAGATAAATTGTTGGAGAGCAATTCTGGATGTAAAGGTGCATACGCGAAGGTACAATTATATGGCCACGAATAAACACAGAAATGTGTGAGACTGTATAAACTGAAAAGTTCCTCTGAGAAAAAAAAAGTTCGCACCATGTGGTTCGAAATCTTTATTTTGTAAATTCATGTTTTGTATCTGCATTACTGTTTCTATCAAATAAATCTCGCAACGCGAGGCTAAATGATGTTGCCCACATTTTTTCGCACAATTCGGAAACCATAAAGTGTAAGGATAAGCTTAACAAGCTGATTATTAACAACGTATTAAATTCAAGAAACTTGTTAAACTAAAAAAATTTAAGCTTCTATTCCTAAACAGAGTTTAAGATTAGGTGTGTGTAAAATCGAAGGAGCATTTTTGAGAGGGGAAGAATAAGAAGATAATTACTTCGGTTTAGTGAAAGTACAAGTGCGTGATAGTCGTAACGATACCGAAAGTTAAACTGATGAAACATAACTCGTGTCTACTTCCTGACCGATGTAAAACTCAAGTGTGATCGTAGATTTTGTACATATATTGTGTGAAGAATTCATCATTTCGCAGATGCTATATTACATCAATCCTGAAACCACATTCACCAGCAAAGTCCTGCATCGCACGTAATTCCTCTGTTCGAGCTCACCGCTTTCTTCCCGATATAATCACATTTCACTTTCCGATTGTGTCCGAAAGCTTCCCCCGATTACGTGGAGAGAACCTTCGAAAGACGACTACAGGAACCTAGTGATTCGAGTTTACTTAATCGTCACTGTTGTAGAAAAAAGGAACGGGAATCTGTTCCGCTAAAATCACTGGGACAATACATAACAGAAGTAATACACCTCGAACCGATTTTTTCCACTGAACGTTACCGGTACTCTGAACCGTGAAAAATTCCTTTCCACACATCGTGCCTTTTTCAAAACTGTTATAATTGTCGATAAAACTAAGAAAACGTGACACTTGCACTAGCGATATCATTACGAAACGCGAATTAATCGACGACTGCTCAAACGATCAGAATCGAAGAAGATAATCAAAGATTCTTGCGCGAAAACCTTTTATGATTCTAATTAAGAATCAAGTTGTACAATTCTTCGTAAACATAAAATTTTTTTAATCAGTCTGTTTATTATACCTTGATTAGGGTTTATTATACGTAAAGTGGATTTTCAACTACGTCAATATTGTTTGTAATCACTGTCACTGCGAAACAACAAGTCTAACATCCCATTGATTTTCTACCGATCCAACGAAATTTGCATTGTGTTCCGTTGCATAATTGTAAATATTCGCGAAGTTTCTGCAATTTCATTTCAAAAGCTTGCACGTTTAACGAAACTATTTTTTGTGTCTTGAGTAATTTCTAGTCATCGATAAAATCTGATGCCAATGGAATGGATATATATTTGAAGTTTCTACTTCGCGATTAGCTGAGCATTATGCGCTTTTACGCGAATCGCTCTTCATAGTCATTGACATTAAGAGTTCAAGAGAAAAGAGGCTTTTTCAATTCAGTGTTACGTGGGGCTTGGTGATGTAAGGCAACGACAGCTACAACGAGCACACTATACTGAACATTAGAAATCTACTGTATAAGAATTCGACTTCTAACTGGTCCTATCAACACTATCCTCGACGATTCTCAATGTCACTGTCAATACATTCCTCATCTTCTCGTTCGCTTCTTCTACCTTCTCTCGATAAATTATCGCAATTTTACAAAAACTCTGTATCTCTGTATCTTACGTATCGCGAGAATCTTCTTGATGGATTATTCCCAATTTCGCACATTTTTTATGGTATTCTGACATAGGATGTTATAATATTTGCATATAAATTAACAGTATAACATTAAGATTTCTTTCCGCATTTACCTGGACGCGTGAGATAATATCAACGGAATTTGTTAATTTGGTCGTCATTTAAAGCAACAGTGGCTTTGCTAATTGTATCATTCAATTATACTAATTGTTTGCGATACGCGAAGAATTTACTACCATTTAGGTACAGCGAATGGAACAATGGAGTGTTTCATGCCAGAATCGTACATTCTCTGATTTCGTGATTTCGCATTTAGTCGGATATTAACCGCAAAAATCATATGAGCGTATATATGCGTTTGGCAAATATTGCACCCGGTAAACATCGTTATTTTCCAACAATACCTAGCGATTATACCGATTCCTATTCGAGCGGTAATTCGTTCACGGTGGATCGTCGAGTGAACCAAACGATTTTGCGTCGAAGTAAATCAATTATGCCAATTCTAAATCCGCTTGCCCGCTGCGCTAAGTGTAACAAGTATTATCGTGGAAATATCCTGTTGGAACGTAAGCGATTAACGATCTTTAATTTGCGAGCATTGCCTAGCATAAGCAGGTAGACTTTCTCAGTCACCGCCGTGACAAGTTAGTGCATTCCGGTTTGCAATGCAACAAGTAACGTAATGAAAATGGAACAAGTTGACTCGCTATTTCTCTATACTTTTCCCGCCTTATTTATTAACAGTTTCGTTAAAATACGTATTTATCAAGTTCGAGTATCAACAAAGTGAGGGAATGTTAATTTCATTTCTGCTTTATCATGGTAGCAATAATCACAGGGGATTCTTTTGGTAATTTATGATAATATATCAATTGCGCATTATTATGCAAGATTTTTTCCAAGAGAATTACATAAAATCAGATCTGCGACTCTGCTCGTTTCACATAGAAGTGAAATCCTTTGAGTAACGCATGCTCATTCGTAGACACTAAGTACACCTGCGATAAGTCGAATGTGAGTTTCAAGTTCGATTTGCTCTCTAAATATTTCCCTGCAGCCTTGAAATTTGTGATCAGCTGCCACAGCGAGTCGACAGAAAGTTCAGGCGAAAATATTGTTTTTCGTGAGGAAAGACTCGGCCTAATATGGGAAAGGACATTGGGGAAAAAAAGCTTTGTGCGAACACTGACGATATCTCGCATGAGAGTTCACCGAATCGCTCGGTGCCAGTTGCAACGCATCCGACAAAAAAGTCATTAGCAAAACCAGTTCTAGAAAACTTTAAACTATAAATCGGACGGTTCGACGTCGGCCGATGATGCCTGAAAGCACCGCGAGAGACAACGGATTTCGAGCGAACACACGCTACGTGAAAAAGAGTGCGGAGTCAGTGAAAAAGTAAAGAACTCTTGCGAAATTCTTCTGGGATTCTATAAAAGCAGAGAATAGTGAGACAGCGAGTCATTCGGGGCCAACTTGCGGGAGACTACCCTTCGAACTGGCAAAAGTAATCTTGTGCGCGTGGAAGGACAAAGGGTTTGGCAAATCCGTGCGAAAGGAGGAAGAGTGGTGGAGGATACGTCGAAGAAAACGAGAAGTGATCTTCAGACGCAAGACGGTCAGTCGCTGTGAGATCGGAGGTGGAGGAAAGCAGCCGTCCCTGGAAATTATAAAAGACCGATCGCTCCTTGACAGAGGACAGTCTCCTTCCAGTGTTCACCTGTGCTTTCAAACGTGCACGGTACGTCTTCCTCATATTTTTACTCTCTTTTCAAATAACTATTTTCACTTGATTTGTCATCTCATTCTTCCGAATTTCTCATCTGGATTCCGACGTTCGAGCTGTTTTGGTGAGACTCATTTTATCGAGAGTGCTGGATACGAATAACTCTCAAGAATTAAGTCCAAAACAATATTTATGGTGAACAAGATCAATTAACACTTCCACATTCTATTTTGAATGTCATTCTAACTTAGTGCTGGTGATTTTTTATTAATTTATTAAATTGGTTTAATTATATTCGTCGCACTATTTCGTAATTAAACTCCGTAAATTGAATTATTCTTCATATCTCTGGAGCATTCGCAAGACTCATGAATATGAATTCACTTGTCCTATGGTATAGTAGTATATCAGATTTACTGTGATTTTCTCAATTTCGCGTGATCAGCATGAAAGAAGAGAATCAGCCATGAATTAATTAAAACCGAAATTTGCGCAAACGCGAAGCTCATCGACGTAAAAGCATAATAAGTTCATAAATCATGGTGTAACGCACGCGAGTCACGAGTGTCACGGACATAAATCGCTGACACCCGGAGAATCCGAAATGATCTGCACCGGACCCTGGCCTTGGTACGCAAAGGTTGAAAACAGTAGAGGTCAGGAAAGTAGAACGCGCGAATCCTCAATTGAATTCCTATTCTTGACGAAGGGTGTTGAGAATAGTTCTCGGTTGTTACGTCGAACAACGGAGAAATTCATGGAAATGCATGGAAATGCGTGGAAATGCATGGAATTAAGTTCTTCGATCGTCTACCGCTTTCTTCGCTTTTCGAGGAAATGCAGTGCGACCGGGGTAATGATCCAGAGCGAGTTATGATATAAGTAACGTAAGCAACGCGAACAACGTAAGGAGTTACGGGGCAAGTCAGTGCAATTAGAATACTCGATTTCACTCAGAAGAAAGGCTCTGTTCCCTTGCATAATCCTCTCGTAAGACGCATTCTGCCAAGACATAATCAACTGCCTTTACATAATTCCCGTGTCTTCAAGAATTCTGTTCTACATTTCTTCAATTTTACTACAGCACTGCGATCATTATCACAGACTGCACTAAAGACTTTAGAATATCTTAAGAAAACTACTTAACTAAAGCAATTAACACTTTACGCGCTCTCCGCTTTCTTCATCTTTACAACAATAAATTTATAATTCAGTAGTTAAATATATAGTAAAATTACTAATTCACTACTCGCTTATTAACGAACAATCTCTTATGTAATTAATATCTCAATTTCAAGTAGCTCAGCTCAATGCACTATTCCATAAGAAAATTATCTGGTTAACTAATATCGTTCGACGAGGATGTAATAGAGGATGTTGAAAAGAGCAGCTATCAATGTCTACGCGTAATAGTAATTGCGTCTAGAGGAAAAGCGTTTGAAGCGATACAGCTATAAAACCACTTTCTACACGGAAGAAGATAGTTCATCGTAACTATCTCTAGCATTTTCTTCTCTCACTGCAGGCGTCGAGCCAGCTGGTACATTTCGCGAGGGATAGTTTGAGGTAATAGGTAAAGCATTCCGTGACATAATAGTCTCACTGGTCCTTCTGTAATTCCGCGTGGTATGACTAAAAGTGAGAATTCGTATGCGACGTGTGTTTCAAATGGTTCAGCAGGGCAAGTAGTAGCCCTTGAGAAGCGTCTTTTGACCTCGTCGAACAAGGTCTCGACTCTCCAAGTTCCATGCTCTTGACCAACGCGCCAGTCTCCTTTTAATATATGGTTTCTTTTCCGTTCACGTTTCTTCATCACGATTCTCCCAACCTCGTCGTTATTTCATTCTTCCTGAGATCTCCTTTTCTTCTTCTATCTTCCGCTGTGACTAACTTTGCCCACACTTCGGCTCATTGACGCGCGAACTTCGCCACTTACGCAGATAATTTCCTCGCTCGATTCTCGGCAATAATGAATCTATGCAAAATTCTAGTAAACAAAATAAAAATGAGTTTTACGCTGGGAAACCACTGCGTGGGTAACGTCGTCGATGAAACGAGTTTTTGCCAGCTTTAATAGCTCCAAATAAGGTGATAGCAATATCGACTCTCTAGTTTTATAGCGATTCGATGCCGTGAGATTTTTGTGTTCCGTCGAAGAAGAATTAAGTAGCCTTTTTGATTCTTTAGGCAGATATTAAAAAATTGTTTGCTTAGCCATTTTTTATTCTCCTGAGTTGGCAAAAGTGCGAATTTTCACGTTGTATACATCAATATTAATTAACCCTTCGCTCTTTCAGTCAATGTATGTCAAACAATGCCACTTTTACAATCCTGAATTATTTCGCCTAATTTTATAGACCCTAGAATAAAAAATTGATAAAAAACTAGGGGAGTGACTATGGGAAATGGAAGATAGATCAAAGTAGTTCCAGTCGTTATTAAGTTCAAAGGAAACAAGAGGAAGGTAAAGCAGTCTGAAAAAAGCAAGCCATGATCGATGTGTGTTACTCGGCCGCTGAAAATCGAGAAACAAAGTTGAGTGAATAGGCTGGTATCGGGTTACGTAATCGGAGAAAGTGATTGCGAAACAAGCCTAACGTACACGTAAACGCTGTGAGTCAGTCTCGCAGGAGACTGGTGGACGTAGCGGAGGCTTACCCTGAGTATGGAGACGTAATCTTTCTCCCGGGCATTATATCATGCCCTTTCCAACGTAAAATGTTGAAAAATTCAGCTTCATCTATGAAACTATCGCGTGGCGCAATGCTATTATGGAAAATGCTCTCGTGTTTGCCTTTGATGACCATGTAATCTCACCTTTCCTGCAACTGCGAATATCTACGTGACTTTGAACCCCACTCAAATCTGGGTCGCTCTTCTCACGACGTTTCTTTCAGTCTTATTCCCACTCTTGTTTCAGTCAGAAAATATAACTTTGAAATTTTTCTAACAAGTCATTTTTGGTAGAGCCGATAATTGGCGTGTTTTGAAAATTCTTGTATTTTGAATTGTCGATTAGTAGTATGTATTTTTCGTCTAAACGGTTTAACTGGTCTGAATAACGACAGCAGGAGAAGATAAAACGTCAGAATCCTTTGGAATTCTCAAATTCAAGGAAAGCCTGTTTATTTATATCGATCCGGTTCCGCTAGAAATCACTTAAATAGATTAGTATCATATTTTAGCCTCATTAATTCCACCTCACGGATGTTTAAGGTTCAACGAAGAGCTTGTTCTTAAATTGTCTTTTATTCCTGAAAATAAAAAATAACACGAATAGAGAAGAATGGGATTATTTTTACTAGTAAAAGTGTTGTTCGATTTGAAACGATTCAAGACAATTTGGGCAACGAGTTCTTTGGTGGACTAGAAATATAACAGAGATATGTTGAGGCAGGTCGGTGGATAATTTTCGAGAGAAATCACGAGAAAGCAAAATGGTGGAGATCGAATGGGTAACCGAGCCGGACACTTACGAGTGCAAGCTCTCGGAGGATACGCAAAGGCTGGCGAAAGAAGAACTTCGAGAAGATAAAAACACCAGAGATCAAGCTCTCGAACAAGTTCGTTCTTGGCTCAAAATGAATCCTCGTATCCAAAATTGCCGTCTGGGTAAGATTCTTGTAATTCGACTTGCAAATCACCCTCAATGCAATACGACACCCCGCGCGGGTTTAGTTACCGATTATTCATTCTTCCAATTCGGTGTCAAGGTTTCCTCATATGCTAATCAATATAAGAATCGTTTACAGATTCACATTTGTGATTTGTGTTGGGATAAAGTCCAAAATACAATTTAATCCCACAATTTTATATTATTATTTTTGTAATATTTTCCTTATACCGTTTCATCTTAATTTCTGTTTTAATACAGAAGAGAATACATTTCAAATTGTGTTTTAAATAATCATTTGTAATTGATCGAGGCTTATCAGATTAGTAAATTAATTCTGATGAAATGCAAGTTTGCATTTAAATGAAAAATGAAGATTGACGTTGTATTTTATATTATTAGATTCGCAATTTATATTGCGATTCTTGAGGTGCAAGAAATTCAATGTGCCAATGGCGCAAGACACCATCGAGAGGTATTTACTGCTGCGTCAGGTATACCACCCTGCTTTTAATAACCTCGATATTACGGATTCAACGATGGACAAGCTGCTATCCCTTGGGTAAGTTGCACGAGATATAATCGAATTTGCATCGTGCAGCCACTTTTACTTATTTCTCATTTTAGGTATCTGTTCGCCGCACCGGGCCGTGACGCGAAAGGACGACGAGTTGTGATCGCGAGGCCAGGTAAAATTAAGCCCTTAAACTGTCTTCTTTAAATCATTTACAGCATCTTCTTATTAACAATAAATTCCCAATTAACGAATCGACTTTGGAGAGTCATCTTCGAGTTCTCAATCTGCGGTTTTCGACCCGAAATTTTTTAAGGATTCTAAAGAATTCTCTTTAGAATAATATTTTTATTTAGCAATTCGAAAGGAGGAAGAAATGAAATGGATAAATGTGAGAAAGAAATGAAAAAGATGAAGAAATGTTTATTGGGAAGAAACGTAGAAAGTGAATAAATGTGAAGACTTAATTCGCAGAAACACGAGCATATCAGAAAAGGATAAGCATTTGCAGATGAAAATAATTACTAATTGATCCTTGTAACGCGTTTAGGTGTCTTCGATCCGCACAAGTACACAAACGCGGACATGTGCCGGATGCACGCGATCACATACGAAGCCTTGATGGAGGACGAAGAAAGTCAAGTGCGCGGCTTTGTTCACTTCGCAGACGGTGCCGGTGTCAGTTTCCCACATCTCACCTTATTTACACCCAAGGAAGCCGTGCGCATCGTTAAAAATGGCGAGGTACAAAGAACAGCCCCTTTTTATCACTTCCATCCTTATCTTCATCCTCCATTTCCTTTTCTGTTCGCCAGAATCACCGTTCGATCAAACTCTTATTTATCCGATTGTTTAATTATCATCATTGAATCTCGCACGGTTTATTTTTACTAGAATTCCTAGCTTTTTAAGATAATCGTGACAATCGCAATTAACTGGCTGTCGGTTTCGCTGTTACGAAGCTAATTACTCGAACGAGCAAAACCGTTCGACTCGCGCAACTTATGTTAGCGGGTCAAAATTATGGTGTTGAATTCGTTTGCATTTCTTCGTCATCGTATTACGCGACATTTTCCCAAGGACACTGATGTAACGCAAAATTTCATAACACTTCCTAAATACCTGGAGGCGGCAACCGGTTTTTCGGACGGCGCCGTTTCTCTTGGCCCAGTCGAATCGGGACAAAGTTAAACGCAGCTGTTGCGTTACTTAACCGTCCACGGGACTCGTTGTTCTCGGTATTGAATCTCGTGACTAAAAGCTCACAGAATCGAAAGATTGGTTACAAAATCGTACTTAGCTAAGATTAGCCAACATTCTTATCGAGATTTGACACCGGATCTTCACTTATCTAAGGTACTAACTATAGAACTCGATTGCAAAACTAGCTAAGGAATTTCTCAACAAAGGTTACAACAAATATTGTGTAAATGTATATATTTAGACTAATGTGTAAAATCCAAATGGGAAGAAGTTAGTAATGCGAATATTGAATAATAAAGTTTATTGTAAAATTTGTAGCGAACCATACCCATGCGACACAAAGAGGTGCACGCGATCAATGCTCATCCCTCGTTGAAGTTTGCCCTCGATTTCGGTATGTCTTTGATATCCGAGAAAATTAAGAGCCGTGTAAGAATCTATACGAGTCTCGAGGATGCAATTAATCACAAGATGGACGTGAGCCTTCTTCCCAAGGAGTATGGTGGCACGATACCGATGAAGGAGATGATTGGTAAGAATAATAAATAATCGGATGATTCAATAAATTTCTTAATTTTTATCAAATTTCTCTTACATTATGTATTTTACCATTAATTTTTCATTCGCGTACTTATTTACTCATCTACTTATTTTACAGATCTCTGGCGCAAAGAACTGATGGACATAAGGCCAGTACTAATGAGCCACGACAAAATGAGAGTAAAATTGGAACACTATTCGGACAAAGCGCGAGAGGGTGCAGTGTCAGCTTTGAAACAAGGATTCGGATGCTCGACAGTTGGATCGAGCGATTCGACGATGTACGGAATTATTGGCTCTTTCAGGAAACTCGAGGTTGATTGACAAGATTTCGCATTGATCGTTTAATTGGAAAAAAACCATCTTAGTGATCGATTCATTAGTTCAACGTGCGTTGTTTAGTCCTCTGATTTGACCCGATTCGCTCGGCGATTAGACGACTTGGTAATTGGATTCGGTTGTAGGAAACTGTAGAAACAACGTAGCAAACGCACTCAAGCTCTCTTTCGCGACAGAGGGTCGTATCATTAGCGTGTCATTCTAGAGAGAATATTTTTTATACTAAATCATTCTATTTGATCTCGATCGCTGGATTTCTAATCCTTTCGGGCACTTGCCAAGGAAATAGTTATTTTTTTCTACATAATCCACTTTCACTTATTAGTTAGCCGGGGGCGAGAAATACTCGAAACCCATCACGATAACTTTGTATTACGCGGTTATTGTTGTAGTAGTAGGAATTATAAACTATGGTGCACAATTGTAAATAAGACTTCTTCATGTACTGGGAATAAATGTACACCGGAAACTCTGATATCTTATGAGTGATTATGTCCTATTAACTAAGGAAGAATGAATCAATATTTAAGCCATCTCCCAACTAGTTGACGAATTCGAGTTCTGGCTTTGGTTAAACCCTCCACGTCCGTGGGATCATCGCTCTTAAGATCCTGACAGTGCGACGATCCTATAATTCACATAACAATAAATTTAAACAATTTGCCATAAAATATTATATGTTACATATACATGTATATACATGTGTATACATTGATGCACTTACCATTAATGAGAATCGCAGGTGAATATTCGTTCAAGTCCTCGAGGACCGAAAGTGAATGCCAGGGGTCAATGTCACCATTGGTGAAAATAACATTTGTTAAATCTGGTTCTGGGCCGCCGTACATCAAGTTCGTCCTTCTAACTCTCTCTTGGAGAAACTCACCATTATAGCTGGAATATTTGATATTTAAGTACATAAGACTTTTTTTCATATTACGCTCTTTGTCATCTAGCAATTAGAGAATCATTCTTACTAATCGCTATATAAGTCGATGCAGAGATTCACAAAGTAACTCAATGGGAAGAGAGTGCCAAATATTGATTCCTTTGAGTTTGTCGTTTGATAGTATCCATATTCCGTGCAAGTTTGGTGGTACCATTGTCTCACTAACAAAATTCATGGAACAATCGAGTGTTTTGCAAGATTCCGATTTCTTAAAGATTTATTTATATTAACTTACTAGCACCCGTCGCGGCAGGAGAATCCCACGATGTGTTTCTGTAATTAGTCACAAACTTCTGGTAGTTGTTTTCTGTACATTTCTCTGGATTCGACGCGAGCCGCGCTAATCTCTGGAAAGGGTTTCCCAAGTGCGGTGCGGTCATATTCCCGCAGCAAGCAGCGATTTTCGTCCTACCATCTACGACTTTGTCGTATTGAACAATTCCCGCGAATATCTATGCAAATAAAAAAAGAATAAAAAAAACAATCCAGAATTTATATAAAAAATCTGTGATGAAGAGTATATCTTAATTTCGGATAAAAAATATACCTCCCCCAACATATTCATCAAGTAACCAGTGTCTTTCGGAGACTTCCTGTCGGGAAGATCGCACAAACTGTAAGTAGAGGATTAATACAAGAATATTAATGAAACTGTTAATAAAGGATTAGTAGAATTGTTAATAAAAAATTGATAAAGCTTGAAAGACTTACTTAAACGATTTCTTCAGTACTTCTGTCCCACTTTCCGAAGCGAGCAGCTCTTCAACGGTGTCAAATGCGGCTTTTATTTCAACGGCACACTTTTCACTGTGCCTAGCGAGGGATCGCGTTACCACTTCGTAATATTCTACAGTAGCAATTGGTATCAGCATCAAGGAATATTATTCTTAACTCGATGAAAAATTCATTCAACTTTCCTCACTTACCGTAAAAATCAGCTTTCGCGTAGATGGGGGCACTACTGGCTAAAGCACCCTGTCGGAAGCATTTAACGTTAAAGCAAAGGAGCTCGATTAAAAAAGTTCTTTAACTTGAGAATTTTAATTGCACACCTGAATGAGGTGAGGATACTTAAGACGCGCCCACGCTGCCATATTTCCTGCGTATGAACCTCCGAAGACAATGACAGTACTGTTTCGAAACTTCTCTTCTTTCTTCTTAGTTTCGATGAAGTATGCCAGATCTGCCAGGGCTTGATCTACATTCAAATACTGCATATTCTCCGTACTAGTATCTCTAAAATAAGAAAATTGACAAAATAATGGAAGATACGAAATTAGAACATATACAAAAAATATAACGTGTATATTTTTGTTCATTCTTACGTGGTTGGTCTGCTTTTGCCATAATAACGATGTTCAGTGTAATACATCATTCCCTGATTAGCCGATGCAATTTCGTACATTAAACCTGCTTCCAGAAACGAGGGTTCAATAGTCCATTCGCCGCCAATCATAATAAACATGGGCCCATTTACAATATTGTGGCCTCCATTTACTAAAACTCGCTAAAAAATATAATATAAAAGTTCATTGTATACTTTGCAGAGTTTCGGTGATATAAAAATGGATTTCTATTGTTATCTAGTATAGAAGGTGTAAATCTAGTGATGAATTATACTTTGAGGTAAAGTGAGGCGACAATACAGACCTAATATTTGGTAAAGACGACTTTTTTTACAAGTCGATTTTTAATAGACAATCGATCATATAATTAGCGATAATAGAATTGAATACAAACCATGTTCCAAGTTCGATTATCCCGATGATTAAAGTGATCCAGGGGTACCGTGATCCATTCTTCTACAATGGATTCAGATTTGTTCAAATTGTACGAATCCAGCCTCTCTAAGCCTCGAAAATGAAATCCATGAAAGCCGAAGGAATTGGTAACACGATACACGGAGAATAAGGTGAGTAGAACACTTAAAAGAATCATCTCAGCAGCCTAAGTTCTCTTCAGCTACGTAATTATAATCGTAAGGTAGAAGCTAGTCACCGAAGAGTAGCGACTGAATGACTCAAAATATCTTCGAGACTTCGATGTACACTCTCAATTGCTTCGGTGTTTCTTATCTAAATATTGGGCTCTTGAAACTGCGATGTCATCAGATATATGGCGCATCTCGGCTATCAATGGCCGATACGCCACCGAAAAAGCGATGTCGCGATAAGAAATCGCGGAGCATACCATCGAAGCACTTTCAAATCAACTTTCGCGATAAGAAATTCCACGCGAGGAAAGGTGTATACTGTATATTCGAGTTATGTGAAAAAACCCGATCGGCAAACAGGGATGTAAACACTCATGGAAACGATAAGCCCAATCGAGTGGACTCAAGACCCGATAGCTTTTATTTCGTCGATGAGATCGAATAAGATTGATCGCGATAGTGGCCTTCGTGAGTGACATCTACTCGATACTGAGAGCCTTGTTTTCTTTTCGCAGACTTTCCTCGGCGGAAATAACAATGGTATTTGCACCAGGGATATAAATAATTAATGTAAACAGTAAAGAGATCATTTTTATATATTCGATATCTCTAAAAACGTACAATTCAAATTCCTTGTTTTCTGGAAGAGAAAATGATTATAAAAAATTGTGTTGTTTAATGAAACCTCGGAATCTGTTAAAAAGACACAAATATTTTAAATGCATAAAAAATATTTTATTTTCTCTTGAACGTAACGAAATTCGTTATATAAGTAGAGTGATGTAACTAAATGAATTATAATACAGTTTATATCGATAAACGTAAGATGCAGGTGATGACGAGAAAGGCCGCGATGACACGTGGGATCAAGATTGCTTATTTAGCCGACTGGTCATTATCATCGGTTTCGGAATCAGTAGTAGCCCATTCGTCTTTCACCTCTTTCGTAACTTCGCTCTGTACATCGTTCGAACTCTTTTCTTCGTGTATCTCTTCTTTATCGCTCGCGGAAGTACTGTCAGAAGATGTCGAAAGCTCTGGCGACGAAGATTCGTATTCTTGCTTATCCCACTTTGACTTCGAGTGTGATTTACCTTTCACTCGAATTCTCTCATCAGCGCGGCTTAATTTATCCGAAGTCTTGCTACTGAGTCCAGAAGAACTGCTCGACTTTCGTCTCTCCGATTCCCGATGTTTACTTCGACTTTTCGATTCTTGTCTCTCGCAGTGTTTCTCGTTGATTGATCGAGAAGATCGATCGTTTCTGCCATTCGAGTAACTTCTATGTGTGCGTCTCGATGACTTTGAGCTTTCATAATCGTCGTCGTCGTCGTCCCTTGATCTTCGGGATCTCGAAGAATGGGACTTACTAGAAGAATTCCGACCATTTCTCGAATCGTCATCTTTAGACTTCTCGTCGGAATATTTCTTTGAGCGTGATCCGTGATACCGAACCGACGAGATTTCCGTGTTTTCCGATCCTCTGGTCCTATTTGATCTACTGTGTTTCGCATCTGTAGCTGCTTTGTAACTCGAACTCCTCTCGTGAGATCTATGCCGGCGCTTCTCCGAGTGTTTCGACCGACTTTCGGTTTCAGGCTCCGGGGACTCCGACCATCTCCAATTTTTACTTTCGTTCGTCTCGCCAGCAACTTCTTCCCACTTTGACTTGCTCCTGGAACTGGACCATTAATCCAAATTATTAGTGAAAAATGATTAAAATTATTTAAATCACAGGCTATTCAATTATAAATATTATTATCATTTCTTTACATAATTTGATTTATTAATTAGTATTTTTAATTTCGTACCTGTGCTCGCTTCTCCGACTGTTACTCAAATCTTGACTAGAAGCTTGTTTCGCCCATCGAGGCGGGCTCTTGATATCGTATTCGTCATGGGGGTTTCGAAAAGTATGCAGAAAATTGCAAGCCCGTCCTTTAGGACACTTCGATGTCCCGCAGACGGCGCTCCTCCAGGATTTCAGATTACAAAACTCGCAATTCAACTGCCTGCCAGCGTACCAACGGCCCTTCAAACTACGAACGGCCCTTGCCGCTTCTCTTTCGGTACAATACTCGATGTAAAGATTGCCACGGAGATGCACTTCCGTGTTGCAACAGTATCTGAGGGTTTTGATTCTCCCATAGGACTCTAATTCCGGTAGGACATCTTTGTAAAACTCGTAAAAGTGTTGACGAGTTTCCGAACTGTCGAATTCGAGGCTTATGTCGGTGTCGTACTCCGCGGAATTTTTTTCCAGAGAGAAATGAGTGTAGAAACCTGGTATTAATATTACTTTACTTAAACAGACTCGTTGATGATTTCTTGAGCAAGTGTTACCGTATCTGAAATTGAATAATCAAAATAAAAAATTAAGTAATGCAAATAAAGCAAATGAATCTGATTCATTTCACTCGGATTCAAATTGATTTAATTTAATTATGAATAATATTTTTTTAATTCTTACCTGCAAGCGCCAGTTTTCGTGAAAAAAGGGCACAATTCTTTTCCCGGTTGACTGTCGATAAGTTCGCGCAATGGCTCCGGCGTTTTAATTCCATTGTCAATATAATCATCGATTTCCTTAAAGAGCAGTTCGCGTTGTTTGATTTCCTCTTCACGCTTACGCTTCTCCTCTTCTTGTTTTTTGCGGATCGCTTGCTGCTTGGCTTCGAACTCTTCGCGAATTTTTTCCTCCTGCTCCAATTGCAGCTGTCGTGCCTTCAATTTTCGCTCTTGCAGAACCTTCCATTCCTTCTGGGACCTCACCTAAAAACCCGAAGATCACAGATTAATAGCGAATAATTTCCATAGGATTTTACCCCTTAAAACTTACGCGAACCGCGTGGTAATCAATGGGCTCCGGTATCCACATTTCGTGGTTAATTATAATCTCATTGAGAAGCGCATTGACAACCGCGTATCACGCATGAGGAAACAATAAAGAATCGACAGATTTTTACGTAATTCTTCAATAAGCATGTATAATAAATTATAATTTGAAAAGAAACTTAAAACAATTATAAAAATAATAATGGAAGTAGGGAAATTATTAAAATTATTATAAAATGAGATATCTCGATTTTTGACTCTTCTTCTTCTTCTTGCTTTAATCGGTCTCATTATATTTATACTTTGTAAAAATCAAGAATCTGAATATTTCTTACAATTAACCACGATAATTGTTACGAAATAAATGGAGTATTAAATAACATAAAAATTACCTCTTCCTCCAACCACAATTTTTCCAGTCTATCATGCTCTTCCTTTTCTTTCTTCTCTCTTTCCGCTGAATCCTGCTCCTGCAGTTGGATCCAATTCGAATATTCCGCGGTCTGTTCGAGTGCTGCCCTCAATCGAGCTTCGTCCGCTTCACGCTCCACGGCTGCACGACGACGCAGTCGTCTGCGTCGCTCACGTTTCGCTATTCGCCGCCACTCCTTATGGCTCTTCTTTAACTCCGTACTCGCATCCATCGCAACGCATTTTCCACGCGAAGCGCATCAGAGAACGAGGACGAACGCGAAGAACTGCGGGGAACTGGCAAACGCGGTGCGAGTGGGTGCAAATCTGATGAACCGAGGAACGACGCGCGAGGAACCTAGCAGACGACACGTGCACACCGCCATCTTTACTTCCACGAACGACGCCACATTCGCATCCACGGCGAAACGCACATCTGTCGCCTCCTGAATACAACATACTTTTCAAATACATATAAAGCTTCTTCATTTCTTCACGGTGTTTTTCTTGTACCTCCGAACCTTATTCTTCCGATTTCTATCATATTTTGCACTGCTATTGTGCCGGTTTGCCGTGAATACTTTCTTCAAACTTAATCGACTTAGGGATAGCAATGTGTCAGTGGTAATCGTTGTATACGATTCGCGAGTGGCGCGAGAAATGTTTACATGTGTATTTACAATCTTATTCCGAAGAGATTTCGTCTCTCAAATGACTCTTCTTCGTTTCTTCGTTTCGTCGATGTCTACTGTGATTTATTAATTATTGCACTGTATAAAACTATCGAGGAACAGAAAAATCCTATAGAAGTTCTTCAGGATTTATTTGTATTTATTTACGAAAATACAAGTGCATTACAGGTGTTTTTATTCGTCTCGTTAAATCAGAGTGCTGGAACAATGATTGAATACATTTACTTCACGAAAGACAATACAAGTGAGCAGAATTATGCGAGAGTTTAAAAAATCAAGTTAGCAATCTTGTTTAATTTATCAGTGACTTAAATAAAGGAATAGTGTGATCATTGAACCGAATTAAAATATAGCTATACAACCCGTTGATCCCGGACACAGATAGTTTTTCACGAGAAATATTCAACCAACTTCTCTTCCCATTCCCGATCCTTTTTTACTCGATCAAATAACAAATCTGATCAATTACAATTACATTTTTAATAAAACGAAATAATTACAGTTCACGAATCGTGGTTCATATGGTATATCGATTAACTGTACTAAATTCTCCCACCATCAAGTTTCAATTATACCGTTGTAAATAGACTAACAAGTCTCCAGGGAAGATTACTATACTTAAAACAGAGCTTGAAGAAATTGTGTGCTATAAAAAGCGATAGTGAGTTATTGTATAGAAATGTTCAATCGGACGTTTACTAGACAGTATCACAGCAAGGTCAAGGCCAATCGCGAGGTGTGCTACCTGTTCTCATTTAGTTATTCTTGCTACGGTCCTGGAAGGGTACCGTTATGTGTGCCGGTACGTTGAACCACAAATGGTACGCTCCGTCCTGATAAACCCACGTCAGATATCGGCCGAAACGCACTTGCCTCAGGTGTCTCGCGTCTACGTAAAGCAGAACACGTTCTTCCGTTCATCCACTCGGCGTAGAAGAAGAATTCAAGTGAATGTTTACACCGCAACATCCTCACCATTCTTCGTTGAAATTCTTCGCGCAAAACGGCTTGGGAGTATCTCGGTGCGACAACGATTGTATCCTGTTTCTTCAGCCACGCCACAAAGAAGAATAGAAAAAGAAGAAGAAGATTGTTCGAAGGACATCAGATGTGACTGGCAAAGTGAAGAAATAAAATGACAATTCAGTGATCGAGAAGAGAGTATAATTCTGTGAAGGATGGAGGGAGTGACGAGGAACGGACACGTAGAAGCGAAGAAGGTGACACCATCGACGAAACGGAAGTCGACCTTGTGGGCTTACGTGTTGTGGTTATTTGGAGGTCTCTTCGGCGCGCATCACGTGTACCTTGAACGAGACGAGCAAGCCTTCGTTTACATCAGCACCTTCGGCGGCTATGTGGGTCTCGGCTGGCTCAGGGATATCTATAGGATCCCTGCGTACGTTGCAGATGCCAATGACGACCCTGGCTTCATTGAGAGCTTCAAATATAAGATCAGAACCAATCGAAAGGTACTCTACAAAACTGGAGTGTTAATTATACTAAATAACGATTCAACTTTAATAAGGATTTCATTTATTTCTCTTCTTAAATTATCTGGAAAAATTCAATAATTTATTTTTAAAAAAAGTCGTCCAATTGTTTGGTATACTTCGTAGTTTTCATTGTCGGGATATGTCGACGTGTTGCTTGCATTCTTATCAGCGAATTAGTCAGAAGCAATGTGCGTCGGCTTGCAAATAGCGTAGGTGGATAAGCAAATTAGTAGTTCGTGCAAAACCCAGTTTATGGGTGATTCTAGCGATAAGCATGCAAGCTCGCAAGTTTTCCAATTTCTTTTAATTTCCCACTGTTTCATGCTCGGCTATTCTTCGAATACTTAGTTGAAGAAGAAAAAATAATTCGAATAGAAATAGCTGTGTGTAATGGAATTTTATTGGAAAAGGTTTTAAATTAATGGTACATTTGCCGTATGATAATTTGTAATAATATGTTATCCAGCCGCCATTCGCAGGGGTGCGATTCGTCGCTGCAAATGCTGTTGCATATTTATGGGCGGAATTGTACTGCAGCGCTATACCGCAGGACGAAGTGTACGGGTTGAATTTCCGCCACTTGCTCATCCTGACCCCAGCCGTCATTACATTAGGTGAAACTGCACTTTTTTCCCCCGCAATAATAAACACCGCAGATGACAGGATTTCGCGGTCTATAAATGGCATGTTTCTGTAAATTACAAGAATGCGTACATCGATCGTCAGAAACATAAACACTGGATTAAGATCTGTCAGTGTACTCACCATGTACTACTTTTGAATTCATATAACACATATCGTGTATCGTGCGATCTTGAGTACATCAAAACTGGACACGGTATCCTGTTAGCTATCGGTGCGATCATCGATCGATCATTATCACTTTTTCAATTAGTAAATAAAAGTGTAATTCGTATTTTTGTTTGAATAATGTGATGGTATTATGTATGTTTTATCAGGTGTCTGGTTAGTAGGCAACATTGGCAGGGAACAGGGATCATTGTGGATCCCACTCGCAGTTACATACCTGTGTTACCCAGCGTTGTACTATATCGGAGATCAGACGACATGGATCTTCCTGATGGTATTGGTTTCGAGTCTCAGCTTCGACTCGTTCAGCAAAGAATGGCGACTAAAGCCAAGGAAACGTAGAAGCGTAGTGCGAAGAGCGTTTTTCCTTGGTTTAGGAATAACCCTCTATCTCTCGGTACTCGCAAGTTACCTGTACTTCAATGCGGTGATTACCGACAGCGAAGGCGAAGAAATTAGACTATCCGAGGCAGTGCAACATTTCTTGACATCTCCCATATGGCTCGATCTTAAAGTAAGCAAAACACTTACTTCTGTTTAGATAATATTTCTAAAAAATTTTATAATCTTCACAAAAATTCGTTTCGTTCTTAACAGGTGAGTTTGGAAGGAGCATGGAACCAAGCGATGCACCAAGGATTCTGGGCAACGTGGGCTTCGTTAGTGGATTTAACTGATCCTAGGGGCGAGATAAATGCTTATAAAGTAAGTCGATTTTCACTCGATAATATTAATTACAGAAAATGGTAATAATACTAAAATTGAAATTCTAAAATTTCAGGTATTAGATCTCTCGCAAACAGCAACACAGTCGGAAGTGACATCCCGTTGGAGACAACTTTCCCGAGACAATCATCCGGACAAAGTTAAAGGAACAGAAGCTGAGAGAAGAGCTGCTCAAGAAAAATTCATGGAGATTCAACAAGCTTACGAGATCCTCTCGAAGGCGAAGAATCGCAGGCAGAGACGTAACCGGAAGTCCGAGTGATTCGCGAAATCGAAAGAGAAGAAACTTGTATGTGACCAAGTTGAACAAAGTTGGTCCTCTCCCTCACGTGAATAAACAGTGATACATTTATCGCTGACGCGTGTTTGCGGTGCACACAGTTGGCACGCGAAGAAGCGGATCACGATGTTGGACAGTATGTTTCGAAAAATCGATCTTCGTGTTGCGCTTCGACTATGCACTCTCCCGAGACTTATTATTTACCACCAGGCGAGATACCTTGGCAGTGAGCTAAGAAATTTGCAAAATCCTTTTGCAGATCTATGAATCTTGTGTCGATATGGCTGTGTGCGGTACCTCAAACTCCGTATATTGACCTTTCCAGGCAAATATAAACGTAATCTCAAGCTAAACATTAGATATGCCGAAGCTTCTATCTAAACAGGATTGTATTTACCTTAAGTAGAGAATTTTTGTAATATAACTGACAATTGAAATATCACATCGTAAATGACATATTGCGAGAGTATAAAAAAAATATTTATTTTCTTTTACTCAAGAGAGACGGACAGAATTTTCCGACATACCTAAGACAGTTTCGAGGGACACATTTGACAGAGTTTCTTGGACGGCACTTCTTTTTTCTCTTTAATATTAAGATATTTATTTAAAAGTTCATTTAATAATCACTGCCTAGAATTACAAAATTCAGAAGATTTCTCTGTGTAAACCTTGCGAGTCTAGGACACCTTTTCTCTACGATAACCATTTGGAAACTCGATCTTCCCTCGATCTGCTGCTGCCATTCGAGGCGACGAGTGGTCGATGAAAGGCGTAAACTGAAAATAAATCGCAGCCAGACCCAAAGTTCTGCCTTCGAAGCCACACCGATTCTAGGGAAAACGAACTCGAGTGGCCGCGGTAAAATACGAGAGGCTCCTCGAATCCGTTGCGCTGCGGGAAACTTGATTTACTGCCGCGGCATCGGAGCGAGCAAGCAAGATCGTTCTTTGATCTCAAACTCTTCGGGACGTATGCGTAAAATTGAACGATGCACGCGATTCGCCTCGAGTAAAAATGGAATCTATGACCCACTTCACGAATTGGACTGTTTGCTGCTTCCAACCTGAAGCCCTTGCTCCCGTGGTAACATGGGCTATCGAGAAACACTGGTAAGACGAGTCCTTTACTTCGCTGCATACTTCTCCGCCGTCTTCTCGCGAAAATCTTGAGGCGACACCAACGTCACTCTGCCAACATCACAAAAAAGAATTATTCTTTTGCGTCTCTCTATTGCTAATTGGCTGTAGTCAAAGTACAGCTACTTAACGAAAAGTACTTTATTTGAAGAATGAATAAAAGAAGAAGAAACGAATCGACAGTTTTATTTTTTTGAGTAGAAGGAAATCTTCGAGTGTAAATGGTTGATGGTATTGAGTAGAATTGGAAGAAAATAATTCATGATAATCGATAGATCAAAAGTAAGTGGTACCTTAATTGTGGGACACTGAGGGGTCGCAGGAGACTCTTAACCACTGGAGGAACATCTCCGGATTTTGGAAGTGCAGGACTGCTCGCGCATAGTGCCGCACTGGTTAATTGTGTGATTAAGGAAAAGTGTCTATCTGGTCCAGAAGTCGTTCGGAAAACTTTCCGTATTTTCGACTTGAGGCTCGCTGCCGGTGAGACCAGTGGACTCGGAGGAATCGGTGTGACCTAATTGGATAGTGAACCACATATAGTCAACGTTAACATTCATCCAGAGTTAGTCTAATTTAGCCATGTTGACTTGCCTTTCCTTGTAATACTTTGGCTGCTAGTTCGGGTTCACTACCCCATCGACACGACGTCGTCCTTTCGAGGAGTCTGTGTCTGGCAAATCTCTCGATCACTTCCGCGCAAACGTATCTTCCGCAAAATCTTGCCCATTGTTCCGCTCTCAACCCTCTTCCGTGATCCTTCAAAGTCGGATTTGCACCTTAAATCAATAAAAAAACAAATTACTTCACTTTACTCCATATGTACACTTTTAATTATCAATTTTGTTTATCATGCATTTCTAAACTTTTTTATCTGTCAATTATTCACACTTTCTTATGAATTTATTCAGAACATGAATCTGTTTATCTTGGAACGATCGAATAATTTTTTGCACTATACCAAGGCTATTTATGAAAAAAGGCAGGGTTCGATGTTCATTGCTTATAATGTGACAATTGGATGATTAATAGGGCCATACATTCACGTAAGCCGTCAATCAGAAAAGTGACTAGGATTCTAGCCAAGAAAAAAAGATCGCCAATGACTTTTCCAAGTAGCTAACACATTACAGTATTTTCCAAGCAACTCTTACCGGCGAAGAGAAGAATTTTGGCGCACTTCGTTCTGCCTTGAAGGGCAGCTTTCATCAAAGGAGTAAAACCAGAGGAATTTCTGGCATCCACCTCGATATCCGGACAGCGTTGCAGTAGAATATTGAGACATTCAGTCTGACCTACGAGCAGAAGGAAACAGAGTGAGATTAGGCAAATCCACGTCACTCGTCCTTCGTCACGCGTCTATGAGAAGTTCGTGTATTTCAGGTAGCGCGTAACTCCGACAGTGTTTTGGCTTAAAACACTTGCCGACCTACGTCACGACAAGAGGCCAAGCCCGTTCCAAGTGTACTCTAACATCGGTTATTTTTGGTAGCAGTTGATGCGCTGGGATTCTTACAGCAGGTTATGCGTAAAACTCCCTGATCGGCTTATATCGTAGTCTGTAGTCATTTTCGTGCCACGTATGATCGGTTTATTTTCAACTTTGCTTATTAATAGGCATTGCTTTCCGGCACTCGCGGTCATTAACAATTCTTCCGTTTGGAACGATCATCGAAATTTCACGACACTCTAATTCACTGGCGACAGCTGTATCGCAGAGCTTCGTACAATGGACTCGGGCCGATCGTAAGAGGCACAAGGGAGTTTTATATAACTCGATAGTGGGGCGTTTTCATACAATTTTATTAATAGTCTTTTAGATAGGGTATATCAAATTGACGTAAGATCGACGCGGAAGAGACACGTATACGTACCGGCTTGGGCAGCGAAGTGCAGTGGCGTGTTACCCTCGTTATCAGGGATGTTTGGATCCGCACCTTCGAGAGATAATGCCACTTCTAACATTGCAGCTGCGCCATTGCCGGCCATGTAACTTATGGCGGTCTATTGCAAAAGAAACAATCAATTACAATTTCAATTCCTTAATATCAATTTCATCATATGTGCAATTAATTCAAGTTGTCTAATAATTAATTTATAGAGGAACGGTTGAGCTGTTTGCATGTTTATGAGACGAAGTTTGGGTAAGAGGGTGTTGTGAAAGCATCTTGCAGAGAAGACACTGCAACCACATCGATCACGATGCTGAGAAAACGCACAATAGACTATGCGTTACGCATCAATTTATTAAGTGACCACTGACGTGGACGAGATCGCTTTAGACGTTATTACTTATCTACGTCACCAACATGCTTAACGGACGGTCTGCCGAGCGCGTGCTTACTTGCAGAAAATCACTCGCATCCGAGTATTGTCGTGGCACTTTAACCACCCGTGTGCAAATCTTAAGAGGAAAATGAGCTGGTCGTTAGAATATCGTCTGTGCAAAAATTCTCCTGCCAATTTCTCTTCGAGAGTAAATCCATATTAATACAATATTGTGCAACTTTTAAGTAGCGCCGTTGAAAGAACGAATTAACAAGTGAAAAATTCTAAATGAGGTATTTTTAGTGCTTTGACAAATGTAATAGTGAAGTTAGGATTATTAGAACAGTCTCTAACATGGATTACCGGTGACATTAATCGTGATTAATTCTTAAGTAGCTTCGAAGCTTTTCTCAAGGATCGAAGTCGAGTGTCGAGTTTCTTTGGATAATAAAGGTGGTAACTAGAGAGATAGGAAATACATAGTCAGAGGACATCGACTTCTCGAGAGCCTGGCAACTCACTCGAATAATACTACAATCATATAATAAATATAATCTTCTCCTATTAATAGGACAAATAATTCGCCGCGCGAATACGAGGGTAATTTGCGCGAAGGCAATCTCGAGCATCGCTGAATACATATATCGGATAGTATTAGCACGGCGCCAACGCAATAATAAGCAACGTGACACGATTATACAGTGCAGTAGCAACACGATTGAAAGAGAGTCAGAGATAAAGAGAAACTTCCAGATTGTTTGCAAGAGCTTTCGGTCTTCCGATGACTTTTTGCCGAAGGCGAACCACATTCTCCGCATTCTAGGGTGATCTCTCGAAACACAGAGTTATGAACTATAATATCCCATTAATTTAATAGTCTCTATTTTGTAAAAGTTACTAATTCTTAATGCATCTATTACGGTGTGTAATTAATGAGTTAATATTTTTTTAATTGGTAAATTTTAATTTGAAATATTTATCTTTGGTACGATAAACAGTATATCTCGGCAGCATTAAAACGATCCTTGAAGAGAGCGAAGCAGACATTGAATCAGGATAAAAAATACAGGTCAGTGGAAGATACTAAATACCACAGTTGCAATGGAATTCTGTGCCGCGAGCGTAAAACCGATACACGCGTCGGTGAATTTATAATAGAGAACTCTCCTTGACACGTTTCCGCGATCGTTCCTTCTTTTGACCTAATGGTGGTTGACGTCAGTCAAAATCGCAGGGCTCGAGCGATATTCTTCCTACGTGAAATTCATCATCCCTCGAGAGTGAAAGATAATTGCGCTGACAAAATTATTCTTGCGACAACCTCGCGTCAATCATTTCGAACCGTTCAACGTCCACCACCCTCCACGATGCCAGAACCCTGGATCCTAAGATTGACACATTCGCTTGACTCAAGAATAACTCTGTCGCTAGTTTTTCTTTTTTTTATAAGATACAGATTATCAATTAAAAACAGGTAAAAATAAATAGTATCAACTGAAAAAATTATTTTTATTATCGCTATTATCAATAATACTGTCTATCCCATTTTCTTTTTATCATTTCTATTTCTTCCACATTTCTGTGTTTCTTTTTCTTCTATAATTAAACAGTTATTATTTGGGATCCAAGTTATACTAACATCTTAGTAGATGTTAATAAAAAAATAAGGTGAAATTGGAATTCTGTTGAGTATTTTCCTAGATAAAATTAAAGATCACAGATTTACCAGTCAAAAAGAATAATGAAAAAGAATCTCCGAAGAAGTGCTAACAATAAGTCGATGTGACAGCATTGCGACAGAATCGCACGATAACTGTGTCACGATAATGTCCGATCGTAAATTACTACGAGGGCAGAGTTTCGTCGGAAACAATGCGAGCTCGATAAACCCTTTTCCGATTACCCCGGATCTCGCTTCGAATTTCGAAGGTAGAATATTCAGGGAACATCTGGAAGTCTGCAGAAGTATGGTTCAAGATCACGGGAAATCGTGTAACGGATGACGAAACCTTGAGTTGTGTCGAGCAGCAAAGAGGTTGCGCGATATTCGATGATCTTTTGCTTTGCCTTTCAGCCGCATCCTTCGATACTTCGCAGCCCGCGGAACCAACAAATTCTCGCTATTCCAACAAACGTCAGTTTTAAATAATTGCTCCCGAAATAGCAACGTTATTTGCGCGGCAACTGCAGCTGTGTATTATTCGCGCGTCAACGGCGTATGATGGAAGCCACTCGAGGCAATCGACGTTGCGCCGTGTTATGCAGCCAATAAGGTAAATTACCCGGGCAAAAAGCAACAAAAACTACGATCAAACACAGTCGGTCGTAGTACGTATCAAGGTTGGCATATTCATTGGCAATGCACTCCAATATGGTAGACACGGGTACAAAGTGCTACCAAACTCAACTTGCGATTTCCTACTCATCGCATTCGTGACGACCAAATCAGTATATTGTCAATGTCACCGTTGGCAAAGTCATACTGATAACTGTCGCTGCCCTTGTCCGAATTGCATTCCGAATGGTCTAATTGCTTCTTGCATGAAAATATTTATCGCGGACCTACTAATCAATTGTCTCTCGTACTTGATCGACCCTCAGTACAACTAGGTTTTACTATTAGTTTCTAATTATTCTATCTCTAATTTAATCATGCAATAACAATAAAATATTTCATTGAAAGCTTCATTCCACATTGAAATTTATTTTACTTTTATTTTCCCTTTGGTTTTAAAAGATACATTTTCCAACAAATAAATTGATAGCTAGTTACATTAAATCTTCTTAATAGTTCCAGTGCTGACACAGTATAAATAGTAGCGCTTTTAACACCGAAATCTTTCACCATTTCACCTTTACATTTTCCAGAATATTGTTATTGTTCGGTTTGTTTTGCGAGCGGTTGTTTATCGAAATGGGGATTTTTCGCGAGCAGCAGCCAGGTTTAAAAGGAGAAGAAAATAAACTCACCCTGCCACTGCTGTCGGCAACGTTCACATCCATATCACCGAGGCCGAGTTTTTTTACTCGGGTTACGATTTCGGTGAGAATCGCATCGTCCCCATCTCTGGCAGCCCTCAGAAGGGCCGAGCGGCCCTCAGCGGGGCTTTCCCACGAGGGTGGCACTTTTGCGTTCGTCCGATCACCGCTGACACCACGATCTACGAACACACAGTTCTCTCTATACCTTTCGACTCGACCCTGACAACTTCACCTTTTAAATAAATCACTCGCTTAACAACCTGAGCAACTTCCTTTTTTTGCTAATCTCATAGAAACCGTCTGCGCGCATAGGTTTGCATAATTTCCAGATGCGCTAGTCGACCTGTATTATATTCTATCAGCGAATATATATAGGAAATCGCACGGAAGAATTTATAGCTACGTAACTTGAGAAAATAATACGTTTTTAATGCTACTCCGCCTTTTACTAGCAAAAACAGTCTGTCCCGTTTGGCAAAGAATCTAGTAGAATTTTTCTGTTGATTCCGTCCGCAGAATCGATAATCGACAAAGAAACCGATGCAGTGATGCCGAAGAATTATAACAAAGAATAGTAGAATGACGGTTATTTTTTTACGATGGGATTAAAGTAAAATCGAGGAGTTAATCGGTTGATTTATTTTTTAATGGATTCGATTAGGCGTGATTGATGCACTCTCCTCAACGGCGTGACACACGACACGACTCATCGCGCGACCCTCAACATGTCACATTCTCTTTCTATTCAATTCTGATCAATCTACGCGTTAAGGCCGCTATTCATGAATCTTTCTCGGGAACCATTAGGCTCGCTCGCGCCGTGGGAATGGATCTAGGAAATAGGCAAACTTTGAGCGAAAGTACAATACCCCATTGCGATCTATCTCATCGTCGTTAGCCGAGTGAAAAATTATTCGAGTCGCTTAAAGAGTTCAAATAATAGAATAGAATCCAGTTACATATTTAAGGAAGAATATTAATTCAAAGGATTTTATTCTATAAATTAAAATGCAGCATTTTAAAGAGATTAATTAAAAGTTCATTTTATTTAGTTATTGATAATAAAGAAGAGAAATGTGAAATTCAAGGTTAAAAACTTACCCTGCAAGACCCCCTTATGGTAGACCTTGGCCTCGTGAACGGAGGATCTCCTGAACGGTGCCCTTTTCTCTTCGAAACTAGTATCCGAACTGAATGACACTGATTTCTTCACTCCAGTGGCGCTCTTCTTCTTCTTTTTCCAGCCAGTTGGCAGAGTTTGGACACTGGAAGATCGTCCTAGAGGAAGTAACTCCCCTCTGGCGCTTCTCAAGATCGAGAAGTATCCCTTGAAAACCGAGTGCTTCGAACTGGAGTCACTTCGATAACCATTCGCGGTGGAATTCTGGGGTTTGAGCAAGCTATCGCTGGATTTCCGCTCTGATATTCTGCCTGCAGTGTGCGCGAGACTGGCCAGGAACGCGGAAGATTTCTTTAGGATGCCCTCCTCGGCTACCCTCGTTTTCTCCCTCGCTGGAAGACCTAGAACCAGGTGAGTCACTGTCCTCTTCTATATTTGGAGGATCTCACGCGGTAAGATAGCGCAGCATCGCAACTGCAGGCACGAATAGACACACGACTGGACACTCGCGCGCGCGCTCTCTCTTACATTCGCGATTATTTTCGCGCTAATGATGCCCCCCACGGGCTGCGCTACTTTCCGTTTCATCACGGAGCCTAGCTGATGTCTCGGTTTCCCTCGACTTACGAGATAAGCTGCCAAATTATAGCTTGTTTAACCCTCCGGTATTATTAACGTCGGCACTGCCTCAATAGTATAGTCATCGTTAATCGGAACACGAGACTGGCGCTCTTTGATCGATTACTCATAATTTCCTCCTAATAATAATTTTGAAAATTCTCTTTTGCCTTATCGGAAACTCTCGTGAAAAGGAAAATAATCTTAAACATTGTATTTTTGAGACAATATAAATTATTGCTCGAGTTTTGCGATAAATACTACACTGTCACTGTCACGAAATATTCCGTCAGTTTTCCACCTAAATATACACCGGGAAACCGCAGCAGTAGCTGTTACTTTTGTGGAGAATCTAGACGCAGTGAAGCGTGCAGCGTAGGGGGTCGAATAGCCGGTATATGAAAAATCGCGGTCTGTGGCGAACAGAGAGTCCGTGTAACACGTATAATACTACATGTAGCAGGTGAACCTTGTGTCCACCGTTGAACACCGGTCGTGTTCGTCGCTCGCCAGTACTGATTTTGATTGATGCCCGACTACCTGACTCGCTGCGAAACGAGAACTCGCTAATGCCCGCTCGAAAATAGATAAGGTGCTGCTGCTGATGCATAATTGAAAATAAAGCAGGGAGACACGCAATGGGTCGAACGACGAAATAAAGACACAGACCGTCGGCAAAGAGGTCACGTTGCACGATCGGAAAGGAACAGTAACGTGCATGCATAATTTTACATTCGTTATCGTTGATTCGAGAGCGAGGGATCGTATTCGCTCTGAAAACGTCAACCTGTTTTTTTTATCATTTTTTTCTGACAGCGAAATGCACCAGAATCTCGCGCTTCCCCAAGTATTCAGTATTAAATGGCCGATCTCCATGCAAATATTTCACCAGAGCACGTTTAATGTATTTTATAAATAAACTCACTCGACAGGGTTTTTTCTCACGCTCATCACGTGCGTTTCTTGTGTATTTGCTACGCCAGTGAATGTAGTAACGGGCACGATATCGATTAAAGTCGTCAACAAATACTGATTAAGCTAATTGACTTAAACAGGATACTTATGGAATCGCTTATAGTCGCGTACTTAATTATTTATTCCTCGAGTAAAACTGCTCGTTCGATTCGAATTTAAAATTCAGAGCTTCAACGAAATTGTAATTGATAACGGTGAATACATCTTATTTTTATAAGAATTTAGTTTTAAGGAATCTTGTCTTCTTACCTTCTTTGAGATAAGCTGGGATAGATGTCGATTTGGGAATGGCTCGAGAGTTGCTCTTGATCTTCCGCGATCTCGTCGAGATTAAATCCTCGTCGGACGCGTCACTCGACTTTCCAGAGACACTTTGCCGACACGAAGCTACCGGAGAACTCGTGCCTCTTGGTCGAAGGGAATTCCTTCTAGTCGAAATGCCACCTGGAGCCAGCGTATCCTTCTGCACTGGATAACCACTTCTCGCGAGCTCTCCTTTCGACGCGACGATACTGTAATTGCTCACGAGACTTGCGGTGGATTTCCGTCTGGCCACGTGCAACCCATTCTCCTGCCAGCCATCCTCGAGAATGCCTCGGGTCCTCTGTCACCGAAAAACACCAATCCAATCTTCACCTCGATTCTGCTATTTTTATTTTCGAATATCCAAACGTCTCTCTTCCTCTTTACTCTCGATCGAATCAATCGAATTTTATTGTATATCAAACACTGTTGCTCGCGATTGGTACGATCAAGACGCAAATACTTGAGTCGCTCACGACTGGTTTCGGGCGAGGAAGAATACCGACTGTCAGAGAGGAACTCTCCGGGATCGTAGCTCGATCGAGTCCGTGACTAAAAGCCGCCGGAAACGGATTCACTGGCTTGGAGATATGCGTATAGAGCCACTGGTACGAGAGACCGAGCGGGAGTCGTGCCTTCCGGATCGTCGTCGCAAGACGTGCACGCGAGTTCTAGCGGCTCTCTTTAAACTAAACGCTATTTATATGTCGGTTAAGTCCTCGCGCCGGTCGGTGCCTCCTCCGCGCGCGTATTCGCGCCTTATTACTGCGGCCACTTTTCTCACTGCTACTACCGCAGCCGCAACCGAGGATCGTCAATATCGCGCGCGAGTCACAACACGCCCCCCCCCCCCCCCCCCCCGTTTTCCCGCCATTCTCCTATGTTCCCTCACCTCCTCCCGACTCATTAGCAATAATCCAGAGTGTGCAAATCATACCCTCTGTAGACAAACTGTCAAAAGAAGTGAAACCGGCTCTTAGCCAATGATTTCTAGTCTTTTTGATTCTTTTCTTCCGCAGGAAAAACGTTAATAACCACTTGTATCGCTCGAAGAAACAATGCCAATTTAGATCTTTCCTGCTGTCCTAATTGACATTTCAAAGGAAATCAGAGTATTTTTCAAACGTAGATCCTAGAGATGATAAATTACCTGTTATTTTCGCGAATCTCCTAGTGTTAGGAAGATGATGCTACGTTCGTTCGAGCCGCCGATTATTATTAGAAACTCGAAAAAATCGTTGGATTTCAATTTGAACTAAAGTGAATATTACAAAACGTGTATCGTAGTTGAATTAACTTTGTTCAGTGAATTCACTCATTGAACAATGTTCAATGTATCTATTCCGACACCTATCACCGACTCGAAGTTCACTTTTCAACGACGCATGGTATCGATTTCGAATGCAGACGTAAAGAGACGTAAAGGGACGTAAAGGGACGTAAAGGAAGTAACACAACCGACAATTCTCCATAACTGTAATCACTCACGCCAACGACTTCATCCCATTATGAATACCGCTAATAATAGTCGCGGCTTTGAAACTCCATCTCATTCACTCGCAACAGCTACATATCAATACAGCGACCGCGGAGAAACTGTTGCTCCACTTGGGTTCGCGACGGCTGCACTGGGCCCGAGAGAGACATTAATCGCGACAAGGATTTCCGGCCGATGCGACACCGGACTAATCTACTGCGAAGCTGTTGGTGCGACCAAGCAGAGATCACGCGACCCGCAGTGTGAGTTGGTTCTCACAAGTCGAGGAATTGCCCACCTTTTTGCACTTTTCACGCGGATACTGGCGAAACTCACGCGAACCGCCCTTCTTGCGTGTTTCGCGAAGCAAGGCCAAACCCCGCTCTAGACCAACGTTGCTTAACGCGCTGTTGAGGTCACCGGTGACCGGCATCCGCAGCTGGCACCCTTCAATAAATCTTCGACAATTTTCGCGAATTAATATTTTTAGACCTGCCGATATACGTGTTATATACGTTGGAAATTTCTTGAGAATTTTTGGTGTAAGGTGTAAACTTACTGGTGAATGAAACTTTAAGGGATTCTTCTAGGAGGAACAAGGTATCTAAAAGTGGAAAATTGGAAAGTAACAATTGGATCAATTATGAAGATTCAGATTCCGATGAATAAACTCATCTTGGTCCAAGAATATTTTGTTATTTTAAAAGATAAAGATCAATTTGACTTCCGACAATTTTTCACATACAATTCATACTTTAGAAGAATAAATTAATAATTGTAATTGAGTTCATAACCGATGGCGAAAACCTTGAGTTTCAAAAAGTTTGCCGAGTAGACAATGCGGTGGCTAGGGATGTGTTTGTAGGCGGGTTTCAGCGAAAGCCGAGTAAAATTCCGATCGCGAATCATCCAGGATTAAAGTCTGTTTACCTTGGGTGTCCATGAATTTCGCGGAGCCCTCTCCCTCTCTCCGGCTCTTTTCGGCAAGGGAAACAAAGCAGTGGGTGCAAATCTATATTGTATTCGCGCGGTTGAAGAAGCGAGCTTAAAGAAAATTCGCGAAGACCACGTCGATCGACGTAAAAGCAGTTTATAAACGGCTGGTCGATGACGCGCTTCGGTCCGCGCGAGGGACTGAACTCGTGGGCAGACGGAGGAAGAGAGATCGAGACACAGAGGCAAATAAAAAGAGAAAGAGAAGGAGAGAGAGAGGGGAGAAGAAGAAGAAGAAATCGGAAATAAAGAAGGTAAATGAAGATCCTAGGTGGAATTTACTTGACGACTGGAACGTCGAACGCTTGTAAGGAGCATTTTATCCTCGATGTCCTCGCTTAGAATGGAAGAACGACTGGCGCGACGAGTTGGTAGGCTCTCGCTCGCGGTCCCCGGCTTTGGCCTTCGACCTCGCCGAGGCTTCGACTCCCTCGATGCTGCTTCCATCGAGGGCTGAAAATCAAATCCATCGTTATCTTTTCACTCTCATTTTGTTTTGACAACTATTTTTTTTTAATCGATTCTACTTCGTGCCAAGTTTCTTTTGCGAAGCGAACCGGCTTCTGCCGACGCATAAATCATTCGTGCATTAAAGAGTATGCTAGTAGTAGAAGAAGCGCTAAAAATAGTCTCTGTTTATCATCGGATTCTCGTACGATTCACACTGTGAGAGTGAGACATATATCGTTCACGCGATATACGTTTATACAAGTTTCATTGGAGTAAAAGTGTACAGTGATACAATGTGGAAAGAGAATTTTTATGCAGGAATTTCTTTAGTAAAGATAAACGTTAAATGAGAATTTTGATGACATGATCAAAGTTGAGATCGAGATACTCGAAATGAGCAAGCAGAGAGATCTTACGGCAAAAACAGGTTGGAAGTAGCAGTAGAATCCTCCCGTCGCCGATCAGCCGCAAGATCCTTTCACGGAAAATCTCTTTCGAAGTAACTATCTCTGTATAAAAAATCGCACGATCGATCGCGGGAACATTTGTCCAAGTTTCTTCATATTAATTAGATCCGATTCACTCGCGGTTTGCGATCGCGACGAGAAGAAAAGAGAAAGAGAGAGCGCGCAAGAGATCAGGAGGCGCGTGCGTTTGATACGAAAATGATTGCGCATGGAGAGAAGTTAGATGGCGGTTGAAACTCGTCTTTTTCCGCGCGGCGCACGAGCAGCCCGCTTATTTTGGCGGTGTTATATTAGCCGAAGGGGCTTGTCACCATCGGTGCTTTGGCATCTCGCCAATATTTTGAATTCTCTTATGCACGCCAATCTATCGATTATCCGGCGACGCTAGCTCGATCATTCAGCCTCGCGTGATGCTCGTGAACCTGTTAACTCTTTCCACACCAATGCGACCGGCCTTTTCCCTCTTACGAGCTACGGATACACCGACTTCCGCTAGAATCCACCTGAGATTAATGCGGACGGACAAACATGATTTAGTGTGCTAATACGTTATTTCGTGTACAAGGGTCCAAAAACCAGTGGGAATTCTAGTCAACGTAGATTTCACGATAAACGACTTCGTTAACGAGACCGTGACCCTCGAAAATACAGTAAAAAAGGAAATTAGGGTGAAATTGCTTATTATAAAGTATTTTTATCATATTTTTTTTTTTTAAATATACTACGCGTAAAATTATTCTCCTGTTTACACCGGGTACATTACTTCCAACATGAGTTGTATTGTTCAAAATGCGTATTTGTACTTGCAAAGAGAAACAAAGTTAATAGACAGAAATATAACACAAATTATGACAAATCAATCGATGAGTTAGCTGTTAACTGGATAATAAGCCGTCGCTTTAAACTTCACGATGATCAAGGATGAAGACAGAATCATGATGAATGATGTAGAGTGTATAGTCACGGTAGTCATCGTGTCAAACTTATCGGCCTAGTTGCAAAGTTTTCGTCACTGAGAGCCTAGCGAGGCTCGCATTTCGCTCTGAAGTTCACGTCTACCGCGAAAGAACAATGAGCCTGGTCGGCATTGTTAGTATCGTCAGTAGTTGTGGAGAAGTCACCATTGAAAAGTAGATAGCCGTTGCTGACTCGACGCAGATACGCCTACTTCGCTGAGCTATTTGGAATTTGCTTTTCGCGGAAAACCAGCTACTCCCAACAATGCGCGACTCGAAGATCCGATTTCTCACTGTTCAGATTTTCGGAACGAACTCACAGTCAAGAGAAGACTTCTTCAAGATTTACGAGGCAAAAGCCCAGCCTGATTCCGATTTAGTGAATCGGCAACACGTGTGCCCGGAATTACGTAGTTTTCGGTTCGTTTGTTGAGAATAAAAACGTAGGAGGTTTAAACATCGCGAGAATTATCAACCAGTGGGTAGTAATCCGCTCCAAATCATACACACATATATCTAACTATTTTTACTGACTATTCGTAGAAAAAATTTCACATGTAATTTTTCTTTTTTTCAAATAAAAACGTATAGAAAAGTAATCGTTTTGTAATTAGCGTCGTAGTTCTGCGTTGTTCTGTAGTCTGCAATTAGTCGCTGGCTTAATATTCCTGCCATAATCTGAAATCTACATCTACTAGTCGCTGACACAGTTCTACCTCATGCTATATTTACAAGCAGTTAAGTGCATGACCCTATTATTATTCGGATATACCTACTAGCATTAACTTTAACCTTTTCCACTGTTTCGCAAATTTGAATTTACCAATTTTGACGTTTCTGACAAATGAATTGTTTAAGGTTCGATCCGACGAAATTCTGGCGAAAAAATCTGACCAGGAAGTTATTGTACCATGTGGTATATACTTTCGTCTCGATGACGAATGTCATTGCACGATAAGAGGAACGCTTGCCAACTGTCGCGCGAATTATTGTCGAGCGCATAGTAAACAATTACTATTGTCACGAAATGTCAGGTTTCATTAGCGCGGCATTCTCGCTCTGCGCGTTGGCTGTGCAATCGGTTTTTACGAGGCACAAGTGGCACAATAGCGGCACGTAGCTAGACATATGTTGTCTACATATATGTATGTATATATATGTACTTGGAGGAACACGTTATCAAGGGCCACGCGACTAAGCAGACGTTCCCAACAGCAAGCGACCAATGATCAATTAATATTCATGAGAGCAGTCAGCTCGCCGAGGTTATCGATGTCAATAACTCCTCGGTCAGTTCACCGAGCGTAATAATCGTATTTCGTTGACAATCACGTGCACCGACGCGCCATTGACACGTTTTGACCGCGATCGGTTACCTCGAAGAAATCTGCTGCATCGTGTACACGACACGACGACTGTCATTAACTTCTCGAGAGTTTTACTTCGTCGAATATCATTGGATTCGCCAAGTTTCAGCTGCCAGAATTTCTCTGAGTGATCAATAATTCTTCACTCCCGTTTTTTCAAATCCAACTTAACATTGTCAATAACTCAATACTTCCTAAACTTCTGTAAATATACTAACTTTGATTTACTTTTTACACACGGATTAATATACTTGACATTAATATGCAAGAAATATATTTGCTCACAGAAATAAATCGCTTTATTGGATTTAAAACAGTGGAATCATTGTAGGAAAACAATAATAGATATTCTTCCAATGATAAATGGCGCTGGACGTCCATTATGTAATGCAATTGACTTTCAATCAGGAAAGAACTACGAGCTGTATTTTGTTTTTGTTTTCTTCAACTAAATTACAAATTAAACAATCTTCTATATCCAAAGATAAATTCTAATTTGAGTCTTGTAGTTATTTATAACGAAATCCACTTTAGATTCCACTTTGATATTACAGCTGATTCGAATAACAGTGATAATAGAGTTCAATAAATGATTCGGTTTCGTATCTACATCAGATTTCTCCCCCCTCCCACGCATTCTCAAGTTCCCCTATTCTTTTCCTCGCATCGTCACTCGGTAGTGCCGGTGATAAAAAGATGGCTGATATGCAAATATCAAAGCGGCGATAAAGTGAGTGTGTATACACTGTATACCAACCCTCCTCGATTTCATTCTAAGCGCGGCAGTTGAGTGTAGGGTGAGGGCAGGATCCGGGAGTACTCCGGTCAATACCATCGTAGTGATGTACCATCGATCTCTTCCTCGCGTGCCACTGGAAAACCAGAACGCAATAATTCTTTTAAGCACCACCGACACACTGTTTCGGCCCTCGAATTCGCGCTGAGGGCTGCGAAAGAAAGAGGTCGTCATTTAAAAGAGAAGGAGCTTGGTTTGACCTTTTACTATCGAATCGGTAAGCTCTATCGTGGGTCATGGTCTACAATGCCATTTTTTCTCCCACTTGTAGATTATCTCCCGTCTTAACTACCCTCTATATTTGCATACTATTAGATAAAGAAGCTCTGCTTTTTACCAGTGAAATAGAGTATTCTCATTCCAACAAATTAATTATTTTCATCAAATTTTTTAATTGGATATAATTGTCGATAATAAGATTTCAATTGAACAATTTGAAAATTTGATTGAATTGTGTGGAATTAAGATTCCAGTTTATAGAAAGTATAGACCGCCTAGCGCGAAAATTGAGAGGGGTACTAAATGGCATGGCGTTGTAGATTTCCAACAAGCCAGAATTACCATGACTCACGGTACACGCTCACCGCGAAATCAGACGTGACGGGATCGGTCCCTTTGAACCGGCTAAACGCCGATCCTCTTTGGACACCATCCAAAATCTATTCGGCAAAACTGTGACTCGGACATTCGCAGGAATCAGTGGTAAATTCACGGAGTAAGTTTTTCAGCAAAATCTTGTCTTCTAACAGTCACATTGCCACTCACATCCTGCGATTATTCGCAAACAATTCCGCGCACGTGTGAAGATCCCGAGAATATTATCCCGCGAAGAAGTTACCTTCAGTTTCCCGGTTCTTGGATCCACCAGAAATGAAGAACTTGGCGAATTTCGTGTTGAAGAAACGATGGGAGATTTTGGGGGTAAGAACGGAAGAAGATCGATGGAATCACTGGAGGAATAGGAATAGAGTTTAGACACGTCGAAATCAAGCACTCGACAAGGGGTTGATTGGATACTGGTGGAAAGTTTAATTTGCACCCTCCGCCAGAAAGCTTCGGCAATCCGCGCAGTCGCGGATTTTGGCCAGGTGTTATACTACGATACCTCTCCTTCCTTCCTGCCCTTTCTTCCTCAAAGTCAAAGATTTTCGTCAAGGATAAACCCCTCGAATCGTTGCCCGACCGAGGAACCGACCCTCCGTCGTCGGATTTGCGTAGTAAAATCCAGAGCTACGAGCTACGTAATGTAAACCACTCCGAGACAAATTGCCGAAACAAATTTGGGCGAGCCAAGGACAGTGGATTCGATTGTCGGGAGGTGATGCGGTGATGATTAAATTAGCACTCGTGGGAAGATAAAAGATTGGGGTGGAAAGTGGTAAACGTAACAGTGGAAATTCTACAAATTATTTCTTACTCTACTTTTCACTTATTTTTCTTGTCATCACATAGATATGTATAGAACTATCCGTTTTTATCGTTTAACATTCTCTCGACACAGAAACGTGAATACTCACAACTTTGTTGAGGAAAGTTGCGTAACATGAAAAGATCACTGAATTTTTCTATGATATGTTCACGACGGAAATGATTAAAGAGGAAAAATTACACTGACAAAGAGAAATAGCCGATCTCACTGGAGAGTTTACGAAATTTGCAGGATCTCCGTTATATCCGCAAAGAGAGACTGCTGTTTACGCGAAAAACGGTTGGAGCTTGCGTCAAAATTGTTTGTACGCTTCGACGTGGAAGAGGTCAAGCCGGCGTGGTCTAGGCGGAGCAGTGAGCTAAACGTGTCCATTTCCATCTTTTCGAATCTATTTTTATGTGCCAACACGCGCGAACACACGACGAGAGGCAGTGCACGTGTTCCTGAAATCCCCGGAGATTCAAGATCAATTAGAAAATCGGAGACTCCTAAAAATAGCGCTTCCAATCACTGCCATTGCAATATTTCCCGGTGATCGACGATCGGTTCACAAGATCGATCGTTCAACCTCTTCGAACCATGGTTTAATCTTACCTACCTCCGTTTCTCAAACACTTTCGAACGCATTTCGTTTTGCAACGATCGTCACACTCGCTCGGAGGATCACAAACTGTGTTCGTTGCCTACTGGAATCGCGATGGAACGCGTATCGATCCCCGACGTTGCGTCGTCGATCAGATGTACTTAATCGGTCAATCGAGCCATTTAGCGAGATTGCGTGCTGCGTTGCTTGAGCTAACAAACTACGTTTGTCAGATTCTAACGAACTTACCTCATTTGACGACGTTATCCGATGGCAGCAAAATTAGCAGTCGGTCCGCAGATCGGAATTACAATGGTTCGCGGACGAACAGGAGGTAAAGACATTGTACAAAAGCGCACTAAAACGATCGTGGGAGCAGTTTGGCTTTATGCACCGGGAGGCACCGCACTGCTGAGGAATTCTATTTCTGTTGGATCTTCCTTGGATTTATAAAAGCATACTGCGGCGCCGACCCAATGTGTGTGCTATGCTATCAGCGCGTTGAATAACCTGCGGGATTTGAACTTAACCAATTGCGTAAGTCTCGGTTTAATGCGTTCACTGTCACTGGTTCATTTCTTCAGTTTTTTCCATTTATTCCAGCCTCTTTGCTTTCTTCCCACCTTCATACTTCCGGCGCAGTATTTTTTCTGTAAACTGATGCAAGAGGCCAGTAGCCTAAATAATCATGAATTGTAAGCTTGTAGAATAAATAAATCTCATTTTTCACCCAGGTTTTGCCGATAATCAATTTATGTAATGTATTCTTTTGCAATCTTCTCACAGGAGAAAAGAAGAATCTGTTTGTTATAGCGTATAACTATGAGAATTGGACTTGGTATTCTTTTGCATCTTGTATTGCATTCAGGCTGAAGAAATTGATTAAATCGAGCCAATTTAAGTCAACACATATGTCTTCGAGGGTTCGCGAAAAAATGCAGCGTCAGGTTGCGAGAGAAGGTCTGAAGAAGCCGAGACGAGAAGAAGTGCAGAATAAGAAGAAAGGAAGCTTGCGTTGAGAGTCGCGATAACGCTTGGCAATCAATATTTCCCGGTGTTAACGATGAGCATGCCATAATTTCTCCGGTGAACCGATGGAGGGGGGTGAGAGAAGAAAATCACTGACACGAGAATCGTAGGAAAGAGGTTCGTGCCTATTTCTAACAGGTTATCGTCCTTGGAGGAAAACGAGCGGGCGCATGCAATGCACGAATTGACTTTGAATCGCAAGACACATTCGAAACTTTGAGGAAATTCCTGAATCTCTTCCTTATCGTCGTTGTCTTCCACACGAGAATCACTAGCGCCTGCAGAGATTTCCTTCCTGCTAACTCTATGGTATCAACTGCCAACTGTGCCTAGGTCATTTATTTTTAATCTGACTTCACTGTCGATCTACTGTGTTCTATTTATTTCATTAAAAGTAATCGTAACTACTTTCTTAGTAGAACTATTAAGCACGAAATTCTCTGTGGCAAAATTCAAAATTTAAATTCAGATTCTAATTTTAATTTCATCTACACTTTTTCAGATATAGAGATTGAAAGATAAGAAAAACATCGCAAATTTGCATATCTTTTTGAGAAATATTCTTTATATTTATCTGAAATATACTGAAAGAAACGAATTTAAGGAACTAAAACTAACTTGTTACATCGCATTGTTAGCAATTCGGACCAAGGTTTTATTGTCCCAACATCGAAAAGATCACATAGCGTACTTCAAAGTGTAATTCTATATTTCGATAACATATAGAGTTTACATCGAGGATGAACTATACGATGCAACGCTTGTTAGTGGGTAGCGCGCAAATTCAACTCTTGCTCGCGCTGGCTGCCGTTTAATCATGAAAAAAATAGCGATATCGTGGCACTGCTTGATCGAGTGGAAAATACAATAATTGTGAGGTGACTCTCGCCGTGGCTCCTAAGTACAATACTTATTTTGGCAACAATCAACAACAACCGGGATCGAGGATCGCCTCTCGTCAGCACACCGTTCGCGCGAGTCACGCGATCCAAGTTGTAAAATCGGTCGTTTTATTGTAATACCATCTGCCGAAAACTTCTGGAGAATTTTACTTCAATTTTACCCTGCCCTTAACACTTTGACTGTCATCTGCAAATCGAGCAAATTCGAATCTAGTATATCGCAAACAACTATTACAAAACAATTCCATAATTCATTTTATTCTCATTATTAATACACTGTCGTTTAATAATTTGACTTTTAATCGAACAATAAAACAATTTACCGAAAAAGACACCTTTCTTATTAAGAAATTATTACCAAAGTGTTAAGAGAAAGATAAACAGCGAGGGACAGTGGGAAATCGTCTCGTAGATATATTTCTTATACTTTATACATTATCTTCGTTTAATCGAGGAACAGACAGAACTTTTCGGCAAATTTTTAGATAACTTGGAACTGTATTGCGCGATCTCGCGCTGCGAACGTTTTCTCGGGGAACAACGACGTACGTAGAGGCAATCGTATCCTTAATGGGTGTGTGTCGCAAGGCAAAAAATGCGACGCGAGCATCGAGCTTTGCCGCACCGCACGAGAAGCATTCGACGGCGAACTTCTTCTTGGCAGTAAGAATTCTAAGATAATGCATAAAGATAGGATGATAGATTAAAAAATAAATATAGAGGGATTCGCTCATAGACACGTCTACCTACCCCCCACTCACTCTTTTACCCTCAACCTTCCGCGGTGACAAGACAAGGCTTATTCTTTTAAAAAAAAAAAAGAAACTTGAATTCAGTCAACTTTTACTCGGTGAACGGCTGCGATCGTTTGAGCCACGGAACGATACCGCGACTCGAATCGCAGAACAATATTTAGAGAGAAAGTAGAGAGAAAAAGATGTACGAAGATCGATCGCGAATAACTTCAGACGAGAGAAATTTTGGAAAAAGTTTTCGTCGGATTTAGAAGTTGTTCTGAGGAATCCCGACGCCTTGGAATAGTGAATCACATGCGCTCACTATAATCTCTCCTATTGTTAAGCTTCTGCTCGCTTGCCAAACATCCAAGATGCGTTTATTGCACCCAGGAAGCAGGTACCCAAAGTGGCTCCGTTTCTACTCGGTGGATCGCCTTGACCAATTCTTCAAAGGCTTCCACGAGGTCCCCATTAACTATCACCTCGTCGAACAGGTGAGAATAAAGGTACTCTATTCTAGAAGCGCTGTGCAGGATCTCACGAAACTCTTCGTCCTACGAACAAAAGTTTTGTAAACTCTATGAACCAGTTGAAATTTCAATGATCTAGCTACAATTCACATTATTAGAACGTAATTCCTCGTAAGCAATTATTCCAAAAGTGAATTAGAAATTATTTCAAAGAAACGTAATGCGGTTATAAAAGAATAGATTCGGTTTGTATACATGACAAAGGTATCGAAGCTTACCGTAAAACCGCGAGAGTTGCTTTGGTCGAAAGTAGACCTCGCTCTGGCCTCGTTCCTCGTCTCTTTTAATACCTCGAAACTCGGAGGCTTTATATATATCACGTACGGCTTGGTCTGAGGTGTCCTGAGCATCTTAAGGGCTTGATAATGTGGATTCAGTATGCAGACGTAGCCGGCCTTTATCAGAGACATCACGCTTTCCGAGCTCGTACCGTAAAGATTACCCTTGTACTCGCCATACTCTATGAACTTTCCCGAATCGACGTCCTTTTCCATTTTCTTGCGGGTTACAAAGTGGTACTCTTTGCCGTTGATCTCGCCCGGTCGTGGTGTTCTCGAAGTATCTATGCAATTTAATAGATTCGAAATCAGCACACATCTATGGTATATACCAATGTACTCTTTACAATTGGTTGCTGCATCAATCGAACTGTGCATCCACGATAAGACCCTCTTCGCGCGCAGCTGACCGTCACCAATGTCCTACTAATCTCATTCCACGACCTAGTTAAGCAATGCTTAGGTACTCCGGATTTTTATGTAAAATACTCGATACAATTTTGTACCAGCAACGAAATTGATATTTAAGTTCTTTGAATCGTTATGACAATTTAGGTGGAGTATAATAAAGAAGAAAATATTGGAAAAATCGACTAGTTTGAATAACGGCAATGAAGAGGGTCCAGGTTTAGGAAAATGGGAAATAAATCGGTAAACTTACAAGGCACGGGCGTCTTGTATTTATCGGGGTCGGTCGCCATGAGCCGCCGCTTGAGCTCGTTCCTTCCGACCCCCGGTGGCCCGATCAAAACCACAGGCCGATAGAAACCTGGCCTTGGATAGAGCTTCGCGACCTCTTCGTAGGTCGGGATCTCTTCCCGGTCGAAATCGTCGTTCTCTGCAGCGTCATACATGATTTTTTTAGTTTTTGTTCCGTGCAAGTTGCACTTTGTGGGCGAGTCGTGCAAAGAGGTACTGGGACGGGAGCACAATGACAAAGGCACTGGAACAAAACACAAGCCTAACCGACGGTTAGGTCGTCAGGCCATCGTACGGTTAAGAGCAGCAGCCGGGTTGCAGCTTACCGCTGTGTAGACTTACAATTAGTTTGCCGCCCCCGAACTCATCGAATCCTCTGCCGATTGGCCAATCGCGCACCTTCACTCTTAAAGTAGACAGGATCATCACCGCGCTATGATTCACACACACACATACTCACTGTATCTAGCAAAACTACTCTAGCAAGTTCAAGTTTTCGAACAACATCAGTGACCGATGCTAATTGTGCTACTTGGATTCGCTAATTTAGTTTCCGATTTACTTTAAGCGAATTAAAAGGAAACTATACTATTAACTTTTACAGTATACTTTTTTACGCATATTTATTAAAATGTTGAATTGGGGAACAAGCGAACCGAATTGTTTATGAGGAAAATGTATCTCCCAAAGGGTTGAGGTCTAAAGATGCTATTTATATCGAGTTTCCAAGGATTGAGAGACTGGCCGCAGCATCGATCATTGATTTTGACCGAGTAGAGCTCAGTGTGTTACGTGTCAAAGCGCGGGCTTGCTCACAATGTACGTCCTGCATCTCGAACGATATTCGCGCAAAAGCTTGGTACATCCATGTATATATCAGTGTTGAGAGCGTAAGTGGTGGCTACCAGGGCAGGCTCGTTCACAAGCGATTTCACCCTGGTCGCGCCGCTTTACATCGACAGTTAGAAAAAACTAGATTCGTGCAACACTTAGGAGTCTCGCTCAAAACTGCAAGTATGACAAATGGCGTAAGGACGATGTAAGTTCGAGGAATATGAGATGAGATGAATATAAAGCCAAAAAGTATTGAACATATCTTGTAGCAGCGTTTTTCAATGCCAGTAATTCAGAAATTTTGACTAACAATTAAAAATACGGTATTTAATTCGGAAGAATTCTCTTAATTCTCTTGTTAGAAAGAGACAGTTTACTTGTAAATGTTTCAATTGAAAAGAACGAGTTAAAGTGTTGCTCTATTTCTGAAGCACTGGCTAAAGCAGTTACTTTTAGAATATGACAGTAGTAAACTTACTTAGATCGTCGTCATCTAACTTTTCCATTTTCTGTCTCTGCCTGAGAATTTTCCGTTCCAGATATTCTCTGCTCGGTATCAGGCCCGCTTGCATGTCGCGGTCACCCTCGCGTTTCGCTTGCCACCTGGTGTCAAATTAAACTCGTTACCTCACTGAATCATTTCCGCCTTCTATTGCTTCATACACTATTCATTATTAGTGTAGCATTTTCATTTTCAACCCTTTTTCCCAACGCAGCAGTCTCGAGGCGATCACTGAATCAACTATCAAAATTCATGCGTGAAAAGTCGGAAGGGGAAGACGGCTGACTAAACAATGAAAATGAGCATACACATGTATAGCACTTGAAAGTGAGATTGAATAGGCATACATAGTCGAGGAAGCTTATTAGCGCTCTTTCCCTCTTCTCTTGCCACATTGAAAGACGTTGGCTCCGGCTGTATGTTTGTGCAACTCACAAGACAATCAGTAATGAATGGTGATAGAGACAGAAAAGGAAAGAAAGGGAGGAAAAAGAGGATAGAAGAAGCAGTTTCGATCCGAATTGCTCGGTGGCCCGATTATAGGTGATTCATCGTACCATAAACCCTGGTCTTGATAGACGATGTGAAGAATATCGCCTTTCTCGAAGTCCAAGCCTGCCTCCTTGCACGGTATGTATTCATCCTCGGTGCTCTTGTACGAGAAGTGTGCTCTCACTCGCATCTGTCGAATGAGCACATATCTTTTTTCAATCTCAACGTCGACGACGAAGCCGTTTTCAACCCTTGTTGGACCGGGAAAAGCCTTTGGCAACTAGCAGCGTGGAAAACATTGTAAAGACGCGACTCCTCAACTCGGTTTCGTCTCGTGATTTAATGTCGAGTCAAATAATTATCTATATCGCGTGTGGGGCTTTCATTAAATCTGTGAAACGACCTGAACCACCGGTGATCAGCTTGCCCGATACCGGAATCGTATCGATGCGCAACCCATCGTGTCTCCCAGGTCGTCGATGGAGTTGCATAATTCATCAAAGGCGTCCGGGCTAACGAGGGTTTTCAGATGGATTTAAACAATGCACTCAAACATACCTTACTCTCCCGAGAACCGGTAACGTGGTCAGCCGAGTTCACTTTGAAGGTAATCGTACCTTCGGTCGAGCTTTGCTGAAAGAGATCACACAGAACCGTTTGTTACATCGCGATTTCTCTTTCACTCTCTCGGTTTTACCACTTAAATTGAGGGAGAATAAACATAAAGCCCGTGACAGGTCGCGCTGATTTGTGAAAAATCTCTGGCAATTTTTACTGTTTTCGACTTGATCAAAGGTAATTGATCAACAGCCTTCCAGCGAAAGTCGCTGGTGCTCCACTGGTGGAGCTCAAACAGAGGAGTGATCAAAGGGGTAAGATTCGATGGATGGAGAGGGAGGTAGCAGCAAAAGTAACTATGGAGAGGAGATGTTTCGTTGGAATGAAATTCAACGGTATAATATTAACAAACGACCACCATATGATTATTAATAAACTAAAACGAATCTTGTACACTGTATGAAAATACTCTAATTTGGAACAATTATTTAAGAAATAGAAATACTTCTTTTTGACAATTAAAGAATGATTAACAGTTAATTGTATCATTGGTCCGATGACTTTTAAGGAATTCTCATTCTGGACCACCGAATAAGATCGATTGTTCTCGGATGTAAAAAAAAAAAGGGATGGAGTACTTACCATTATATTGAGGACTTCGCTCGCCGACTTTCCTACGACGTTGATGCCATTGACTTCGAAGATCTCGTCGCCGACGTGAAGGACATCGGATCTATCCGCGGCACCACCGTGCATCACTCGCGCTATCTGAATCTTCCCGCTGATCTCGCTAGCTTTTATCGTCGCGCCCTATTGCCAAGGTTGTAAACTAACATTTGCTAATATTGTGTCATTGCGCTCCGAGGGTGCGCGGGTGATAAGGAGCGCTTTCGTGTGTTTCTTAAAAAAATCCATAAAAAAAGAGAATTCGTCGAGGGAAGGCAGTTGAGAAAAAGAGAGAGAGTAGATGATCTGATCGAGAGTAAACGCGCAGCCAGAGCTATAGCTCGCACAGATTACAGATAAGCCGCAGTTAGTAAAGCCAATCGTGGCAGGATCAGTCTACGTAACATTCTCCGATCAGACGAAAATTTCTCGAGAAAAGTCCGATTGGAAAATCGTGTCTTATAACACCAGTAAGAATAAAAAGCATACAGAGTAAAAAATGTCTACTTTTCTCGAAAGATTTCCGATGCACGCTAGGTCATGCGGGACAATAACACAAAATACACTGATCGAATAGGTAGCACAGTTTTTATTTACAAACAAAAAAGAAAAAGTAAAATCAGCCGGTAAATTTGAAGAGGATGGAATTAAGGTAATGGGAGATCTACCTTCAATAGACAAAATAGGCGAAAGCGACATGGATTGTTACTCTGCGACGAAACTGAAAGGAGAGCATCTTATATACACAGCTCGTAGAACAAAGGTTGACCCTTTAATTGGCCGCACTATGTAATGTACGATATAATAATATGAGATGAGATGTTATGCAATTTAACGTCATGGAAATGCGGCTAAACGTCAGGCGCTAACAAGAAAAAACAGAGTCGAGACGAACTAAATAATGTAAGGAGCGACGAACGAGTAATAGGCAGAGATAATATGTATATAGAATCGTATAATGCGGACTTAAGAGTCGACAGGCCTGCACATCTTTTCTACGGCTTTGAGGCAACTTACCAGGATCGGTTCAATGCCGACGCCGCACTTCGAAGCAAGTTTGACGATAAAAGAAACACGTGATTACTTGAGAAGTGGCTTGAGCATCGCACCCGACGATACCCAATACAAATAGGATTCGCGTGTTTCTAATTAATACGGTAGGGTGGGGGGATAGATGCTACTGAAAAACCGTAATTCTTTCACTCCACGGGTCGCATGCAAATCGAACGAAAATTATGGTTGTAATATTTCCTTGTGTATTTTTCTCCAAGTCTAGTTCTTTAATTGGAGTGAAAATTCTTTGAGTTCTACTACTCGAGTGGCGATCAAGCTCGCGACAGTGGGTTAGTCGGATCAACGGTTTCAAAGACACCCCAATTAAGTTCCAAACGTGCGGCGAATCTGACGTACCAGTGGCTCGTCCGATTTCACCAGCTGGACGATCTTCACCGTACCCTCGTCTTCGTCCACCTCCACTGGGATGTCTGGTAAGTGAGGGGCGTAATCACGCTGGGCAACCGAGTCGTGAGCGCACAACAGACCCTTCGAAATATCGAATATACTTCTGTACAATTATTTCTATTCAATTATTTTATTCCTTAGTGTAGAATTGAGAAGAATACCAAGTAGAATTTTTAAATAAATTCTTTAGGTAGAAGAAAAAAGTTTATAGAGAATGATTCATCCTTTTTACTCTTTAATATTAGTAGAACTTTGGAAGTTCATTTAGAATAGAACTCTTGGCGTATTTGAAAGCGAGTAGGACTCGAAAAAAAAACTCGAAAATCATCTTACCTGGAGGTGCGGTTTCTGAAGAAGAAGAAAGAGCTCCTTGCACTCGGGCGCAAGATGCGTCCTCGTCTTAAGCACCTCGAGAACGTCCTCATTCACTTCCATCGAGTTCGAAAGCATAGGAAAGAACTTGTCGTCCATAATAGTCTTTAGGATCTTGGTGTGAATGTTCATTAAGGCATTTAGCTCCTTCGATTGGAGCAGATCGTATAAAAAGTCGCATTCCTCGTCGTTGCAAGTTGGCGATTCCGACTTCTTCTTCTTCAAGAAGCTGAGCACCTTGGACAAGACTGAAAAGAAATACAATCGTCCGTCATCGTCGTTTGTCGCCTTTGTCACGAAAGCAAAATATGTACCAAGCTACTCCTTTCTGCCTCGTCGTCACTTGACATTGGCCATGCCTTTTCTATGTTACCCGAGCCAATGTTAGCGACCGGCAAAAGCAGTAGCTTCGTGGAACGTCTACCTTCTGATCGATAAATTAATTTCCCGCGAATCTAAAGGTTCAAGTGGGTGCCGCTTTCCCATTGAAACCGAGATCGTTCGGTAACAATACCTACGAGGAATGCATTGTTTCTTTCAAACCGCACGATTACTACTTGGCCACTGCTGACAATATTTACGGATTAAGTCACACAATGACAACCCACGATGATCAAACTTTTCCTGAACGTACTAACAATCCCTTGAAACTATCTAAAGGCAGGTATAAAAATAGACGCTGCATCAATCGTGAAAAGATACTTTCTCCGCGAACATGCGGGTCTCCCGTTCGGAGCGAATTTTGAATCTGCTCCAAGAAAAGTTGTTGTTGCATCTTGGAGTGGTTTGAAGTTTAGAGAGTAGAGTAAAGTAGAGATCGTCAAGTACTTACCTGGATCCCAATTAATGTTCTCCATGACGAGCGCCGCTGTCATACTTTGGTGGAGCTATCTCGAGGAAAAGACGGCGGTCCTCCTTGGCAGAAGCGTCGTGCGGAGGCCCGCAGCTGCGGTGGCCGAGGAGGTGCAGCTGCAGAGTTAGAGCTCGTTGTAGCCGCGCGCGCGAAACGATATCAAAACGATACAGAAGAGGAGAAGATAGATCGCGAGGCAGCGGGGGAGAAAGAGAAAGATATAGAAATAGAAATATTAAGCAAAGAAGAGGAGAGAGAGAGAGAGAGAAAGAGAGAGACTATAGAAAATCAGGTCAACCGCGATGTATTTCTAGCAAGCAGGAGGCTGTCGCAGCGCCCCGAATAACTCTCGTCGTCGCAAAATTCCGTCCCGTTTCGCGTTCGCGGCTGGAATATCGTTATCATAGTGAGAATAATTCATTACGTAAGCACAAGCAGCCTGTCACTCGAGACGGGGTAGAATCACCGCTGCGTCGGTGTGCTCGCTCGTCGCTTGCTCCCGCACCGCGCCACACTCTTCGTCATCCTTCCGTCCAACTTTTTCGCCTTGCGAAGCACTGACGCCGTCACCGCACCGCGCCAAGCACCGTCGAATACACCGAGAATAGTTACTCTTCGACTCGGCTCTCTTTTACCCTCCCAGTAGGTTCCACCACCGTTTGGCCTGCCACTGGTTCCCACTCAACGCGACTTACGGCCGAGCGTTTTCTTCCCGACGCACCCACGATTCTCGGGGACTTTCACTCATTTTCCTGCATCGCAGAGGATACACCGCCGCCTCGCACTGCCTCTGGAGGCCATCTTTAAAGCCACCACTGCCTCTCGACATAGCTCTCCCTATTACCGTCTCTCTCTTACTGCTGATTTTGCGCTTTGCACGCTCTTCTTCGATCGCTCGCTCTCCGTTCGACCGAGCCTGCTATCGTACTGCTCTCTCCCTTCGCTCGCTCGCTCGCACCCCTAGTCGCCAACCCTTCGAGAGGCCAACCCCTGTGTCTCGCTCGGCGCTCCACTCGCACTTGGGGGAAGCCTGTGTACTGGACTTGAGGCGTGTCACCCTCGTTCCCCGTATTCTTATTTCCAATACCTCTACTTTTTTCCCCCGGCTACTGTATTTATTCTCATTCGCTAGAGAACTCGATTGCCAGGATTTGGCCGAAAGTATTTGCCGAGTCGGCTTAATAGATCAATTCCTGCCTACATCGCGAAAATTCCCTCGGAATCGATGTAGCACTGCAGTTACACCTGACTACGCGAACTGTTTTCTTACGTAACGAACCAACTGACATTTCGAGGACAAGGGGGTTGCAACTGCAGACACACGTCCGTTGGTTGGGGTGCGATCGAATTACCGCAATCGGCTTTGTACCTATACTGTTTCTGCTGAGGATAGCTTCGTAAAGGATGTTTATAGGATAAGTTGGCTAATGCGATCAATCGAGGATCGGTTTAGACGAAGAAATATTGAGACTGACAAGGCACAGGCTTAGGGAGTACGAAAGGCGCGAGGGACCTTTTGAAAGAGCGCGCGCATTCCAAGCTAGTTCGTTACGAGGCGCGCTCTCGTCGCAGAGGGCACCACCGTCGCTTCTGTATACATGCAGTTGTCTGCACGAAAGGTCTCGCCGCAAGCCTCCGCCTATTCAGTGAATTTTGTGTTGTTTTCCCCCGTGAAATTTAGTTCCAACAGCCCCACGAGCAGCCCATAATCCCTTCTTTCTTAAGTTCCGGTAAGATCCTTGGCTTCTCTTTACTTTGCGCGAGCAACACCAGTCAAATTTGACATGGCGTTTACGCAGGCATGGGCATTCCCGTGGGATTCCGATGAAAATGCTCTTGCCAGGGTCGATCCTTCGATCCAGTTGCTTCTTGGTCGCGTTTTGCTCTGTTAGAAAGATTCCTCTCGATGCCCGAAGGTTCGCCTTTTCCTCGGCTTCCCCGAAGCCCCGCCGCGACTCGCGTACCCAGCACATTCCACTCGTGTTTACGATCCACAAGTGGTTGCGTAGCGGGATCCTCGGTGCGGTCGATCTTTCTAAGTTTCCTCGGCTAACTCCGTTCACGTTAACCCTTTGATTCAGCGAATTTGCGTAATTCCGACTGATCGATCAGAATTCTTTGCTTTCGAAAGATTCCGAAGAATTCGGAAGCCGCTCGGCAGAGTTGTTCCACGCGACACTTGCGGTTTGACACTCGAGTCCCAGATGACACGGTGCACTCTCGCCGTCCAACACCGAGGCATTTGTCAACTGTCCTTAGTGTAAACAGAACTTTTACGCGTCAACACTCGAACATGCGGCTCATTACGCGACTTTTTCCTCTCGCGATGTGCCGGAGACGTGCAAGACATACGGCAGAGACTCGCAGCACGATATCGCGAGGCCAGTCGTTATTAATAAATATTTATCCACCGGAATTTATTTCTCCGGCTCGACCATATGCGCGAACCCAGGATAAACAATTTAGTATACGTATTAAAGTGGAATATTTCTTGGAAGACGAGGGTAATGACACGAGTTACGCGTTTCGTCTTTCTTCATAAATCCCAAGGCGAAGGTGACATCTGCTAATGAAATTAATTGTATTTTCGCCGTTTGTTGCAGTTCTCCTTCGAAAACCTGCCCCCTCCACACCCGCGCCGTTTTCCTGTTTATTTTTGCGCTCGAGATTTTGGTGAGTTTGTTGATTTTGCGTTTACGTTCTTATCGTCGCCTCTATTCATCCTTGTTATTTTATTTCTTGTGTTCATTATTTTTTCGGAGACGGTCGACCGAGCGATAAGCACCGCTCGGTCGACCAATGCACGACGCTTTCGTGCTACAACGCGACTCTTATCGGACGATGTTCGTTCGCCGCCATGGTAGCTTTCCGCAGCGGCCGTTAGATGTCGCCTCAATGCTCACTCGCGAGCGATAGCCTCACGAACGTTATGCTTATTTACGCCGATCACCGCTCGAGTAACAACGGTGTCCACAAATAGAGTATTTTTTTAATATGAATAATTACTCGAGATAGGTGCAGCGGCGCGAACAATAAACGCGAGCTGATAAACAGTCTCGTTGTTGGCTCAAGAAACTTTAAATACAGGATTACTAAGCATTTTCCCAGAGAACGATACCGCCGGACACGGTAGTTCAAGGATTTTTTCGCTTGCCGTAAACTAAATAAATAATCGAAAATAAATCGCTCGATGAGAGCGCGCGCGCGCACGCGCCCCGAGTGTCGCTAAGGGGGCGGGATGAAAATTCAAGCTAGGGTGGCCTGGCATTCATCGAATTAAGCCACGGAACCGCTGCATAACGCGTTCGCTCACTCGCTTGCGGTGAACTATGGTCCAAGTATAACAAAATAAGGGTATAAATTCCAGTCGATTTATTAAGGCGATTAAGGAAAGTTTTGAATTATTCCGTCCGCGGCAGCGGCGGCGGTGGCGGCGGCGGCCGATAGACATATACACGCGTATATTTCAGGAAGGCTGGTAAATATAAAAGAGGAGTTATCGGTGTATACCATCGTTCGTTCGTCGAACGTGTTTCGTTCCGTGAGATAGAAGGGAAGGGCCGAGGCCACGTGTCAGGAAAGTGTTTTACTAGCCTTAATTTCGTGTGCTCTCGCAGCCAATATGTCGGGCAGTAAATTCCGAACTTTCTGCCGGGCTTTCGCATTTCGGGGGTTGCGCATTTTAGCAATCGCGCGGTTTTAACGACCTGCGTTTCTGCATGTGCCTCTCCCTCTCTCTCTCTCTCTCTCTCCCTCTTCCACTTGTCCGTGCTCTAAGAAAAACAGGCAAATATTCATTTTCTAAATCACCCGCCGCGCGATTTAATCCACGAAGGAACAATACCCTGGAAATGTCTCTCCCAATGAGCTCGAGAACGACGACCGCGTGTGTCATTGTAATTGTTTACTTCCGACCAAGCGAACGATGTCGCGAAACCTGGAAATCGATAGAGGATGCTTCGATGTCACGAGATAATTTAGGAACACTAGAATATCAGAGATATTGATATCACTGGGATTATTAATATTGACAATAAGGATGTTGATTGCAAGCATTGTATGGTGGATACGTGAGAAAATTAGGTTTAGAAACTTATGCGGTCACTTCCCTCGGTTCTAGATCCTCTCTCCCTCGTTTCCACGTTTGCCTGATATAAACGCAAAATAACGCGCAACTATACCAGTGATTCGTAGATACTGACTACAGAATAACACGGATTTATATCGCTGGCAATCAGCTGGGGATTCCGGAGTATCGTATGCTGCCCACTGTAAGGAGTTAAAGCCTCACGTAGGATGCTCTTCCAGCCGGAATTACTACATTCCGCGTCTAGAATCTTTCTCGGGAAAATTTTCCAGTTTCGGACATGGTGAAACTTTTTACCGTAAGGCGCGAATTAGAAAATTCTTGAGCGAATGACGCGATTGGCGCGAAGCGAAATCGGAAGGTGTCGATCGACTGAGAGGCGCGAGGTCGATTGAACAATTGCGAAAGAGGACATAAAAATTTGGTGCTATCGGAAGAGAGCGGGGCACGTGCCGGGGGCGCAAGAGGGTGGGGCAGGACTCGGCGAGACAGGGTGAGGCACCGGAGGGTTGATGGAGAAGGCGAAGAGGCTGTAGGTGTGGGTTCGAGGTTTAGGGTGAGGCTGATGGCCGGGTCGAGGGCGCGGTAAGGGAGAAGACGAACGAGAGGAAGAAAGAGAGAAAGCGAGAGAGGCGCGGAATCGATTGAACCAACATAAACGCTGGAGGACTAATAAAAAAAAACAGTAATTTACTTAGTAAAACATAAAGCCACGTCGGTGGCCGGCGAAGGAAGGCAAACACATTAAACATTTAGAGGGCATAATAACCCGTGGCATACGTAATACGGCTGGCGCCCTTTTCACCGATGGCTATGAATAATGTACATACGCCAAGGTATGACGTAGGCTCGCCCGCCGAGCCGAGCTCTGTGTATTTCACGGTGGGGTAGATCGACCAGACTATTTCCAATAACCGCCGCGTAACGTTATCGCGAAACTGTTCGTGAGACCGCGGGAACCCTTTTGTGTCGTTCTCTGCACTCTCGCCTTCTCTTCTTCTTCCTCCTTTCCTCCTCACCCCCAATTCCACTTTCTTCCAATACTTGTATGCATATCATTCTCCCTCTGCGTTTTCTCTCTTTCTACAACTTTTCTATCTTGATTCTGCCATCTTCGCGATTCACGGCCTTTCTACTTCTTCTTTCTTCCTTTTCGCGACGAAACCACTCGTTAAAATGCCTCCATCTCCCGATGCTTTTTCTCTGCACAGTTTCTCGCTCGCTCGAAGATTCTATAACACGGGATTTCTGCTTTCTTGAAAGCTTCTCTCGATCAATTCTTGGCCCATATTACCCAAGAAATCGCGGGGTGGCCGCGAGTGCATTCGCGAGCGGCAGATTCCACGCGGCAACTCACGAAAATGCATATCACCGAGGACGTTTAAATTTTGCTGTATCAGACCCGTCTCTCTCCTCTCGACATCCTCATTCTTCTCCGAGCTCCGAGATCGCTAATCCTTCATCAAAATCTTGCTGCTCGCAATCTGAGCACCACTCGCTCCAGTGCCTCGTTTATTTCGCCAATGCACTGCCGACGAACTCGCGAAAATCCCACGGTGACTCATCTCTCTTATCGGAGCAATAAATTCAATTCATTTTTTTTCTTCCATCCGAGTCATTTTGCAATCGGAACGAATTATTCGGGAAACCGTGAATTATTCACTGAATCGTTAACCGCATTATTTTTAATAATTCGGAATACGCTTTTCTTTTTCTTATCGTGCATTAAACCATTGAATATTACGCAGAAATTTAGTTGCAACGCGATTGATAATAATATCGATAAGTAGCATATTCCTTGGTCGAGGATAACATATGGAGAAATTTTGAAACAATATTTTTATTAATCGTGGTAACTTGCAATTTTTCTGCTCCGACTCGATCCATTATTTTCCTTCCTTTGTTTTTAATTTCAGTAGTGCTTGTTTTCGCGTTCCTGTTTACCCCGGTTATGGCCGTGAGACGCGATAGTGTTCGCTTGTGGCCGGATAGTCTGTTTTATAGCTAATATTTCCGCAAATTAAGTAGCTTATACTTTCTGTCTGTCGGTAAATCGACCAATAGAACAGAATTTCACTTTGATTCGGTCGAAATATTGCCCATTGCAGACAGATCATAAGCGACCGAATCTTCAATTTTGCAAAAGATAAGAAACTCACTTTCTCATTAATATTTAGTTGAAAACATGAGTGATGAGTTACATAACTTTTTATGTTAAACTGAGTGAACCTATCGAGTCACTTGACATAAGTACAGTCGAATCAATTTAATTTTCCTCTCGCTGTAACAGTAATCCGTGCTATCTATTTGTTCTCGTGGAACGAGTAGCACTGTCCTCCGCAGAGCCTCAACAACCCTCTAATCTATTATCCAACACCTTTCGAGCTCCGACTCGAAGCTGTATTGACGAGCAAGCGGAATTCGCTGCGGAGCTCATACAAATTTGAAAACTCATCTTAGATTCCGCGGGGCCCTCTCGCTCACACAGAATCAGTTCAAGTTTAGCCGTCTCTAATAAAAAGCTTTGTTCTCCGAGATCGAGAATTCTCGGGGTTTAAAGCTCGCTGCCGCCACCGTCGTCGTCTCCGAGACTCGAGAAACGAGAGACTCACCTCTCGACCGGGACGCATAAATTAATAGAATACCGTGTCCGCAAACTTTCATTGGCAAAGTATAAACAAACTTGTAACCCAGCGCATTGCTGCGTCGGAACCGCTTCGCGGACAGGAAATTCACCTCTCTCTCTCTCTCTCTCACTCTCTCCCCCCTCTCACCACGTTCTCTACCAATTGCAATTGGAGAAGAGGATATTTTCACGGAAAATAAAAATTTCTAGGAAATTAAAGCGATTTATTCGCGTCGCGAACCATCCAGCAAAGTTCGCGTCGCGTGCGAAAGAGAAGGACGATCGTGTGTTTATAACCGTGGACAATGCGCGCGGAATTCTTTCGCAGCGAAACAAATGTCGCGCGAGCGGGCATATTATTCAAAAGACGATTGTGAACGCGCGGGCCCGTGATGACAAAATATATATCGAAACGTGAAAACAGCCGTGTCTTGATAAGGATAACCAAGGAAACTTACGAGAGGACGGTATAAGCCAACGGCTACGATGCCGAGTCGGCACGCACTATAAATAGAATAAGAAAATGTGAGCAAGTGAGCGCTCCGCTTATTTGCGCTCGTCGCGCCTGCCAGTTTATGAACCATACTGATAAAGAGGCAGTTAAGATTAAGCTGGTCGAATTCGAGGATTTGGCGGAGCGAAGTAACGCGAAGTAACGCGAAGTAAAGTGATTCGAACCTTTCCTTCTCATTACTACATTCGGATTCTACTCAAAGTCTCGGTACAATGATAATGACACATGTTGTCCGAGCCAACTGATCTAATCGTCCGAATTCAAGTTCACGATGCAATACGTTGGTTTCTCATTTGAACGGTAGAAATGAAAAAGATTAATAAAAATTAGACGGAAGCAGAGAGATACAATAAAAGAGAAAAGCAAGTTTAACAGTGGGACATCGTAGAACAATGCAATCTGTCTCTTCCCAAGCGGTTCGGTAGAGGACCCGGTGCGGTACGGGGGAAAAACCATTCGCCTCGACCCATATCCCGTGGTGCACACGGTTGACGTGACGATCAGCACCGGAGTCACCCAACGAGTGGTCATTCGAGGGTAGAAACCGCGTGTGACAGGGAGTCGGCTCGCGGGCCGTGGCGACCGCCGGCGGCACTTGGACCCAGTGCAGCTCGACGCGAAAAGACACCTATCACCATTCGACCACCCATTCGACCAGCCGTTCGATGGGTGACGAGCTGGCAGTAGCTGCCCGCGGAAAAACTGGCGGAAAGCTCGCGTTACTGATGAATCCACGATTCCACGGGCTAGTCCGGGTGTCCTCGGAGAGTGTAGGGTGCGCGCGCGCGGTCAGAGGGGGTTCTCGCGTAGTGGGTGGAATGGTGGGCAACGAATATCGTCATAAAGGCCAGCTCAAAAGTCAATCAAGCGGGCCGAATTACGTCGAAAAGCGCGCGGTGCACGAGTGAGAGACTCGTCGTTTCTTCTTCGTTCAACCTAGCCACGCTACCGCTCGCTCTCTCGCCGATATACAACAAAATGAAAGCTATCAGAGGTGACAATCCGCGGACGACAAATCAGCGTGTATATTTAATGCCCGCGGTGCTACCCTCACCCCCCCTTGGAAAACCTTCGTTCGCACTCTTCCTCCTCCGCTCGCTTCCGCGCCTGATTTCACCCTTCTCTAATATATCTCGTTCTCTCTTCGTTGCTCTCGCGCGCCCGCGCGCTCACGTTCAACGTCAATTGGGCCGGCCTCCCTTTCCGCTCATCTTCCCCCTCACCTCGTCTCGCTCCAGCTCCATGCCGCGTGACGTTCGCGTTTCGTTTCGTTTCGTTCGGTTTCGTTCCGTTCTGTTCTGTTCTGGTCTGTTCTCCCCGATTCGCCGATTGGTGTCTCCGTTTGGCGCAGTGAACGCGGGTACATATCTCGCGAACAGGCCTCGTTCGCTTTCTTTCTCACTCTTTCTCTCTCGGTTATGCTCGACGGGCACGTCATCGCGTTGTTGCTCTCGATTATGTCACTATGCTGGGCGACACATCCCGCGGAGAGTCATCTCCTCGTCTCCCTCTCTCTTTCCCACTTTCTTTCGATGTACAGGTCGGCAGTTGTGTGTATGTACGAATGTCGATCTCTCTCTCTCTCTCTCTCTGAATCGTGCTCGTTCTCCGTTCTCACCTCGACCGTGCCTCCACCATAGGAACAAGCGGGTGCGCGCGACCGTCCGCCCTCACCGACTGTCTCGCCCACTCTCACCCACTCTCACCCACTCTCACCCACTCTCACCCGGTCGCGCGATCTAGTGCAATCAGTGCTATTATATTAATATTTATGCTCCCGCCACCCTCGGCGAGAGCGACCCTCTCGCTCTTTCTCCGCGCGAAAATCCAATCGAAAGCCGGCCCTCCTCTTTCTACCTCCTCTACAGTCACCCGCAACCCCCTGACCCCGCCGCCAACCCTCTGCCGCGCGCGCGGTTTCAACGCGCACCGCCTGTCGACAGTCGCGCTTTTTCGCTCGGGGAGGTCTGACATTGCCGAATGCCGACTTCCCGTCGGATATGTTGTTCGTTTCGAAAATTGCTACTTCCCGATGCTAGACGGCCTACCGGGTGGGGATTGGTATTGATATTCACCCGGAAAACCTAGTTCGAAAAGAATAACGAATGTTTGCAGGGGATGATTAAATTCAGCCTCACTTTCGACTCTAGAGAATTCTAGTTTATACTGACTCGTAAAATAAGGGTTTTTTTCAGCTTCGTGGTAAAGCTAGAAGATTCATTGTTCAAATCCCTATTGCCAAATACACATCATATAGTAATGTAATAGAAACATCGATAGAATTGTATAGATAAATGGGAAGATAACTATAACTTATAAATTCATCATTGAATTATATTATTCGATTGTTCATTTTTATTAATTCTTTATAAAAATGAACCTACTGTTATAGAATATTAGTAGCCTCGATATTGCCACCCTTTCTAATCTCGAATCCCAAGCGTTAAATTTTCCCTGTATTGGGAAATAAAGATCCTGGCAGTCTTCGGACAAAAAGAGAAGCGTTAAGTAGCCGATTGTTCGAAACTGAGTCCCACATAGTTTCGTATCTGATTGTGAGAACGATTCTGGGTCCCAGGGATTTCGCCTCCGGCGAAAGTTCGTCGCGCACTCGAGCGATTCGGAGCCAAGTAAGGAAGGGTCGTCGCGCGATGGTCGAAAGTCGGTCGGTCTCCTCGGGTCGTAAAGCACGGAGCGCAATGCACTCGTAATTTTCCCCGTGAAGATATGAAAAATCGAGGAGAGCCGCGCGCCACGCCGTGCCACGACTATATTTTATATAATATATTCATTAGCCTTGCTCGTAGGTACGACCTACTTAGTAGTATGTAAATGTATGCACGATAGATTCGATTGTATGTAAATAGTAATAGGAACTCTGCTCGTTTGCATAACGCTCGCCGCCGTTAGCACACTTCGGACTTTCCATACCGCGAAGACGATTATTATTTGATTTACATCGGAGCGCGAGGACGCGTTTCTCCTATATTCTATATGTATACAATACATACATATACGCATGCCATGCCTTTCACGGCTTCCTTTCAGACCTTTATTTATTTATTCAATTTATTAATCACTCTCTTTATTCCTTGATTTATTTATCCACTTAACGAGCAGCGATCTGCTGGATAATTATATTCTCCGGATATATGAAACTTAATACAGGTATTACGTCTTAGTAGAAAGCTTAAAACGTCCTGCGATGCACGATAATTACCTTACGCCTATTGTATATTCGAGTAGAAAAAAATGATGAGTAAAGTGGCTTGAAAAGGTTTCAAGAGTGGAGAAGAGAAATGCAGGTCACGAGTGAACAGTGAGTTCGGTTTACGAGCGATTACGCATCAACAGTGCCACGCGATCCTGTCGCGTGCCCACCGCTGACCAGTGATCCGCGAAACCGACAAATTCTCTCGATCCTCCGCGAGTTGAATTTCATTTGGATCCGGGGATTAAATTGAGCGTCGTAGTTGCACAGTGTCGCACCGGCAACGACAGATGCGAGAGCTTACTCGGGGTGCCCTTTCCTCGAGTGGCTGACATCAGTGCTGGCGGCGGTGATTTTTTTTTTTTGGCTCTATTGGGCACTGGATGGCCCGTGGATTCGGCGGTGGTCCTCTTACCCGAGTGTAATCGGATTTGCCCATGGTTCATTGGGGAGCCTGTTCTAGACCCCCCCGTGGCTCCCCTCTCCGCATGCTGCCTCCTCGAGCAAGTCGAGAATCGCTTTATTTCGTTGCGTTGCGATAGTCGCGGACCTCGCAGATGCCAACTGCCTCCCTCGGCGTAGCGCGATTATTGGTCGTCGTCGACTGGGACGAAAAAGCTGGTGTTGGCTCGCGCATAACCTGCCACATAACGCGGTGCGCGTTCGGTGTAGATGCCATGAATGCATGCAGGCATTTTAAAGAATACGTCGTGGTACTCTTTAATCAAGGTGCACCCACTCCGAGTGACTGCTTGACAACCCGGAAACGCGTATTTACCAGCCGCTAATGGGAAAAGCGCGAGTGCGAGGATCCGCGCGCGCCCGTGCGTCCGCGCTTCCACGGCTGGATACGTGTGCAGTATGTATGTAGATGTATGTACCGTTCTATAAGTAGACACAAGCATCGGGGAGTAAATGCGAGCGAACGGCCCAATCTTCCGGGCGAGCAATTTTTAATGACTAGGATGATGCGTATCGCCTCGCGTCATCGTCGCCAGTCATTGTTCCCGGATACGCCGGATAATTAAACCTCTTTTTAATAAATGCGCTGGCACAAGTGCGCACCAGCCAAAGACACGCTGCTTATCTTACGTGGCGTACCGTGAAATATTTAACGACTGGGGGCGAAACCCCCGTTTCTCCCGTCTCTCTCTCGAGTCGAGAGGTTTACCTACTGGTCGTTCTCTCTCTCTCTCTCTCTTGCTCTTGCTCTTTCTCCACTCGTCGACTCTCCCGCTGAGCAAAAATTGCCGCCTAACGCGAATTGTAGGTTCGATTTCTTTGCACTGCCTCGCCTGCCGATCGAAATTTCATTTCCGATTGCGCGAATTGCCTCCTCTCTTCGACCCCCCCTCGTTCTTTCGACTCTCTCTCTTGAAATTAGATTGTCGCTGGTATTATAAAGATAACCGTCGACTTTATTTCGCGCGTAATAAAGCCAGACGCTAGGGGGACCGAGAGCGACCATTCTCTCTCTCTCTCACCCACCCTCGCGCACTTTTTCTCCGACAACACCGAGGAAACTTTCACAAGAAATTAACGTCCGAGCGAGCATTACTGCTCGAGGATTCGCGCTAATTCGTGAACGAGTCTCACAAGTGCGACAATTGCAAAAGTATTAATTGTATCAATCGTATAAAGATCATTAAAATTGATGCGTTAAAGTTCCACGTTCAAATCGTTGGAATCTTCCCGACAATTCTGCACCATTGTAGCTAATTTCGAACACTTTGACGAGTCTAAAGCAGGGGTAGACTGCTCTCGAAGATTGTTAACTCGATTCTCGCATCCACAGAATCGCGGTTGCGTATTAGCAGCAATTTTCCTGGGCATCGGACGTCGTAGGATCGATCGAAAGAAGGGGCGGGTTATAACCGTGGCACGATCGCCACTTCGCGCAGTGGACGTGGGGTGTCTTAACGTTGAATAGAACGGGAGGGGTAAAGAACTCGCGATGGGCGGTGGACAGGGGTGCTAGAAGAAGAGAAACCGAGAGAAAGGGGAGAGAAAGAGCGATAGAGTCAAATAGATAGATCGGTAGATGGATAAAGAGAAAGATAGAGAAAAAAAAAAAGGAGAAGGATATGCAATGGGCTAATGCAGAAATTGCACGAGTGCATCGCGAACCATCGGTGCTCCCGCGAACCGCGGGCCATAGAATTATGCATTATGCCGAATGCACTCGCTAAGCAGTATGATCGACTCGCCAGTCAGCGCAGAGATGGATCATCGCCAGCAGAGCAAGCGAGAGAACGAGAACCGAGCGTCCAGAGTGCAAGAACAAGATGCAGAAAATGAAAAGCGGGAGAGAAAGAGAGAAAGGGTACGAGCGAGAAGCAGTGCCTATATTCACTGGAGGCCAGCAGAATAAATAGCGAGGTTGAGAGCAAGAGGATAGTCCGCCAGCGGATGATTTTCGTGATTTCATGATTCGCGATATCGAGGGGGTTCACCGCGCCGCTCAGGGTAACGAGCCGATCGTGACTCGCTGCTTTTCTACGGTAGCTCTTAGTCGCAAACTCCACCAGTCGAGAATCTCTCGGTGGACCGCGACTGTGACCACCATACCTTCGTATCCTTCGCTATAGAACTCATGCTCTTCGCGCTCTATTATCCTGACAATCCTTCATTTTTTTCTCGACAGTCGAACAGGCTTCCGTAACGGGATCCGAACGAGTGTTCGTTTCGCGTGGGAAATTAGAGAATCATATTCTGGTAAGATAAATTTGTAGTAACAAGCTGAATATTATAGTTTATAAAATTTGTCAATTTCACTTTTTACCTTATCCTCTATTTGTTTATAAGCATTATGAACAACGTATCAAGGACAGTTATCGGTTAAAGAAAGTTGTAGTAGCGAGCGAATAAAGATGTTCCCATGATTGAGTTCTCTCAGAAGTATTCTCTATCCGTTAGCTCGCGTTGCTATCCCCAAACGGCTGAAGAAGATAAAGAGCGGCTGTGAGCGGAAAGGTAGTCGTAGAGGAGCATTGTTGCGCCGAACAGTAGCATAAGGATCGCGAATGTAGCCAAGTAGAAACAGGAGTCGTGAAGCACGAGCAAGCTGGTAGCTGGCCAAGTAGGTGGGGTGTAGCTCGTTTCACGAGCAGAGGAACTGCCACTTTATCCCAGTGGCACTTATCCACTGGCTCGCCTCTAAATCGGCCGAGGCTCGATAGAGGCCTCGATCGCTTTTCGAGCGATCGCTGACCCCCAGTGTGCGCGTATGTACGATCTAACGCAGGAAAGCACATGAGAAAATCGTTTTCTCTCCGCCCCCTTTTTGTCCCTCGTGTTCCCTGCAGCTTTGGCTCGATCTCTTCTCGACCGGAGGGATATCGCGCGGCGAGCACCTACGCGAAGTGCCAGGCCGCGCCGCGCCGTGCCGCGCCACACCACACCACACCACACGGTTCCTGTCCTCTTTTCTCCTTGTTTACACGCTGCAAAGCAAACTGACGAAGACCCCGATCCCTGCGATCGATCGATCCTCGAGCGGCGGACCTCCCCGAGGATGGAAAAGAACCGCGGGCTTGACCACTACTCAGCGAACAACGCGGGAATTTATCGTTGCTTGCACCGACCGTGGAAAAGAACGCATCATTCGCGTACTACTCGCGGAATGTATACACTCTGGATTCACTGGTTAATACACATTTCACTTGTTCGAAACCCTGTTAGAACCATGTAATACCCCCGCTTAACCTCGCTGATCTATTCCGCTGATTTCTATCGATAATTTTCTCTTCTTTCTCCCAACGCCGATTTTGGCATCGGGACAAGGGGTTTGTTTCCGTGGGAATTTATTCCGATAGGTACATACTTGTGTATTTTCCACGCTGTCGCTAATCTCTTAAATCGAACGCGTTTATTCTTCCGCTGTTTACTCTACACGCATCCCTCCGTTCGCTCGTTTACCCCCGATCGCGTCGCGAGAAATCGGATCGTTGCAACAGGCGGAGTCGAGAGAAGTTAAATCCGTGGAGAGAAGAAAGAAAGAAAGAAAGAAAGAAAGAAAGAAAAAAGGATCGTTGCTGGGAGATCGGTGTAGAATGGTGTACCGCCAACGCCGCCGTCGCCACTGATGATACGTTTTAGTTTCGGGAGGAAAGGAAGGGAATCGGCGGGTGCGCAGGGAGAGCAGGAAATCGGATCGCATGTCTACCTCGAATCTTTCCGCCATCTTGGGAGAATTCTTTCCACGGTAGCGAGCCAAGCGACGAGCGGCGAAAACCGAGCTCTGCGATTACATTCCCTTATAAATATGCAAATATGGCGGCACGATGCACGATGCAGGGAGACGAAAAGGAGGGCGGGAGGGATCGTGGAAGGGCAAGCGAAGAAGAAGAAGAAGACGAAGAGAAAGAGAGCGAGACGCAGAGGAGGGGGAACATGAGGCAAAAATAGAGAGTATCGCGGTAATAATTATTGATTAGGTATTCGTGACTGACTCGCTATTGCTAGAACGGCCCCCGTACATAAGCCGGGGCTAAGTACACCTACTACGGTCTCTCTCTCTCTCTCTCTCTCTCTCGTCGTTTCTCCGCGCCGAGAGAACCACCCTATACCGATTCTCGTGCCCATACTCGTGGTCCCGAACCCACAATGAACCCTCGTACCTGTATAAGTACGCGTCTACGTGCACTACCAGGCCCACGATTGGCACGCACACCAAATTCTCTCTCTTCCTTTTCCTTCCACGATGGAGTCGTCTCAGAGATTTATCGCTCAGCCCAAACTTAAACGAACGAAATCTCCATCGCGAACTAACGTGTTCATCGGGCGACCGACAAACGGGAACCGAACGTCGCCGGACGAAACGGGACCTTGCAAAGACATTCGAGGAATGTGTCGTTTTTTGCACTATAGGGCCATTCTCACTTGGGCGACAGGGTTTTAAGTGGCTATGGAATCCCGCTCCCTGGGGATTAGTCACGCGAGGACACGAGAGCAATAGTGAAAGGTTAAGACTGTCAAACTCTAACGCTCTCAGTTACGTGACACTGATTAAACTCAATAGTTTTTGTCCGTTTGTCCAATAGCTCTGGTTATTGTCGTTGCAAAATTATACCGTAAAATGAGCAACTTTGGCAAAACTGTTCTTTTCACTGAATTAAATTAAAATTAATTGATTTAGCGATGGTATTGGCGGCAGATTAGTAGATTTGAGTTTATAAAATTATATTGGAGAGAGAAGATTGAGTTCCAGTCGCAAAGTTGCGAAACATGGACATACAGCTGAAGTAACTCGTGTCTAAACGAGGGGTAGACGAGCGTAGTTCGGGAGAAACGGTTGTAAACGGAGCGAGAGAGTAAAGACATTTGGCGGAATTGAGAGGAGTATGGGGTTGTCTATGGCGAGGAGAAATTGAGATTGGGATTGGGATCGGGAGCGCGATTCGGATGGGGGGCGGATCAAGAGAACCAGAGGAAGAGGCGGCTGCGCATAATGCGCCGTTCGCGTCGCTCTTGCCCGCTGTTGGCCGTCCATAATTTTGCTAATTCTGGGTATTGGACGAAGCCTCGACTGGATCTCGGCTACCAGTCTTTACTCGGTCAATTTTCTTCTCCGCCGCGCCAGGCCGAAGGGCTACGGGGCCGTATCGATGCATTAAGGGCGTCTTCCTCGAGAGAAAAGAAAACGATCCAGACTACGTTTTACGTACTCCTTAATCTTTATCGTCACGGGATCCGAGATCGCGTGAAAAAAGTCTTCTCTCGGGCCTTCCAGTCAAAATTTATTTCGTTGATTTATCTTGATTCGCTCGTATAGCCTCTTCCCTTCGCCTCGATCTACATATACATATGTATACACGTTCCGTATCCCGCGCTACTGTTTGACCCAACGAAACAATACGATTCTTCGTGAAAACGAGCCGAATAAAAACCTTCCTCTCGGTTGATACTATTGTCGTGTTACTCCTTTGGATCTCTGCGTTACAAGTGCATTCATAATTCCCGGGCCGAGTTTTTTCCTACTGAATTTGACAGGAGGCCCGGCAAGCCGAAAAGCAGGTTTTAAAGAACTCTATTAAAAACATACTCGTACACTCGGCTACGTTCAAATTTAATGCAAAGTCCAGTCTGCATTTAGCGCGTCTCTTCGTGACCTCGAAACTGGAAGAATAGCGACCCAGATCTCGTGGGGACCGAAATTCGGGCATCCCCGATGCGAGAATGCCAAAATTCTCGTGAGGAGTGAAAGCTGTCGAGAAGAAAGAATGCCAGAATTCTCGCTGAAACACAGGGTGAAAAGAAACAGGAAGAAAGGGTTGCAACCAAGGGAGAGAGAAAGAGAAATGTTTCGGTATGATAGTCGAGAATGCGAGAAAGAGCGAGAGAGAGAAAGAGAGAGAGAGTGAGTGAGAAAGTGAGAGATTGAGCGCATTTAGCGAATAGCGCGGCGCAACAGAGCGCAGGAAAGCAGAGCGTGCTGCTGCGCACGGCATTATCATTCACCCTGGCCATTATCCATCCACCAGCACCATCGACGATCCAACCCCTATCCCCTAGCAGCTCTCCCTGCCTACCTACCTACCTACCTACTATCCCCTTTCGCATTCGACGAGATGGAAATTTAGCGGAATCATTCGCGATTTACGACGGGGCAAACGCGCCAGCTACCACCCCACCTTCTCTACATCCTACATCCTACGTCCTACTCGTACTCCTCTCGTCGACATACCTACCTTACTTCCCTACACTCGGCCTGTCCTGCCCCTCTACAGTCTCTACACCGAGAACACGCACGCTAGTCTGGTTTATTTGCCTCTTCTGATGTCAGTGATAACTGTACGTATTCTGCCGACGGTGCAATTCGATCCCGATACATCCTCATCCTCACCGAAGGGCACCTTCTTTTTGACAAAGCTGTCTTTGGCAACAATTAATCCTCGGCACTTATAATTTTTTCCAAAAATTAATTAATTAGAAATATTCTTAGTAATTTTTCAATGAGACACATTTGATATGTTATATGGAGTGGTAATAGACACCGTGCGATATTGACGTAACAAATGTACTCTTATTTATTAGTTTTATTTATCGATTACCTACGAATCGTTTACTCGGCAGTAAAAAGATAACGACACGGCGAGAAGCCGAAGAATCTTGACGTGTATGTGTACCGAAAATGGTACACACAAAATGGAAGACGTGTCAATTGGGCGGAGAGAAGCAGCGATGGTATTTTGACTAGTAATTTATGGGAATGTTGACGTATAGTTGGAGTGTCGCCAAGAAAGCGACTTTCGAATTGTCGAAGCGAGCGAACTTGCCGGCTAAGAATCTAGTAATTCCACCAAGGAATCTTACTCCGTTAATATCCTGTCTGTTAGCGAGTCTTACCTGAATTAAAGATGCGTCTCTCGTATCGAAAGATCGTTCGTAGCTTGAAAAATGAATGAGCAGCAGTTGGAAAAACATTAAGGATTAGAGGAGCGAAGTTTAGCAAAGAACTAGCGATAAGTGGCGCTTCGCTCAAAAGACAAAATTGCAAACTATCAATTGTCAACTATCAAATTTGCGCTGGTAGATCGTTCCAAGTATCATAAACACACGAGTCTCAATGCGAAGAATCATTAGAGGCCAGCAACGGCAGTACCACGGCACATTTCGCACGATGTTTTTTCCAAACGAGTCGTCTAAGCACCGAGGCCGAAAGTGTAAATTAGTGTATGTAGTTGGGTATGCCGTGGTTCGCGAGGTTTACGCTGCTGGCAGGAGGCCCCTCTGTTTTATTACGCGGCGCGAGGTCCGTATCGCAGCCGCCGCGGTTGTTAAATTTAATTTACAGGCTTGTTTCTGTAGAACTTTATATTTCCCATTAGCGGGATAAACTGACCCAATTTCGACGGGGCTCTCCTCACTTGGCTGCTCGCGACGCTGATCCGCGCGGAGAGAACGAGGGTAAAAGAAGAAAGAGCCAGTCGACGATGCCGGAAAGTAGACGAGCAAAGAAAAGAATCCACACCTACGATCTAGAAGCGCGATGAATTACTCTCGGCGCGTTAACTGCTTCCACCGGCAGAGAACTGAAGCTTCGCCCGCGGCCGCGAAAGAAAAAAGCGTTTTTCTTCGAATTTAAAAAGCCGACGAAACTCGGCCCTCTCGACTCACCGTGCCGCACCGCGCGCAAGTGAGGAACCGAGCACTCGACCAAAATAAATGCCCTCGAATGTGACTCGTGGCAGCTTGTAATCTCTGCTCGCGCAGTCATTTCGAGCGGGAAAGTAGCACTTCTCGATGCATATTGTACGAGAGAAAACTTTGAGTTTTCGCTCGATAGTATTTAACTGGAACGCGAATTAATTTGGTTATCGGCGATATTTTTTTCTTTCATTTATTAACACAGCGCAGAATTAGACCAGCTGGGCTACAGTTGACCCGACTATAAGTGGTTTCTCGAAATCGGAATTAAATTCTTCAAAGTGGAACGTGTTTATACTGGCTATTCCTCATGTTTTTTTTTACGGAATATACATATTTCCGAGTAGAGATTCTGGCCATTGCCACCCAAGTTGTCTTCGCTTTTCTTCCTTTCGCGCAAATTTAGTTTAAATCCGCAAGTTAGCTCCAATTGACAGAACTCTCTAATACAATGCAATAGGATAAAAATAATTCTTCAAATTCGGAAACATGAAAAAGAAAGCAAAAAGTTCTCGTCTTCCTGGTCATCGTCGTGGTTGTCGCAGTAACGATAAAAGGCTTAGCAGAGTGTAAACTGTCATAAACAGAGGAGGATTTCCTCGAAAGAGTGTAGGAGCTTTCGCGGAGAAAAAATTGCAGGGCGCTCGTAAAAAGGAGGATTCGCGAATTACACTAGTGGTCCGATAACAAACGATTCCTTGCAACGCGGGATTGCAGAAGCTGGTCCACAACGCGACGGAGTTGGAAGCACAAACCCGGACAAGACTCGTATTTCATAAATGATTAATTCCCGCGGGAGAGAGCGCGCGGCCTAACGAGAAACGGCTGATGGTAATTGCGCCGCCGCGCCGGTGAAACACACCGTTCACGCATAAAAGTAGCCGCAGAGTTCCTCTGCCTCCGGCGAAGCTTCTACAATCAGCCCTTTTACTTCTCTCTCACTCTCTCAAGTTCTACTTCAGATTTCTCTTTTCTTTGTTACTACTTATTTTTATTTAACGCGTTCACGACCCTATTCAAGCTCGTATTCTAACAATAGCCTGATCAAGAGACTAATTCTTCACTGACTCATTTATTAATTGGTATACAAATAGCATTAAACGATACAAATACGCGAAACTAGTTAAATTTCGTTCATAATGTTTATTGACATTACGATCTGCCTTTTATGATTCCTCATTCGTACGTTATTATTTTTCTCGTATAAATTCAACGGTGACACAAGCGCGACACAAAGTAAAATTAAATTCCGCGGACTTTCTCTCTCATTTATTGGCACCTCTTCTCTTTGATTCTCGTGGCCTTCGAGCCTCTTTATTTCGCGCGACGTCCACGCGCGCAAAGTGGTAGGTAATTAGTTTATAACGCGCGCGAATCATGTAAACCTGACTGGGCGTCGATTAAGTGTTCGATGCGAGAGTGATGTGAGAACGATGTGGCCGATGCCGGTGCGTTGTCGCGAGCAGGAGACCGTGAAATCGAGAGACGAACGCGAACGGAGCACGTAGTGGTACCTTGTGGCCCAAAGCGAGCCTCGAACTAAACGACCACGACCGATCAAGGTTCCCTTACAACGCAAATGACGAGCCACCGCATCACTTTATCCCATGAATCTCTTCGCCTCACCCACCCCTTTGCTCTTGTTTCGCACCTGACCGATAAAGTGATGCTGGTCTACTCTTCGAAAGAAACCGTAATTCCGTCATTCGAGACAAAGAAGAAAGTTTAATTTTGCATATTTATTATAAAATCAAAATATGAATCGAAAGTGTTGCTAAAAAGGGAAAGAGAATGATTTTATTATAGTCAAGTCAGTTTCGAAGTCAAAGCTGTCATTAGACTTTTTTTACGCACGGTCGAGCGACCTTGCGTGCGATCTTCCGGTCTCGTCGACAGGGGAGGTTACGAGCGAGCGACTTATAACTTTCGTATTTCCTTCCACGGTCGCGTGGAGTCGGCTCGAACGCATCTCTACCGGGCGCACGAGTCCATCATTTCGCGCGGGAGTCGCGGGAGTGCCACTGTTCTGTCGGTAGCCGACGAATACGGATAGCACTACCAGCCGCGTGCGCGCGTATAGATCGGGAATGGTAACGACAGTGGCAGGAGATACTGACTATGCTCACGGTCATCATTCTATAGAGAGGTAGTCGTGTCAGTGTACACGTATACACATGGGTATAGAGATGGGTATGCATATACATCGTACGTGTATACGTCGTACGTGTAAAAGGGTGTAAACGAACGAGTGGCAATAGAGGCGGGGCTGTAGATGCGTACTCGGGTGCATGCCTCGCTTTCTAATCATGCATAGAGAAGTACTATTACTTCTCGGAATCCGTCTGCCTATAATCGATCAGTCGGGTTATAAATTTTTCCCCGGCGAAACATTCCCATTTCTCTCCACCTTTCAACCCGTAGTCCTGCCCCTTACCCCGTTCCTCGAGTCCTGCTCAACGGCCACATCCCTCGGACATCGATTCAATTTTCACAGATGGAGATCATACGGCACGATTCTACGCGATTCCACGCGCGGGTGTGTCTATCTACCTGTCTATGCGTGTGTGTGTGTAGTCTACGCGATACACACACGAGGTTATGCTAGATTCATCAATATTCTAGGCTCGCTATAGGCCAAATTCTGGCGTTTCTTTTTTCGCCAGCTCCTACCTATGCATATGCGCGTGAATAGTTGTACCTTCTTACCAGAGCCCAGTGTAAAGTATTATTACGTATCGATCTCACGATATCCCAACTATTTTCCGAATCGTGTTTCTTTATTGGTTATCGCTCGATCGATCCGGTTGTACTAATTGAAAGGCTAGTCGTAGAACGATACTTTCGACCGAGTGAGAAATGAGATAATGAGTATCTTAGCTTACGAGAAATACAGAGAAAGAAGAATGACAGATCCACAGTAACGAGGAACAAGCAAATCGACGAATCCGAGTGCGAAGCGTAGGGTATTGCACGGAGCGATCGCGCTCCTAATTTATGTATCGCCTCGTAAAGGCACGTTTTAATTACTTTTCCCATTGACGGACAAATTGCCGGGATAGAATGGCGGTTTGCGGCGATGGCGGTGAGTCGCGTGAGAAAGGAAAAGGGCTCGGGAGCGAGAGGCCAAGGGAGGCGAAGAGGAGAGTTAGAGGAGAACGAGAGAGAAGGAGACCTTTCCACGAGAGTGGCACGTTCCGTGTTCGGAAGGCAGGGAACTCTATATACTCCATTCGGAAAGGTTCAAAGCTTAGTAACGTGCATTATGATTGCATAACTGTAAAACGGTTATAGCGCGCTTGATACTCGGGGAAAAATTGACGCGTAAAGGTAGTCCGGCTCTCTCTCTCTCTCTCTCTCTCTCTCTCTCTCTCTCTCTCTTACTCTCCCTCTCTTTCCGTTTCGCAGGAAAGGCGAACCTCGCCACCCGCGCGGCGGCTTTAATTAAATTCTGCAGCAACCAAACGGCTGAAAAGCCACCGTGGCTGTCGCTAACCGTTAGCGGACTCTGCTCGCCACGCCGTGCCACCCAAACTACCTTTCCACCGGTTTCCTCTCGATCCTCCAGCTCCCATTCGCAATCGTCATAAAACTCGCTCTGTTCCCCGACCGGATCGGTTCTCCCGCTGCTTCTTTGACTCTGACGATCCACGAGGCGCCTCCTCGAGCAGAGCTACACAAACTTTAATCCAATTGGTCCAGTTTGTTCAATTTGTTATTCAAGATATCCTCGAATTTTTCCCTCACGTTTTACTTTTTATTGAACAACATTGCTTATTACTTTATCCGAAGGTGCAACAATCTAGTTATTTCCATAAGTGAACTTGTTCAAGCTCGGACTAATAAAATTAAAAGTGAATTGTGAGCGTCGATCCGTGAATCGTCAAAACTAGTAAACTGGAGCAAAGACACTACTACGGTGGATTGGGTTAGACGAATGTAGGAGATAGGAGCGTACGAACATAAGAGAGAGAGAGAGAGAGAGAGAGAGAGAGAGAGAGAGAGAGAGAGAGAGAGAGAGAGAGAGAGAGAGAGAGAGAGAGAGAGAGAGAGAGAGAGAGAGAGAGAGAGAGAGAGAGAGAGAGAGAGAGAGAGAGAGAGAGAGAGAGAGACAGATGAGTGGCTGGATACTTTGAGACGTCTGCTTGGCGAAGAGTGGTACATTGGCTGGCTCTACTTCGCTCTGAACTCGAGTAGAAGGCACAATGTTGCCGTGCCGGCTCGTTTTCCGCTCTTAGTTATAAGCCCGTGACGTTCCCATGGCATAAACAAAGCGCAACCGCCAATTCCGAAGATGAAATATTATAAGTAATAACATATAGCTATATAGGGGGGGAGCAGCCAGCGAACCCGACTACGTGTTCCTCTCGAGCAGGCGGCCTCCTCTCACGGGACCCGGAGAGAACGGGATAATAACACGGCACTAAACCATACGCCCGATACGCCGTACCTACATATAATTGTATAATTATTATTAATGATATCGAGTCCCTTACCGGCTTAAACGCGCCAAGATAGCCAAGCCATACCGATCTGACCGGCGCGGCAGTACGTACTCTTCTACTACTCCTACTACCAGTCCACCTTTTGCAGCTATTCTCACTCTGTTTCACCTTTCATTCGTTTTCATCTTTTTTGCCCATTGATCTTCCTCCTCACATTTCCTTCACGCGCAAATACATTGCATGTATGCACTATGTAGGGTTCGCTGCGTATCGTAGCCTCGGTTGCAAAATTGCACAGCTCGGAAATCGCGAGAAAAAAATGTTAAACATTTCTACTTGTGTCTGTTCTTAATAATTGCCGAAGGCTGAAAACGCCTTGAAGAACTGTAGAATGTTCTGCAGGGTGATTTTAAATGGGTATATAAAATTCGTGGGTGATTTTTTTAAAGAGCAAGAAAATCTTCGGTCGACTCGATGGGTTGTGGATCTCCGGTAGCAGAAACTACTGGAAGGGGAAGGAGGGTGAAGAAAGGTGGCGATTTGCATTTTTAGTTGTGCCGCGATGAGGTGCTCACCGTTTTCCAGGGCACACGCTCTCAAAGAGCACTTATGCTAATGCGAGATCTTCTTCCGTGCGGTGCGAGAAGATCACCGAGACCTTATCGCGAGATCGCGTTTAATCCGTGGCGAGTGCTGTCAATTTTTACGATCGTGTATTTAACGGAGATTTCGACAGAGATTTCGACGGAGATTTCGTAACAGGTGAGAACCGGAGTAAGTGTCGAGAGACTGAGAATTCTTTATCCGAAATTTTCAATAAACTTCCACTTTACATATTTGGGAAGTTGGTCGTAACGCGTTAAAAAGTGACTGAATTTCCGAAATATATGGGAACTATCTTTGGAAGATTGTATTGCGAGATAATTTTATTTCGAGGGAAATTAACCGAGAAAGACGAGTGGCTCGTGAAAGTTTCATAATTACAGATCCGCAGCGAGACTCGAAGATATCATACGTGGGAAACAATCTGCATATTGTAGCTATTTGTATCCCATAGCGAGACTAAATCAGCTGAATCGGTTTCCGATAGCGTGTGAAAATATCGCGTGGCTTGGTAAAAAAACTGTCGAATCAATGGGTTAAACCGGTCGCTGACTAGAATTTCAATTACAAGGAGAGTCCAAGTCATACGATGCAGAGCTAGCCAAAATCCTCTTGTAATTCCCTATTATTTTCCACTTTCCTGCTTCACCCAATTTGCCGGCGACGCGCGACGTCTAGTCTCTCGACCCTGAGCGAGTGGAATTGTGTCTTCGAACCGAAGGAGCGCGCGAGAAAGCAGGAGAAGAAAAAGTCAGAGAGAGAAGAAGTTCGGAGACCAGAAAATGATATTCGTCACGAGCCCGAGAACTCGGTTCCATGAGAAGGGGAGAAGCGGCCAGAGAGCCGAACGAACGCGAGTTTCCGGTAAAAGCGAGCTCGCGCAAGAGAGACGTATGTGACTCATTCAGGATTCCCTTCCTCCGCTCAGAGATAAAGGGATCCCCGATCTTCGAAAGCTCGTAATCGTCTCAACTCCCTCGCATTCGTGCTCGCGCAACCAGTTTACCTTCGATAAGGCGACGCCAATTAATTTCTCATCGTATCAGCAAACATTAGGGCAACCTGTCGCGCCCGATCCGGGAGAAAAGATGAGCAAAAAAGAGAGAGAGAGAGAGAGAGAGGGAGAGAAAGAGAGCGAGAAAAAGAGTTTTGCCGTGGCGCGCCGTGACAAAAGATGAGGAACGAGCAAAGAATGAGAGGTGGAAGCCGAAGAAGAGTTCGCGCATGGAATATTAAGAGCTGATTAACATAAGGGGACAGAAGCGTGCGTGTCTTTGCGATCGTGACGACGTTATCGATTGTCGCCGAGTCCTAGGTTCAGGCACGTCTCGTCTCGCGCCGTACACACGCACTCGCGAGGAAATACCGACAATGAGCAGGAGGTTAAAGACACGCGACAGTGCTCGGCTACGGATTCGAAGGGTTTCGGGAGGGACAGCACACGTACGCACACGTATCAACACACTGAGACCTCGGTACACGCAGGTGGAACAAAAAGAATCGCGCGAGGAAAAGAATTGGCAGAGGAGGAGGAGAGCGAGGAAGGACGGAGAGAGAAAAGGAAGAAGAGACGGCGAAGAGAGCTCGCGGTATTGTCAACCACGAAGCTATATACCAGTGTGTACCGTGTTACTGGTAACCATAACTGTACCTGCATTCCGATCTCCTGAATAACGCCGGAATAATACGGCTGGAAAAAGGATGGGCGTAGTACACTAGGTACGCGACTCTCGCTGCCACTTGTCGATTGCGACAAGGGTTTGTTTCGCGGTCATTCGCGCGTTATTCTTTTATTTTGTGCCTTGGGACTTGAGACCCTTCGCCCCGTCTTGCCTTGTCGCGATGGATTACATTACGACTATGCTGACCGGCGCAATATTTAAACGGTACGCGTACCCACTGAAACTCTATCCGCTGACCGCCGCGTCTGCGACCACTACTGACCAACGCCGACCACCTCCGCTCCCGCTCTTAACTGCCCGCATCATTTTTTCCCTGAGACTTTCCTTGCCTTGACTTGCCGGCAAACCTCTCCGTTTATGCGGCTCTAACCACTTCTGACTTACTCGCGTCCTCCGCTGAGGATATTTCACTGTGTTTTGAGCGTAATCCCCACTGGGAGCTTTACTCGCTCTTTCTCTCTCTCTCTCTCTCGAGTGGTTCTTTTCTTAAATCAGCGAACAGAATAATCGCGCTAGTCTCATTTAAAAGAAACACACTTTTTAAGCTCGCGAAGAAAACGAACTCCAGAATCCGTGATATTCGCGTGTGGTCTTACTTAGCATGCCACAAAGGTCGACGGTGAGGTTAATCCTTGGTCAGTTAATTGTCCTGAAAGGTTCACGGTGGCGCGAGCCGCGCGCGCGCTTGGCGATGAAAGAGAGAGAAAGGGAGACAAGCTCGTCAACAGGACAGTTTGACTCCTCGTTAAAGTAAAGTAGCCAGCGGAAGCCGAAGAATCCCCATTTCCGTGAGACGCACTGACGACGACAACGACGCTTGGAGTCGGTTTTCGAGTAGGAAGGCCAGCGTGGTTGAGAGAAAGAGATGAGAAACAGACCACCGGGGGCGGGCAGTGGGCCCCAGAAGAATCATTAAGACAGATTTTCCGGCACGCAGGTCGCTGATTGCCTCACGTAGGGCGGTTACGCGCGATCATTCGGTTCAATGATAATTCCTCCGGACGGTAGGGTGGCGTGGCACGTCTGGGAGCAGCCGCAGAGAGTGCAGCGCATCGAGAGAGAAAAAGGAGACGGAAGATGACGGCGAATATGACGGCGAAGATCACTGTGGAGAATAGGGGGGCCTCACGGCGACCGAGGAAACGGACAAACGGACGCGGACCAAGGGAGCGATCTCTGCGATCATACGCAATTACATGCTGAATCTTTAATGGAACGTTTCGAGCCTGGAATTAGTCGAATGCCATGGAAAGCTATCGCCACGTAATGTAGCGTTATCCTCTCTACCTTGGCCGCACCGCGCAGCCTGTGTTGGTCAGCATCTGTTCACTCTCAAACAATTCGTCTCTTCCTCTTGGGGTTCTCTCCCCTCTTTTCTCCTACTCGCGGAGCTCCGTCCGTCTCGCGAAATGAGAATCGAAATCCCTTTGCTTCGAAAGTATTTCTCCTTTGCCGTCGAGAAAGCTCAGAATTTGGCGAAATGCAACAAATGTGTTGTATCACTGAATTATATACGGTTCTCCCCGTTCTATTATCTTCCCAAATCTTACGCGAATGGATAGGAAAATATTGTGCTCCTCGAAAGAAACTTTCGAGGCAAGTTAATAGATAGATAGAGAAAGGCGGACAGATAGATAGGTAGGCAGACAAATGGATGGCTAGATAGGAAGAGAGAGAAAGATTTGGAGCGATCGCTCGAGGCTCGGAAGAGAATTCCTCGAATTGGCTCGGAACCGCGAAACTGCACGGATAAAGCGAGGTTTTTTTCTCGGTTATTAGAAGGATCGGGCGTTAATCCTTGGACGGTAACGCGTCGTCCCGGAGGAAAGAGCCCCGAAGCGAGCGTAAAATGACTTTCCAAAATTCGAAATTCCGGACGAGAGGCAAGCGATAAAGCGGGCCCGGCCCGTTTCCAGCGGGCACTTAGATACCACAATTTGCTAGATGGTCGCCCTGGGCGACCCATCCACTCCGGCAACCTTTGCTTTGTGTCTCCGCCGCGCCGGACAGGACAGCAGGGGAATTCGATTTAACTACCACGCGCCCGGAAACGTCCCGTGCGTGTGCTCTCGCCGCTCTTGCCGCTCTACCCGTTTCCCGCCGATTCTACAGGGTGCACGCGAATTCGGAAACTTTCCTCTGACTCGTCGCTCCTGAAGAACGCACTGTCCACTTCGATCTCGTGAGCTTTTCCACTCTGATTCGTCGACCTCGTCTTTGTCCCCGGTCCACGGCCCATTTTCCTTCGGCGCAGCCTCCTCCAATCGATTCTCCTCGCGATGACCCGCAAATTGGCAGAATTAATCGAGTAACTGGCGAAAAAGGCTAATTGATCGGAGAGGTACGATCGAGAGAGGGTGAGTTTTCGGGCGACCCGGCGCGAGCGCGACTAGGAACACGAGCACCCGGTAGGCGGTTTTGGCCGAGCGCGCCGAACAAAGGCGAGGTATGCATATGCACCGCATCCCTGGTCTATTCGCCATGGAAATGCAATGTAATTTAATGCAGGACGTTTGACGTTGGTACTCGATGTCTTTGCAACAAGCGGTACACGGGTCAGTACATATGTTTGTCCTTTCGGAAGGGTACCTTTCGCCGCGTTACCGGGAGTTTGTAAAAGGCGATCGTCCCTCGAAATTGTGTTTGCTCACCGGAAAAAGGCCCCTTTACCCAGGAATAAAGACGATAAGGCTCGCTGACCGAATGTCCGAAGAGACAGGACCAAACGTAGAAAATACCCCCAAGACAATTCTGAACGAAGGAATAAACTGATTGTGAGAGAATTAATAATTCGATGATTATTAGAAACATTGGGAGTCCAGTATACATACGTGAAATGAGGGGTGATAAGAGGGAATGAGAAACAAGAGCCGCGAGCAAAGAGCGAGAGGAGAGAGAAAAAGGAAGAAAACGTTTGATCGCGAGAGGCAAAGCTGTGCTCGAATTTATAAAATATCATTAATCTTGAAGTGTTCGGGCCTTGGTAACGTTCCGCTGGGCCCTGATCGCAACGTGTGTTTATGCCATCTCACGGGACCGCTTAGACGTGATTTATCGTAAGAAATTATCGGAATGCTAGAAATACCGTATCATTATCGTGCATCTCGCATCGTCGGGCGCGTACGCGGAGAATTTACAGCTAGGAGAGAAAAACGATCCAGCAGGATCGAGGATCGAGCGTGACGGATTAACGTTAGGAGCGCGTATGTACTTTTTTCTCTATCACGATTCTTCTCTTTCTCTCCGAAACGAGAAGCAAGCCCTCAGCTGTGGTACCGACCGCCACAACCCCTCGTCTCCACCCTCGTGAAAATGTTCGAACTTTTTTTCGCGGTTCGACCGAGCGACGGCTCCTGCTTCTTGCTCCTAGGTCGCAGGCGTGCGTGTGGACTGCCACGTTGGGACCGCGATCATTACCGCGTGAAAGAAACAAGTCGCTCGACCGGTGTGCTGGCTCGATTAATTCCAGCTCGCAGTTAACTATCGCCACTTCGAAAAAGCGGCCCTTTGCAAAAGAAACGAAGCGCCGCCACGCACAATTAGTAAATTCTGTGGAACTTTCGAAGGCGTTGTCTCCAATTCTGATATCACCACATTTTTCACCGTCCAGGATTATCGTCACTAAACTGGACACTTTTTTCCAGAATCCTCTATTGCATATCTTAAGAAGGAAACGGAATGCTTTTTTCAGCTTTCTAAAAATTTATCCTCCGTTCGTAACGTCGGAAAAAGTGTTGCAGAAATAATTCGAAGGTTTCGCCAATTATGCAACGGAAAGTGTTATCGAAACATCAGTGGTGCGATGGTTAATTTGCAATTTCAATGTTGGACTTTTTGTTGGGGTAAAGTGGAGAGAGAAAGGGGGGCGGAGAAAGGGAGGGAGAGAGCGACAGTTGTCGAGAGATTTAATGAAACGATGTTGCGTTAGGTGGTGAAGCGAGACCCGGTGGTACTGGCTGGGCCGGTGGCTCGGTCGGTGGCTCGGTCGGAGGCTCGGTTGGTGCCTCGGGGCCATCAGGGGCATCAGGGGCAGGGGACCGAGAGCGCATAGCGAGCCACAATGCACCACTGTTGTCGCAATTGTCTCGTTACAAGTAACAATACACCTCGGCTGACCTAGAATTCATGCCAGTCTCTATTGAAATCTGCATTCGTGAATCGAAGTGCAATCGCGGCAACATGCAAACGTTCCGCCGGCGCTGGTCTGTTGCGAAATCCTTACGGTGGCAATCAAGTGCGTCCACGCCACCCGCCACTGCGTGCGAATCGACACGACCAATCGTTGGTCGATCGCTTCATCGGTTCTCTAGACTTTTCCTCTTCCTCCATTTCGTTAGATCGAGAGTCTTCGGACGAATCTTACTTCTCAGTATATAATTCAATTAGCAATAAACAGGACAACAATAAAGTTGAAAATTTGAAAATCGCATCTTTTAGATTCTTAGAAAATCCCAACGTGCTATGGAAAACGTTGGTAGATGAAAGTTGTCGTAAAGTTGACGACGGTATTAGTGGTAGATTGAAGAGAAAGATTGAACATTTCTTCTCTCTTCTACAGTATATCGCATTCTTGCATGATTCCCTCGTAACCATCGTTCAATCCAGGCAACAGAAGAAATCGTGCATTTTCCAACTCGACCCTTTGACCCGACTCGGAGGCTTCTACTTTTCGTCATGCGGGGGATAGCTCGTTGGACTTTAACTCAAAAGAGGTCGTAGAAAGCCTGTTCCCAGGATAGTTTCGATCGTTCAGACTGTCGCATTACGATGGCTACATCGTGTCAGAAGTCGGTAATAATATCGGAGCCATAGACCGTCGAAGGAGCCATCTCCGCCGGTGGGGATCTTTTCCGCAAGCGGTCGAGTTAGCCCTCGCCTAACCGTGGCTATCGATTCGTGGCCGCAGGTGAGAGACCGATGATTACATCGATCGAGTCTTACCTCTCTCCTTGTTTCCCTCGAAGGGAGAGGGTGATGCGCTCGAATCGCAAAGCAGAAGCAAGTTTGCCGTGGAAGCGGCACGGCAGGAGGGAGGACATCAAGAGAGAGAGAGAGAGAGAGAGAGAGAGAGAGAGAGAGAGAGAGAGAAGGATGGGGTAGAAGAGAGGATGCAAGAGCCAAGGGAGGAGCCGAGAGAGCGAGAAGATTAGGTAGTGGTCCGCGAGAGGGATATATAGAAGGGGGATAATTTCGATATTCGGTGGTACCCGGTAGCATGATCGGTGATCCGATAGCATTCGCTTATGCACGGTGTCTGGACGGTGGTGTGCCCCCGGGGCACTGATATTACCTACCCCAGGATGATCAGCGCCTACGTCGCTTGCTCGCTCGCGCCCTCGCGATTCACTCTCTTTCTCTACCTCTCTCTCCCTCGCACCGCAAAACACTCTCGGCTTTATATGCCGAAACTTCGGCTCGACATTTTTTGCGTCTAGCCGCTAGTAAATGCAGGGTGCGCCTTCTCGTCGGTTCGAGACTCGCTCTCATCGGCAACCTCTCGCCGATCCGCGTAGCCCGAGAAATTTGGAACCGGCGAAAAAAGGGGGCGCAAATCCTGGAAATTGCACGGTTCGAATGCAAATTCCCCGTGGTGCCTCCCTTCTTCTACCCACTCAAACGATCCAACCACTATGGTCCAACCGGCGTGATCCTACTGAAAATGCTACTAGAATATTACTTTGCTTAAGAGAACCTCCCCCTACCGAAATCCCGGGTAATTTCTAATAATCGCGATTCCTAGCACAGTTATTACAGGGTCGCGAGTCCCCGTGGAAAGCTCGGCCAGTCGGCCAATTTCCAATTGGACTCAGACCCACTCTTTTTCGCTAGCCTCCCTGTAACGACGTATCGGAAATTTCTTGACATCTGTGAAAGCAAGATTTATTCATTTAACTAGCTGACTCAACGTATCTACATGAATACTGGTAACTCGCAGATCTATCAATTCTCGGGGTGAAGAGACAAAGCCGTGAAGTGGTATCAGGTTGCCGCGTTCATCGCTGCAATAATGCTCGTTGGGGAAAAATAGGAGGCAATTGAAAATGAAGCGCGGTGGAAGGGTACTTTGCGTCGCGTTATCGTCATTCGCAGGGCATGTGCACACACGCGCGCGCGTCAAACAGTGTTGGAGGAGTAGCGCGACAGGGGTAGATGAGCGTGCGTGGTGGCATGCTCCTGTCACCACTGGTCTAACCCACAAATATATCGCTAACTAAAAACATATGGGGTGTCCAGTGAAATTGATGAATTGAGCGTGGACGTCGATCCGGTTGCTTTAAAAGAAAATGTTGGATACAGTAGAATTGTATTCAGTTTCGTTACCGAGACGAGCATTAGTCATTCTACCTTGAAGAACGGGGGTAAGTGGTCCCTAGTGACCGAGATACAAATACGCGCGCGTGTTCCGTCTACGTTGTAATCGGTTGATATTAAGTCAATAAGTAGATTTCCGACGACTTGACCATTACCTTTGATACACCATACACAATATTAATATAAAGTTCAAAGTGGAACACTAACATAAGTTGGTCGAGCAGCCAGTGTCACTTGAAATCCTCTCGATATTTTATTTCCAATATAATTGCCTAATGAAACGCAATCGATCTACAGCCTAGTTGAGAATCCTTCTTTCTTTAATAACAATCGACTGGACGCGTGAGTGAGCTTTATTAAAACTCGTTGCCAGGGACACCCTGTATACGCTAGATCCACGTGTATTCAATATGTAGACCGCGGCAGAGGATATTTATATGTATTATATGAGTGTGTGTATAAATATATATTCGTTTGACGAAGTCAAAGAGGGTAGGGGGAACGCAACAAGTGGCGGTTTTCACGGGTTTTCCCGGGGATGAAACGGAGCGGGCCGCTGGTGGATGGAGTCGAGTCCCACGCCACTTCCACGGCGAAACCACCGACACCACCACCACCACCACCACCACCACCACCTCCAGCGGCTCTAGCCCGCCAGCCCGTGCACCCATCCCACCCCTTAACGGCCACAAAGCTTCTCTCCGGAATTTAAGGGTGGAGAAGCCCTTGCGCAACGGCATGGCACGGCATCGCCACAACCATCGCCGCAACCATCGCCACCTCGTTTTCGTCCCTTTACTTGCTCGCGCATGCCACAGATTGAGATAGGTCGAGCCACACGATCGAGTCTCTCTCGACCTTGCGATTAGGGGATTACACCCGCCGGCGGAAGCGAGAGCTCGCCGAGAAACGACCCTCCGGCTTCCAGTAAGCTAACCGCTGCTCCTCTCTGCGTCTGCGATTCGGAAAGATGAAGACTTTGCTCTCCACCGTGCGGACTTCATTTCGAAGGGATTCTCTTTCGCATTCGCCATGGGGGAGCCGCTCAATGATCCTCCCGCGCTGATTTCGCGAGGTGGGATTGCTGATTACCACGCTGACTGCTCGGTGGATTTATCTCGAATTTCGGACCTGAACACGCTGTGTCGAATTGCAACGAACTAATTGATCGGTAGTACCCTAATCCCTACTTCTAATAATTAGTGTAAAAGGTTAAAGGATCAGTCGAAAATGGTTAGAGGATATGGAATCATTCTAGAATAATCTCAAAGTAATCAATTATTCAGAGCGTGACGAGATTTTGTAAAAATCAGAACAGAAATAATGATAATAATACATAGTAAAAGAGATACTTGCGACCAGAGGCAATTCTCTGAAAGTTGACCCGACTCGACAGAATTTAATCGGGAGAAAGGGACAAGCTAGCAGTGATAGTTGTTCAGCGCAATACATCCAACGTATTTCCGAGTTTAGCGCAGCCGAGCAGAGTGCAGTGCAGCGCGCACTGCTGGAAACCATTATTCGAAATCGGCGGACGCGATTGGCCGGTACGAAGGCACGGAGAGCGGTTCGCATGATTAAGATCATCCAATGATTCCTTCTCTATAATGATAGGCTCTGGCATGCCCGTTTCTGCTCTCCCCGTTGGTGGTGGGGCACCCTGGCAGTCTGAAGGGAGAGGGAAGCATTACGCGAGATTACTAAAAAGAATCTTATGCTAATGAAAATGCCCCGCGTCTTCCTCTCTCCCTTCTCACGTTCAACTTGCCTCTTTTTACCCTCTGCCTCGCTCCCTCTCAATCTTTCCTTCGTTTCATTAAACCTCCGTCACGGTCGTTCCATTCGCGCGGAAAGCGACAGCCCTTTGACTTTTCCTTTCGCAGTATCGCTGCTGAAATCGTTTGCGCAATCGGTTACAAATCGACTGAAATATTAAAAAATTCCTGAAAACTAGATTTAAGAGATTCCGAGAAATGAGTAACACTTATCAATATTCCTCTCGTTAACGACACGCAAACTAGCTACTTTTAAGAAGCAAGAGACGAATTGGAATTGCGGTATCTCGAGACCTTTCTCTCGTCTGTATCGGAGAATTTCACCGTTTAATGGGGAGCATTGGCAGCATTCGATCCCTATTCCACGGAGGTTCGATATACGGTGGAAATGGAAGGGAGGGGAGTCGAAGTAGAATTGACAGTGCGGACGCGGTGGTAAGCTCACGTAGGAGGAAGGAAATAGTGGAGAGGTCCCTCCGCGCGCACGGGTGGCGCGGGAAAGAGCAACCGGGGAAGAGAACGAACCGCGAGGAAGAGAAGGGGAAGGGGACGAAGGAAGGAAGAGTACGAGCTGCGGACTCGGATAAATGGTCCTTCTTATTATTTTCATTACGCGGCTATAATGAAGCATTAACGGTGAAGCAGCTAGGAGTACGAGGACGCCATAGTAGAAAGAGAGAAAGAAAGAACGAACGAAGGAGGGAGCTCTCAAGAGAGGCAGAGGGAAAGTGGCCGATGAGGCAGATGGAGTTGGACGAATTGAAAAAAACCATTTAGCAACTGGCCATTATAATAATACGTGATTCGTTTATCTCATCTTCGTACAGTCGTGCCCCAGCGAATTAGTATTCCCTCGGATCTCTTCTCTCGAGATCTTTCTCCCTCTTGAGAGAGACCTCTCCAGCATCTCGACTCTGACCGCTGGACTCCCTCATCGATCCTCTTGGTGACGCTCTTCTTCCTTTCTCCGGAAACTTTTCTTTGCATTCCTCGTTACTGTTAACCGTCGCTCAAAAACCAGTACAACAATAATTATATTAAAACACATAATTCATTTATTTGAGGAAAAATAGTTTGTACTTTAACAGTTCTTTCGATAAAATTGAAGCAATGGTAATTCGAGGTTAAGAGTGAGATTCTAACGTACAAAGAGAACAAATAGAATCGAGTCGCCCGAGTCGGATTCAGATCGTGGAGAATCTCTTCGGACTAAAATAGACGAAAAGAGAAGAGGGATGCGCTCGCGGAGGAAGGTCCCAGATGGAGACGGGAGAGCATACATCGTGAACTGTCAGCGCAACCGAGCCGAAGATGCACGTGTAGTTGGGTCCTTTCTGTGCTGGAAAGCACAGCATGATCACGGAAGTACGATGCTGCTGTCCCGGACTGTACGATAATGCAGTAGGATGGATACCTCCGCATTACAATATGAACTTGGACTGCCTCGGTCACGTTCGCTCGATGTGTGTGTGTGGTCCACCTCTGGTCCCGTCCTCTCTTTTACCCTTTTTTTCTCCCTTCTTTACCTTTGCTTCCTTTTCTCCCTGTTGCATCTTCCCTCGCTGATGCTGCTCTTCCTTCATGGCCCTGCAACTTCTCTTTCTCTCTGCATTTGCATCCTGTATACTTTTCCCCCGACCACCCCCCTCCCACCCCCCCGCGACGATCTTCCATGCCGCAAAAAGATGGAAACTCATTAACCATATGGGATTTACGAGCGGCGAATTCGGGGGGAGATTCTGTGTTACGCGAAAGCGAACGGAGGGTTGGTTGCGAATCGATCAGGCTGACTTTGAGAATCGCTCGATTAGTAGTTGGGAATGAGTCAGAAGTGAGGATTGAAGTGTCAGAAAATCAGACGGATTTTTTAACATATTTGTCATAATAGAATTCTTATAATTTTTAATTCCACGATACACGAATTTACTATTATCACTTATCAAATTGACAGAGTTAGGAGAGTTCGAGTAATCGAAACAAGAGAAATTCGAAATTGGTCAAACTTGGTAGAAGTCGGAAGCACGTATAGGAAACGGAGATAGGTTGAAACGCTGCTTAGCTACAGGAAGAAGGAAACAAGACCTTGGTGCGACAGGCATGAATTTTTGTCCGTGAGCACCTTGGAATTTACATAAGATAGACAGAGTGCAGTGGCAGCGTGCTATTATTGCGGGAGGAGGCTCGCTATTCGCATAGCTTTAATGAGCGAGCGTTCAAGGATGTTTACCTTTAATATTATAGAATCGCGTCGGTGGATGGTGGAGCACGCGAATCATACAGAAACATGCGGCTGACTATTCTTACGTTCGTTCGCCACGCTTTGTTGGCTCTTTTCGATACGCGAATCGCGAAAACGCGTAATTTACCTTCCAATCGCTAGCCAACTTTGCCTTATACTCTTATAGTCTTCATCGAGGTTGGTATAGCTGCTTGACTCAACCCTCCAATACCGATACCAATATTCCATCCTTGCTCGTATAAGCTTCCAACACCATTGTAATTACATTGCGAATCTTTGTGCGAATATCGATTTGATTGTTTCTCAAATATTATTTGGTAAAAAAAAAGTAGTCGGATATAACGATTTGTGTAATTGTAGATTCGTCGACTCAGCTTTCAATTTCATATACATAGAGAATTAATTAGCTTAATCTGTCATTCCATCTCGTTCTACTTTGCTTTACGTAAGCACGCGAATATTCCTTCAGTAGAATTAAGAGGCTAAGCTACTACCTCTCATACTATAACGTCATCAGTTACATTGATAATCTCGCATTTGCATACGCCATATTGCATAAACTCGGAGTGAAAGAAAAGGAGAATAATTTTTTAATACCGCTGGATACACAACTGCGAAATCCAATAAACGAGAGGTGACTAATTATAAAACTTCAAGGATTTCAAGTGAAAGAACATGCGAGAGAATTGGATATCATAGTCCCAGTTTCGATGGTGTGATTTTTTACAAAATTTTCAGCCACGTGCCAATGGTACGCACTGTGTCCACAGTGTCACTGACACAATATGGCTACGGACACGCGAATAGAATGCCGATATGAATATGCCGAGCACCAATGAGAATTAAAAACGTTGTTTCTATTTTCCGATACTATGTCAGAATCCGAGCGGAAATTATTGGACTTTGACAGTTCGATTCGACCTGACCGTGCGCGTCTCTTTGCGGGCCTCATTAGAATCCGTTGCACTCATTGCACTCTACGAGCTACACATATTTACCATCCGACTGGAACTTTAAATAATTTTCCAAGTAATTCCGAAGCTCATTACATATATCGTTTCTTCTTTAAGCGGTGAAACTGAAAACTCTTTATGTGGAATTTTATCGGAAACGAGGCTTGCTTATTGTTGGTATGTATATTGTTGTACATACTATCTTCCCGGGGTCTCTGGCGCGGCAGGTGCTTTAAGTATGACGCATGCGAGCCTGAATATTCATTTCGGCCGACAGTGGCGCGGCGCGATGCGGCGGCTGCTACCGCGGAAATAATATCGGTCTAAAAGTTCCGTGTCGGACAAGCGAATAATAAATTATTAGATGCGCGCTTGCGAGAAAGGCCGCAACCCGGTGGGAAAGGTCGCGAACCGGTATTTGAAAGCGCTCACTCGTTTGCGAGTGCGCGCGGAAAAATATCTAGCGCACATACTGCAAATCGAGAAACTGCTGAGCAACTTCCGTTCTTTTCACCAATTTTCCTGATATAACATTTTCTAATTTCATCCTCTCTTAACAATTTTCTCCAAGTTGCTTCCAAATTCGAAATCCTTTCGCGACTCTCTATAACTCTTCCCATTTTTCCGGTTTTTCACCCTGCCATTCCTCGTTAACCGCGGCATTCGTCGCCGCGTCGCCCTCGTCGTTCTCCGCCTCGTCGCGCAAAACAAACGGTCGGATTCATTTTGCTTCGCTTTTACTTTACGTGGACTTTTTCGGCAGGCAGTTGGCGGCGCCCTATTCTGAAAATCGAAACTTAATCGAGATTTACGGAGCCGGAAGACAGATACCGGCCGTTCAGGGAATCTAATCGGGTAATGACAGTAGCTCTCTGCGCTCGGAGTGACACCCAGTGATTGGCGGCCGAGGCCGGGGCCGGAGTCGGGTGCACGGTTTTTCTATGCGTGTCATCGCTCCTCGCTCCCCGCCCCACCCTTTGCTCACCCTCGCCCTCCCCTCCCTACCTATACCAACGTCTCGTTCCTCTCTCACTCGCGGCTGTCGTTTAGAGACTGATCCAGTGATGCGCGAGAGCGCGAGAGACCGAACGCGGCCCAATTCGTCCCGGATATATTACGAGTATCTCCCTGATCCTGACTTGCCACTCTCCGGCTTTCCACGTCATTTTGTCACCGGATCGCACGATCTCACCCGCCCCCACCCTGCTACGAGCTTTACCCGTGTTAAACATTCAGAGGACAGTTACCAATGTTTTACCCTTTGGCCAGTTTTTTTCAGCACACGTCATTTATCTCGATATTACTTTCCTGAATATTATGTTGTTTGGGAAAGTAATTGGTTAGTAAGAACGAGGCACTCAAATTAAGTTATTGTATTCAACGTTACATCGATTATTTCGGTCCGATATTAGTCGGCTTGTGTTTTTGGAATTCACTCTTAGCTGACAGGTTAACCTGGCTACGTGCTTACTAGGACTCACTCAACCTTCCACGCGATGTCAACAGTAGCCGAGGTAGACCAAACCATCGCGAAAACAAAAACGGTCACTTATTACGGTCGTGTGGGTTCTTAACCGTATACAACATAGCGTCACTGTTTCACGAGTAACGGTAGCTCCAGGTGCTGCAGGTGAAAAAGACGCAATAGTATCCAATAGAAGATAAACTTCTATCGATAACTAATTTTTTCATTAATCAAATGAAATCATTAAATAATAATACAGTCAAATAGGTATTACGTTACTTCAAAAGACAGTTAATTGTACTATGTTTAAGCAGAAGTTTACAATATCGTAATAGCTACTTGTAATATATTTGAAAGAAGAAAAGAAAAGACAAGAATAGAAAAGAAAGTCGATTTATGTACGTTCGACAGCGACTGGGTTAGTAGCAGAGCTATTGTTCGGTTGTCGTGGGTAAGCGGATCGGAAGGAGAGAATCGCGATTGACTGTCGAGTAAAGTTGGTAGGTTGTAGGGGTAGGTTGGGAGCGAAGGTAAGACCGGAATCAAGGTCAGGTCGTCGGTAATTCGATCGGGTCTCGAGGGAGAAGGCAAAGCGAGGATGAGAAGGGAAGCGAAGCGAAGGGATCGGAGGGATGCTCGCGGGCTCGTAAATACCGAAGCGTGGAAAAGTATGGTCGAGGGTTACGGGATGGATTAAAACAGGCGTATGCAGGCGGTGGGTTATGCCACGCTGGGGCCGCTCGAAAACCCCTCTCGCGAATAATGTCGATGAATTATACCCATAAGTCTGTGCCAATGCGCGTGACGTGTCCTGCGGGGTGAGCAGGAGGTAGTGCGGCGATGTCGGTTCGTCCAATCGGGCGCAGTCCCGTAAATGGAAATCCAAAAGTTCCTCCGCGCATCGGAAACGAGAGGGCCGACGACGAGGCTCCCTCTCCCTCTCTCTCTTTCTCTTTCTCACTTGATGCGACTCGTTCCCTCGCGCAAAACTGACGTGTACATCGGTAGCAGTGTTTCGACACCGGCGGAAAATTGGCCTCTGCCGCTCCGTGCCGCTCCGTCAGTATTCCTCTTGGATATACATACATACATACATAGTGGCACACGCTGCTACATACGTATCAGCGCGGCCATTCGGGCAAATTCATTCTCGCCGAAGTGTACTGGCTCGCTTGCTTCCTCGCTTACTTACTCCGTGCATCGTGTGCCGTTTCGTTCCGCGGTCACGCCCGTTTCCGGTGCGACGCTCTCCTTTTTAATAATTCCTCCGCTTCCAAGAAGAGCCGCCGTGGGTCATCGAACCTTGCGCCGAGGGGTTGCTCGGGCTTTGACGGAACGCTGTCGGGGGAGCAAGACGTCGCGTCGGAGGTACGAGTTTGACGAAAAAAAGAAAGGCCCGAAAGGAGAAGGGAAAGACGAGACGCAACGTCGCGTCGCGTCGTAAGACTAGAGTAGGCTGACGCGTGCGTAGCCCGTGAGTAGCTCGTGCGTAGCCTGTGCGAAAGGGACGAGAAGAAAGAGCGATTCGAGGGTGCACCCGCACCCGGTAACCCAGTCCCGTGACCCACCACTCGAAACGCCGAAACCCTCTCGTGTTTGCGATTGATTCGACCGACTACCCCTCGCTTTTTCATGGCCAGGCCCTTGGGGTTCATGCACCCTACCTATTTCTCCCTCGCTCTCTCACTCCCGCTCGCCCTTTCGCTCACCCTTTCGCTCACTCGTCTCTTGCTCACGGAATCAAACAGGGAAGGAGATACAAAAATAAATACAACCTTGCGAACCCTCTTGATCCACGAATTTCTACGAGAACCGTTTTCTTATGGATTTATCACTGGAACTGTCGCAGCTGTTAATCTCAATATTTCTTCCTCTATCCGGGAATTTTTTGATTCCACAATTATAAGAAAATTAAGAATTCCTCATTGATTTACCTCAAATTAAATTGAGAGAATTACATTATTCATTTTCCCAGTGCGCGATCATTCTGTCAGGAGAATCTCTAATAGGTAATCGAGGGTAGTTACACCATTACCCAAGCAGAATCTCGCGTTAAGTCCGAATTCGGTGCAGCATGGAGCGGGGCATTTGCCGGCGGAAATAAAGTTTCCTCCGAAAGGGTAGCCCGGAATCGAGTGGATGAAAACGATGTTGGGAAGCGAGGGCTAGCAGTCGCTAGTCAGCGGTCCACGCTCGAGCCGCGCTCGAAACGGATACAGCTGATTAGAGTTTGATTATCGTAGGACAATGAAGACACTCGGAACGCATTGCCCTTTATGATTTGTCACATGCAGGGACAATCGATGCAATGACGTGTACAAAGTTGGGGGTGGTAGCCATAGAGAGAGGAGGAAAGGGGAGGAAAGGGGAGGAAAGAGGAGGGAAAGCGGGGGCCTCGGCTATCAGATTAGAGAGCGAGCGGGAATAATTCGTCGGATCTTTGTCCCTAATCACAATTGATACACCAACAACGTGGGCACAATGGAGGCGTACACCCGGTATATATACATTTTACCATTCGCGCCGCGTGACACGTTGGGCCTGGTTGTTTATCGCTCAAATAGCCGGCTATAGGCGTGATCCCGCACGGTGGCTAGTATATTTAGGCTTTCGTTAGATGTGTGTGCATATAATATAAACATTCGGCCGAACGGCAGCTCGTACGCGTACGAGGTGGTGGTGGTGGTGGTGGGCCACTAGGCAAATACCTCGACGAAGGTAACTGTGTGTGCTCACGCTTGTTACCGTGCACAACTACCACCTCCACCACTCCACCTACCCCCCTCTCACGATATCGATGGACGCTGCCGCCAAATCGATGGCCGCTTTATTACGAGGAACGATGTATAAGCGACGTTCCAACGCTGAATCCTATTATTATACCGGACAATTATAATAATTATTTGCCTTTCTCGTCGTAACAATTAATACTGCGCGATATCGCGACGCGCCCTCGCTTCCGACTACCGGTGGCAATGTGTCCGGTTACCTGTCTGCCTGCCTGCTTGCCTACCTAGGTAGCTGGCTATCTGCACCCCGCGTGTCGCATAGTTGTACCCACTCGAATCTACCAGATTCTGGTGTGTGGACCGCGCATACTTCCAGACCGATCTCCTCTAACCGTGGCGGTAAATAGGTATCGGGGTGTGCGGCATAGAGGGAGTACGCACCGTGCATGCATGTTGGAACGACTACTGTCCAGCTCCCATAGCCTTTCTCTAAGCAGGCTATTCCCTCGCTCGTGTAATGCCCTTCTATGGGGCAGTCAATGCGCTTACGCTTACGGGATCCTCGCGAGTGAGTGTAAGCGGGTAGAAATGCGCATACCTGGGTGTGTATATGCGTGTGTTTAGAGGATCGGGCGCATGCGCGGCCGCGAACGCAAACGCGAGTATTCTACGGACATAAACAAGGTTGTTTCGAGGGTAATGGTAGTGGTGGCAGTGGTGGTGGATCGTGTGTGCACCGCGCTCGGTACTAATCAGTGCCGTTGCAAGAGCCGCCGGACTGCGGCCGCGACCGTTTGTTTAGATGGAGTTCCAATATTATCGACAGTATTAATTAATATTACCGAGCCATCGGTAATTAGCATAAATCGACGAATCCGGGCCGTCGTAACGAATTTCCCCGGGACGGAAAAAAGTCCCCGCGGCAATTAGGATTCCAATTAGATTGCACGACTGTCCGCGTGTAGCGCACGAGAACGCACGCACGCACGCACGCGCACGGGATCGTTGCAAATTTGCCCGCGCTTCACGCGGCATCGACGGTAGTGGCGGTAGCGACGGTAGAGGCTCTCCTCCGCGAGCCACCCCGAAATTCGGCGGCACGCCTAGTAAACGGCTCGTTTATTTACCGTTATTTACGAAGTAAATTTGAGCGGGTTCGTATTAAATTATACCTTGTAATTTCAGCGATCAACTCGTTAACTAAATACGCCCGTACAAATCAGCCGGAATGCAGACGTGCGTTGGTACTCGGGTGCGGGCGCGTAGTCGCGCATATTCGCGCATATTCGCGCATATTCGCGCATATTCGCGCATACTCTGCCGCCAGTTAGCCCAATTTCTCCGCCCTTTTGATCGCTTGCCCGCGGGTTTATCTACAATTTTGTCGATTTGCCGCGTCTCATTCTCGATCCCCGAAGTCCCATTGAAACGAGACCGGGTGGAAGCGTTTATCCCGCTCATCCTACTACGAAACGGAATCTCGGTCGATTTGGCACACGGTACCCGGGATAAAATCGAGCATAGAGCATAGTCACCAAACGTAGGATGTATTAGAGGGTGGAACTGCAAGTTTCATGACGAAGGGTAAAAGAACTTGGAAGCATGGTTTCGGGACGAAGGAGACGAGGAGGAGTCGGAAGGGGTGGTGGCTGCGAGCCGAAGCGGCCGTGTAAATAATTTCTGATATAATACGGTTAAAAATTACCAAGTTTAAAATTAAATAATTCATTTTAATACTGGTTGGCGGGTGAGCCGGGGGTGGCAGAGAGGCTCGACGCGGGGACCTGGGTGGCGAGGGAAGCGAGGGAGGCTGGTAACCCGGAGCAAAAGCCAAGGACGAAGAGGCAAAAGAGGCAAAGGAGGCAAAGGAGGTGCGCGCCGCTAGAGTAGGGTGCGCATGGAGCGCGGTGCAGTACCGCCGGGGAGGGGAGGTCGAGCGGGCCCGCGCCCAGGAGGCATCTATAAATTTCTAAAGTTAATAAATACGTAATGGCCAGACCTGCTTTGTAGCGCGCTGCTCTGTAGATTTTACTTTACTGTAAAGGTAGCAGCCTCTTCCACCTTGGCCTCTCTTCCGCGCGACCCACCCTCTCCCGTAACCTTCTCTCGCGAGCGAGCTCCTCTCTGGCCACCCTCTTGGCCACCCTTACCCTTCTCTCTCGGTCTCATTAAATTCTCACGAAGCGAATTTCGAGCGTGCGTGTCGTCGAGTCGATCTTCTCTTGCGTTTTGCCTCCCACAATGAGCTATCCTTCTTCGTACCGCGCGCTGGACACTCTTCGTGGTTCGCGCGACTCGTTCACTACGACAAACAACTCTACGAGCACTCGGCTTACAGCACAACTTTCGGCAGAGCGATTCGACTCGAAGATCGACTCGCATGAATTTCATAACAGAAGAGAAGAAGGCAACGAATTGACTGACCCATCTGCGCCAGTTGACCGTTAAAGAAAGTTACGGCTGCTTGAGTCCTGTATTCTGCGCCGCAGAAATCTTTTCCGGCACTTGATGGTTAGTGGGAGGGAGTGGGACAGAGAGAAGGCGAAAGTACGAGGTGCGACGGAAGGAGGTCGATAAGAATCAGGGGAGCGCGAAAATGGGGGAAGGAGGAGAAGATTAGTTGGTATTATCGCGTCAAGTCGGGCACGGTCGAATTCCTGGAAAAAGAATGCAGCTAGGTTGGCATGTACATAAGGTAGGCAATGTTGGAAGGTTTCGCGGTTAGGCCACGGCGACGCGACGGTACGTCCGCATTACGATCCCGCTCGGTACACGTGGCTGGACTCCCATTGTTGCACCGAGTAATATAAACAATTGGCCCTGTCCATCTCTCGGCTTCCGGCCGTCACTCGAAAGCCCCGACATTTTTATGGATCGCGGCATCGTGCTCACCCGCTTGCTTCTTTCCTTCTCTCTTCCTCCCTCTTCTTGTCTTTTGTCTCCATCTTCGCGCGGCTGACTGCCTGTCTATTCTCTCTCTTTCTCTCTCTCTCTCTTTTCTACTCTCGCCTCGGCTACCTACCTGACTCCGACTACCACAAGTTTCGCTCCTTCCTCCTTAAGACCTCCGCGAGCCTGAATATTAATGCGATTCTCAGTTTACATATTCCCCTCCACCTACGCGATATATTCCTGAAGCTGAACCGCACGACAAAATCCTTCGAGATTTCAAACTTCTCGATCCACTCTTCCCTACCCCTCGGCATTCTCGGCTGGCACCGGGGGAGGCTGCGCTCCACGACGAATCCCCTTTTCTATTATTCACTCCCATCCCGGCGCGAGTTTTTGCCAATTGGTTACGACTACGCTTGGCGCCGGAATCCTATAGGCGAAAGGAACACATGGGGAGATATTTGATTTTTGGGTTACGGTATCGCGACTAATCGACCGAATCTAATGAACTCGTGGGAGAAATTTTCCGATGATAAAACGTTACTGAGCCATCGCACACGCTTACAATTCATCGTGAGGCTGGATGACAATAATTATTTTGTAATATCATATTCGAGTAATAGAATATCATAATGGGCAGGAATTCTAAATATGTAATTGCCATGCAATAATAATAGATTTAGGAAACTATGGATGCAATTGGGATTGTCGGCCAGCAATAGCTATCTAACTGGACCGACTATTACAGTCCATTGTAATGCATATTTGTACAGCTCTTCCGGTTATGTAGCCACTAGTAAGCAGCCTTATCACTCGGTTCGTACCACTCTTAACGCTATCTCAGACCGATGAAAATCCAAGATTGCGAGGCAAACGTATAATTCCTTACACTCTTGCACTCGTATGGTGATCGTTTATTTGGAGTACGCGAGTATCCATTAGAGATTGCGCTTGCAAGATAATTGGCAGGTATCGGTAGCCCCGATCCACGATGGCCTGTCTAGTGTATACCAGTGTCGCAAACAGGCTAATCGATCCGTCGAATATATGTATTTCTTTCCTCGCGCGCGGGACGCATTGTCCGGTGTCGATCGCGGCACTCGCCTTCGCCTCTGGAAGGAGAATGCGCGCGCGGACTTCAGACATTACGGATGTTTACACAACATTCTCTATCGCAGGATCGATCGACGCACTCGACTCTGTCGCGGTTTTATTTCTGAGACTCGCAGAACTTACAATTCCTCTCGCGATAAGTTTCTCAAATACATTGAGATTATTTAACCACAATAATTAATAATAAACTGAAATTCTGTAATCTCTAATAAAAATACTGTTTCTTTTTTCTTTTTTTATTATTAATTCTTGATGATCGTCTGTCACCTGGATTCGTTGAATAAATGAAGCGTCGTTAAATAATACTGTCACAAGTAAATGTATAAAATATAGTATAAATAACGAACGAACATAAAGCATCCGAAAAGGTATATTGCATTATCGATTTTCATCCCGCGGCCCATTTTCAAAAGTTGCACTAAAACATGTATCGCTTCGGCACGGAACGATGTCCAGAGTCGAGTCTTTGGTTCTCGCTCCCCCACATTGCGAGTCGCGCGCATCTCGCGACGCGTCGCGTTCCTCATTTCCAATTCACCGTGAAATTAATTCTCGGCTCGAATGAAAATCTAAAAAGGTGGAACTGGAGGATTGAGTTAATGTCGCGTGGGTGAAGTCCGCGCACGGACTCGCCTCGTATCGGACCGAGTGGAATTAATTTCTTGGCGAGTATCGGACAGCACGACGGCGATAAAAACGCATGTTTCTCGATAATTAATTCCCGCACCTCGAGCGAGGCCTATTCGAGGACAGGTGACGTGGTTGCTCGTCGAGCAACGGAGCTCGGCTCGCGTTACTGACCAATGCTGGAAGCTTGAAAGATCCGGTGGTCGTTGGCCAGCGGCACCAATCGAAGCAACGCGTTATCGATCTAGGGACGAGAACACCCCTCTCGGTAGGCTGGCTTCCGTATTAACCGAAGGTTTCGCCTCCGATAGCCTAAAATGCAGAATGCACCTATGCCGCGTATACCTCGATGGAGACCAGCTACGTAATCCACGCTCTCCCTTTCTCTCTCTCTTTCTCACTGTGCCTCCGCCTAACAGGGTATCTACCGGGTGTGCCGCTAATTCCGATTCCGGTTCCTCCGTTCGCCACGGCGCGGCGCATGCTTCTGTTTATCAGCATCTATCCGAGAGCAGCAGACGGCCGTTGCTCATCGATCTAATTAGCTTTCTATCCTGGCCTCCTTCGCTTCTCTCATTACCATTGGCTCAAGGAAAGTACCGCTGGTCATAATTACATCCGCGCAACGCTCTTCCATGGAACCTGCGCTGCCGTGGCAACGACTCTCAAATCTCACTTCCAATTAGATCGATTCTCGAACCTCGATCGTTCGATCGGCCCAACAGAACTAAATCCTAAACAAGGCCCTGATCAACAATTGGAAACTTAACCCGTGAATAACCAGAGAGGAAAGACGACTTTGGAGATTTTCTTCCACTTGGGTTACCGGGATCTTTCGGGTCTGCGAGACTCAATCACGGAGTATACGCGAAACTCGCGCATTGCCGGTGAACAGGCTGCGGCATACATTAATCACCGATGCTAATGGTATCATAGCCAGGATAGCTGTTTCGTACTCGCGCGCACCCTCGGACCGCGTGTACACGCTCGTAGCTGGACATATACCCCTGTACGCCTGTACACGGGTATAGGCGGCCTGGCGAGATCGGCCGGCAGCCAATGTGCGACCGACAGAGACAAGGAGAGCTCCCTGTGCGCGCGAGATCCGTATAAAACGTGTGTACGACCGTATATGTCCGCTCGACAGCCGAGGCACGAGCTACTATGTACCTACTATCTTCACTCCCGAATCCTGATTCTCCTTCACGCGCTTGCCCGCGCGTTAGACGCGTAAAATACTAACGACCCGAATGACGCGCTTTAATTATTCCCGAACCAGCCACGCTCTGCTTCAAAAAAAACAACGCTTGCTAACGGGTATTTTAAATCAGAAATTCCAAACAATCGATTTCATGATCAATGTCGACCAATGAACAATAGTTTCTTTTTGTCACTTCTATTTCGGACTATAGCCACATTTATTCTGATTCTGGCCAAGTTTTTTGTGCTACTTGAGTTGTTTATTTTGGTAGAATTATGGTATAAGAAAAAGGGTTTGATTCGACTATTGTCCCACGTAAAAAAAATTTGTAATTCGTCAAACATACTCCTAGCATACTTAGATGAAAAGAGAAATTCGTGGTGGTTTCTTTGAAAGCGAATCTAAAAAACTTGGAAGGAGATTCTCGTTTTGATTCTGTTGGCTCGGAACCGTATTCACGGCGCTGGTTCCATGGTATTGCAGTCTCGTTCGATATAACAAACGACTAGCTGTAATCATATTACTTATCGCATATGGGCTCGCGCTTCGGAGCTCTCGGAGCTTTCGAGCCCTCGAAGCCTCAGGACACGCGTTTTAACCCAGCAACTAATTAGCTCCCGTTTCGCGGCGCTTCGCCACCAACATTGCCGCCAACACGACCACCGCCACCGCCACCGCCACAAAACTAAGTCCGGTGTGTGGACCCTTCTTCCGCCGACGTCGTTTAACGGTTTATTTAATTTCATTCGAACCTATCGCTGGTAATCGTGTTACTCGTATTACTGGCATTACACGGTGCACGCGCGGTACTGGCGCCCCCGCTCCGCTTACTTACTTCCTCTCGGCCACCCGCCCACCGCTGGACTGCTAACCATTCGAGTAATGCCCCTTAATTGTTCGGAACGCCGCGCCGGCTTCATCTCGTTTCGATGATTCGTTCAGGAAAAAAATCCCTATCTCTCTCTTCCTCCATTTCTCCCTCTCTTTGTCTTTCTTTCATTTTTTCTCCTGTTCATTCTTTCTCCGATTGATCCGCTTTGAGTTCAATATTCTCCAATGCGATTCCACCATTACGAAGAAATTACAGCGGCATTTTTATTCCCGAGGCTTCGCAACGCCTGAAGAAAGAGACGGGGTGTTTATTCGCGCTTGTCCTACGGCGCTCAGGTTCAATTCAACGAGATCCTTCCGCACGATTCTTCCTCTAAGCATCTGGAGAACCGAATTGTCATTGTGGAGGGTGCATCGATGCACGCGAGGATGGACGAGAGCTATGGAATTGGAGACGCATGGAGATATATTTATGCATAGATAGATAGATATAATAGATGGGTAAATAGGTAGACGTAGCGGGGGAGTGAGAGAGAGAGAGAGAGCAGAGAGAATGGACGAGAGAAAGTCAGGAGGGCGTAATGGCCGCGCGTTCTCTCGATTTCTCTGCCGGTATCTCGAGGGGTGGAACAGGCTCTAGGTGAATGTGGACGTGGCGATGGCTGTGGAGAAAGCGGTCCGAACGAGCGGATGGAGGAGCAACGTCAAGGAGAGCGAGAGAGCCGAGGGCTGAGAACCGAGGATCGAGGGTCCGGGGTGAGGCAGAAGGGGGAAGCGTAGGTGGAGATGAGGGAGGTGGTAAAGAGGGTACGAACGGAATGGGTGGTGTGGTGCGGTATGATATAGCCGCATCCTCGGTATAGGTTGTATAGGTGATACAGAGAGGTAGAGGTGGAGGTATCAGAGGGAACGGCGTACGGAACGAGGAGGAGAAGGGACGGGGTTCGTCCTATCAATCACGGTATTATTATCGAGTCCGTGATTAGCAAGGCATGCTAACGATATCTCTGGCCGGAGGCAGAGGGCAACGCTAGGCCGTTGTGCTCTTGCGTATGCAGGTGTGTATGTACGCATCGCTCGGTAAGCGCGCGGCTGCCACCACCGCCGTGCTTCTGCTACTAGTGCTGCTGTTGCACTGTGTGCTCGTCCGTGCTCGTCCGTGCTCGTCGGCGCTCGTCCGGCTGAACGGTGTTGTGTGCGGATCGACGTTGCCCGCAATGCAACTCGAGTGGCCACGATGCGATTCCAGAGTAGTACACCAGAGTGTACCGTGTATACCCTGCTGATGGTACCGAGGATGGTAGTGGTGATTTCAACGACGGTGGTGGAGGAGGTCGACGAGGAGGGAGAGATGGCCACCTGGCTAGTAGATAGGCTCGAGGAGGTTGGGGGAGGATAGAAGAGAGGATAGGGCTTCGGGGGAAGCCAAATGGAGAACGAGGAGGAGTCTGCCACTGTTGGTAGTACCTTGGTCCCTGCCGTCGCGTCGGCCACCGTCGTCATCGTAGCTGCCGCCGTTCCTGCTTCCAACTCTGCCTCCTGCCCGATATATACATATCCGAACACTCCTGACTCCTGCGAATCCTCTTCCCCGCGGCCCCCGGCCCCTGCTCGTTGTCATTCTCGGTGCCGTTCGTGCCAATACAACCCCTCCTTGTCGAGTCGCCGGTCTGCGACTGTTGGCAGCCAACTAACTGCGGCCCGTTCAGGAGGAGAGAGGCTCCTCTCGCTCGACGATCCTATGTATGTAGCTGGCTGGTCAGGCCGATGCACATGCATTGATTTAAACCAACCCTTACCGCGAAGCGTGCTATCGGAAACTTCTGACCACCGGTATTAACGTCCACTACCCACTTTGAATTGGGAAGCGCCGATTGTCGAATCGCTGCGCGATCACTTCAACTCGAAGATCTCTCGCAAATTGAGTTTCTGCCGTGTCGACCTTGCCTCCTTTCGATGCCGCAACCACTTTCGACGTTTATCCGCGTCCGAGGTCGGATAAACGACAGTTTTTGCGCCTGTGGAGCGCGGATGGAGCGCGGATGGGGCGAAGAGGGGGATTGTGGGGATCGATCGCGAAAATGGAGTGTGAAATCTCCCCATCGATGGGTGTAATGATCGTTCCTATAGGAATCCCTTCGGTCGGTCGGTCGGTTGCTCGGTCGCTCGGTCGCTCGGCCGGTCCACTGGTCCTCCTATCTCTGGCGTGCGGCCGATATTCGGGTTATTCGGATCGCTCGCAATGCGATTCGCGGCTAAACGCGTTACGGGGAACGTAATTTAGTCCCGGTTGCATACCCCGTCGTGCTGCAGCGTGTTTCGCCGAAGCGTCCGTGTGCGCGCACCCCTTGCCAGGGTGTTTTTCGCGTCTCTCTCTCTCTCCCTCTTGACCACGCACGCTCTCACACACCTATTCGCTTCTCTCCTTCTCTCACCCCCGACGCTCCTAGCGCGCTCGGAATCTTTCTTCCTCCCTCGCTGTCCCGTGTTTTCGTCTGTCTGCTAATATTCGGCTTCCAGGTATCGCGGAGGGAGGGAGGATGAGAGAGGTCAAATTGAAGCGGGGAACAGTCGAACGCAGGACGGTGCCGCACAGCGGTTAGAGGGGGCCGGGCGCGGAGGTATGGGTGTCGCGCAGGCAGCAGGTAATGATATTTCGCGCCCATTATGAAATATTCGAAATGATTTGCCGGGATTGTGCATTTTGATTTGACGTACATCCACCGCGGCGTGGTGTGGCATGGTGTGGCGTGGCTCGCAACCTAGTGCGGTTCAGGTGCGATCGTGCGATCGGACGAACGATCGTACGCGATCCAATGTGCATGCGAATGCCAATCGAGGTCTCCTCTCGCGCCTAACCATTTTTACGAACGCAATAATTCGATAGCGCAGCTATATCCCCTCCCTATCGTGACTCCTCTTCGACCTGCCAATCACTCTCCTCCGATCCCCTATGTGATCTTTAACAGCCGGTAATTCGTTTGTACACTTTAATGCGCGGCCACGAATTTTCAACGGCGAGAGAAAGGATGGAGAGGAGACATATAGGAGAGAGTGGGGGATCGGTTTTCCATCTCGTGATATACGCGCCGAGTGGAATCGTAATGGTAACGCGCTTAATATTTAATAATAAAGTAGTGAATGTTTAATAACCCGTTAAAACATATAATTATAATGTAATTATCTTGGCATGGCGGCGGTAGAGATGATGATGGTGGTAGTGGTAGCAGCGGTGGCGATACGGAGTAGTAATAATACGATGGTAATAACAATTTACATTGTAATCGAACGAGCGCGCGCGCGCGCGCACGCGAGCAAGCGAGCAAGCGAGCGACCAGTATTATTCCCGTTCGGTTTTACAACCAACAATTCGCGACGCGCTCGAGTAATAGACCCGTCCGGCTGGTCTTCTTCCCCGTCGTCTTATTACAGCCGCGAATCTTTTACTGCGCAAAGCCCGTCGGGTATGAATGCGATATGCGATACCCTAACTTCAAGCGCCATAAAGAGGATCGCAGCGCAGGACTTTGCTTCCTTCGTAGCCTGCAATCTATTTTCACTTGGTCTGCCTAGTGATTTTTCATTTTTCAACCAGTACCGGTGAGTCGTCTCAAGAAGTCCTAAGAATTCGCTTTCTCAAGGGCTTAAATGATTGTGGAATTTTTCAAGTGCTTCGAGAGATCGTGATAACTTTCCATCGAATCGTTGCGCAAAGACAGTTTATTCAAACCGTGAAAGCAACCGATAAATCGTAAATGTTACATAAGTGTCAGAATAATATACAGACCAGGATTAAATGAGAAAATAGTGGAATTGAAGATAAACGAGATTACGGAAAGTGAAAATAGTGAGATCGCGAAAAAGAGTGGAGATGAAGTTTTGTCCGCGCGAATAATAATAATCTCGATAGGCAAAGCAGCGCGATAATCGGCGAAGAACGATCATCGAGCGAGGCGACGGACAGATCGGAGGTGGTTGGTTTAAATTCTCTTCCGTTACCGCAAACATGCATAATGCAGCCAGGCAGCGCGTGTAAACGCGTAAACGCCGGACGGTGCCAACGGCTAAATACAAAAATCCCCAACCACCTGTGAAGCACGCGAGGCGACGCCACAGCACACCAGGCCATGCCACACCGCACCATATCGCTCCATACCGCTTCGTACCGTTCACCACCGTGGTCCAGCGTAGTTCAACGTGGTCCAACGTGGTTCAACGTAGTCCATCCGTGGTCCACCGTCAACCTATGTATCCGCGTGTTTGTCCCCTTCCTCCTATCCGCATTTGGCCTTCCCCCGCAGCCTGCGCCACTCTCTATGTGTTTCCAAGTTAATTACAGCATAATTGCGGTCGACATTTTGTTGTTCGTCGTTGCTCGCAATTGTCCAACAGTGCTCGGCCCGCACGGATAACCCTCGCCAAATTTTCTCACTCTCGCGGAATTCTTGCAATGTTACACGCACACGTACGTACGCGCGGCTTTCGGTGAACATATTTCGCTACGCGATTACCGCCGATTGGCACGTCGCCCCGAAATTGCACTGGTTGCACCGATTATTCCGAAGGGGAAGGGATGCCTGGGAATTTTTCGCCTGGGTTTTTTTCACCTGTCGCTACGTGCAACGGGGAATTCCGCCGATAATTCGGAGCTTGAATCGCTCAAATTCAAATGGTAGATTGTGGGAGAAAAAGTGTATATTTAGTGTGGCAGTAGTTTCAAGTTAGAGGAATTTATCGCTGTACACTTATTTCGCCCCGTTGTTAGATCCAGTAGTAGGTTACTGTGCCAAGTCAGACTGGTATTTAAGGTCGAGGTTTCGGGGCTCCACATCCTTCCGCGGGCACGAAGGCTTCGCGATAAAATCGGACTAATGTTCGAAGCTCAATTAACTCAGCCGAAAGAATAAGGTTTGTAAACTTGGACAATCAAAACCCAACGAACGCGAGAATTTCGATTCGGCCGAAACCTAGAAGAAGAAAATATCCGTTGATCTTTCCGAAACGCGCGAATGCAACCGAAGGAAGCGTCGAAAACCAGATTCGGAGAAAAATGTGACGGTCTGCGGACGGTCGGTGAAGGAGATACAGTAGGTGGAGAAAGCGTGCACCGGCAAATAAAGGAAGATAATAGCTCGAAGGGTATCAACGGCTGAAATGGGGGTTGAAAGGGGTGTTGAAAGGGGTGTTGAAAGGGAAGCAAACGCAGGAGGAGGAGAAGAAGGAGGTGGAGGCTCGCTCGCGGAGAGAAAGACGCAGAGATGGAAACGAGGAGGTGTGGATGGGCACAAAAGCACGAGATATTCAACCCTATCGGATCGTATATATCTGGTGCACCCTCCCACCCCATAAATTGATGCCAATGTACCTACGTGGCCCCGGCACGTTATACGTCTGAATATTACGCACACTCGGCCCTATGGACATCAGGGCTGGAGCAGCGCGAGGCCAGGCGAGCGAGGCCGCGGAGGGCTGGCAACGAGCGCCAAGGGGTGTCAAGGGGCACGGGGCGCGCAGAAGGGTGCGGAAGGGTGCGAGGGACGGGTTTCGTGAGTGAGAGAGCCAGGAGATAAAGGAGGAAAGCGTGTGAGAGGTGAGAGGCAAGGGGTTGGCCGACCGCGCCGCGCTACGCCGTACTACACCACGTTGGTAGTCGAGGGCTAGGTGGTTGGCGCGGGCGGGTTTGGGAACCCGGTAGGCAGGCAGCCGCGTACCTACACGAGTCACACACCATACCTCGGTTATACCGTATAGAACACAATTAAGTAAATGAGCACGGGTTGCGCGCGCTATAGATACCCTCTATTATGTGTATTGATCTCTAGCGCGGACTCCAGTTACACGTAATACGTGTTTTGTCGTTTGCGCGTTCGTACCTGCCTGCCGATCCGTCTCTCCCGTTCCCTCTTTTCCGGCCCTCGCGCGCTGCGCCCTGCGCTCCATCTCCGTCTGCTGTCGTCGGAGCTCGTCCCGAGAGCAACTATCCACCGCGCTACGAGCAAATCCGTTCAGTGCGAGGTTCAAGTACACGGAAGATGATATAGCCTGCGGAATTGAAGAGTCCTGGCGAAAGATCGCGCTCACGGGAGCACGAGAAGCAGAGCGTAGCTGGCCACTTCCTCGGGTCTCTGGCGATCCCGGTGGGTCGAGTTCGCGGAAATGGAGAGAGAAAGTCGGTAATTACGCGTGGGGAATTTAATCGAAGAGCACGGTAGTCGCAGGTCTGATTGTCGGAGGAAACCAGGGAGAGGAGACGGTGGCCAGAAAAACGAGAGTCCGCCCGCGGGCTACTTGTCGCTTTTAGTTAGTCGGAGACCACACTCTCGACGTGACAGTGTGGCCTCTTCCGGCGCCGAGTCACGCCACGCTACACCGTGTCGCGTAATGAGCTCAAACCCATCTCTTTCTCCTCTCCCATTGTATTTCCAAAGCGCAAATACGCGTAGCGCGTCGGGTCGTGTCGCTAAATGGATTACGGGATCATCACTCCCGGTCTTTCGCGCCTCTCCCACCTTTCGACCCTTATCCTTTTTCTGCTTCCTCGATACTCTCAGCTAGATTCGTTTATTAACACGATTCTCCCCATTAAAACTGGGCAAAACACCAATGCAATCTCATTCTTGCACTCTCTAATTGGCCACAAACTTATATGCATCTGGAAAATTCCTTAACAAATCGATTTTAAAATCGGAATGTTTCTCAAAAGCTTGTCCGAATGCGCAATATAGAAGAGAATCAAACTGCTCTCCCGTTTGTTCTTGAGCCGTATTTTCTCCTGCGATACTTTCTGCAAAAAAGGTTCGTGCACTTTAGATCGGTAATTATGTTGTAACAAAGAGCATACCACATGCGGAAGATAGCGCGCGCGTAAAGCTATAGCGCTGCAAGGCGTGTAACACTCACCGTCAACAGGAAACGGAAAGATAGATATCTGGCGGGCGGCAAAAAGTTATTTATTTTCCAGCGTCTGATTATAATATTACGCAAGCAGCAGGATGGGAGCGGTGTGTGTCGGTGGAGTCCGCAGGTTCTCGTAACGCGGGATGCAAATGCACGAGACAAGTTATACCCAGCTCGTACGCCGACACGGCAAAATCTTCAGCTCGAAACCGTATTTTATTCATAGGGGCGTCCACCTGCAGTAGCATGAACCTTCTCTTCCTCTTGTCTCTTTCCCCAGTCGAAAGGAGTCGGATCGTTTAACGGTGTAACGATACATTTACAATTTAAACGCTCGCCGCTCAGCACCGCGGTGCCAACGCAGAATTCTACCCGCGAAGAAGCGGCAACACATGCCACAATCGCGAACCAAACTGAGGATTGAATTCCGTGTCGCGCCACGTTTCCAGACACGTGAGAATTAACAAGCATTATGCGGCCTAAGATTCGTTCCTGCCCGAGCTGGCTCGTTTGAAATCGGCGCGGCAGACCTGTTGACGATGCGAGACACAACGTATAACTGACAATTAGAAGCATCTCGTCTCACTTTCATTCACTCCGTTATCTTTCCACGATTCAAACGTGAAACGCTACGATACTGTCATCGGTAAACTCAAAGAAGAATTTTAAAGCGTATTTGATCACTGATCATTATCCTTTCCCCATTATAATTATAGTCGAAGAATTAGGAATTAGAAATTGAAAGTTAGAAGAACAATTGTAGAAATGTACTTCTTTCAAAAAATGGGAGGGTGCGAAGCACATATCTTTTAAAAGTCCTAACTCGTCTCCCGACAACTTCGACTCGTCAGACCCATCGATTTCCCTCTTTGGCTGTTGCGCGAAATGTCCGGGGAGGATTTCGCAGCGAGGCGGTATATCTTACTTTGCCGTAGATTCGCGGAGTCAAAGGGGAGCCAGAGGCGGAAAGTGAAACGACTCCAACCCAATATAGGAGTTTCGAGCGACTATTGGCGAGTAGATTCTCTCTCGCGAGTAAGTCTCTTATTAATTACTCCTATGGAAAACTGAGGGAAACACGGAAAACGAATTCGACTCTGGTGAATCATTGAATTATTAATGAATGTCGCGTGTGTCATATCTAATCGTTTAATTCGATTAATTTAAAACTACTCAAACAATAGAAATTCCGGTTCTAAGCGATTTTATTCGATTTTTTCGCATGCCGCGGCGTAATAACTCTGAAAAAGTAAGGCCGTCACCCAGATCTCGGCGACACAGCAATCAAAGGGTTAATAGCTCGCGACCGTGCGGCCATAAGAATAGAAAGAAATAGTCACATGGCAAATATTAGATCCACCGGGTCGAAAGTGTAAAATATGAATTTCCGATGGTAGAGGACTGCCCACGATTTAAATAAGAAATCGAGGAATCGAATAGAGTATTCATTCCAGCCGCAAGGAAAACATTAGACTTAATCCGCGCGTAATGAGCCGCGACGAGGAACGATATTATTGGACTCATTGCGTTTGTTAGCGACTCGCGAGTTGCGACGTCGCGGCGTCGCGTCGTGCCGTTACCTCGCGCTGTTCCTCTTTCCCAGCTGACCCTGCCTGCGTCCCAGGGAAACTAGACAATCGAAGGAACTCAAACCGATTGTTGTATGCATAAGAAAACAGCGAATTGGCTCCACTTTTCGATGCGCGGCCAATGGAACCAGTGCGATCGCATGCTCCTTTCTTACCGGAGTTTACCACATACCAATTCTCCCTATGAAATCTCTTCAATTTCTCCACGGTGGTTTATTGCACCAAAAACTCCATTGTATGTACTTGGCTATGGGAACGAGGGAAACTCTTCTATTCTACTATTTTATATGTATAATGTGCATCCTCCATTTTAATGCTCTCCAATCTATATAAACTACCATTTCCCGAATACAATTCTACCGTGATACACATACACAGATTTTTTCAATTGCAAATATATCAAAGAAGAGTTTTTTTTTAACTGAATTTCTATAATGAATGAGTAGTATGATTATTTTTCTGCAATAATCTGCTTCGCCGAATCGAATCGCTGGATAAACGACGCGGATTGCGCAACGTAAGTCCGCTTGACTCGCGACTTGCGATTTCTTTAACCAGCGGAAATGTAACATCTCGGTAGAATATCGTCGAGGAATCTTGCGAGTCTTCCGTGGAATATCGGCTGGTAAGATGGAGCCATCAATATTATTCGCGCACACGGTACCGTGTGCGATTTACTCGTACACATTCGCACACACATTTGTCCGAGACACACGTATATCGCTAGCATCGTCGCCCGGTGCACATTACGCAATGTCGCGCGTACTCGTTTCATTAATAACGCAAATCTGGCATCGCGAATCTTGATCGAAAGGATCTCGCGTACTTGATTCGCAAATTGGCGACCATAGAATATTGTATATATGCGAAATAGTCTGGCGTCGATTCCGTTGCTCGATCACCTCGCATGCCTTGGAAAGCTTCGCGGTAAGAACTCGTTCTTAACCCTTTCAGAAGCAGCGAGAATAAAACGCGGCGAACATGCGATCCGCTCTCTTTGATGTCTCCTTTAATAATCTATACACTGCGAAGAATTTATGTAACCTCCGACTGGCAAGCTAATAACTCTTAGTGGTGAATCAATAATTAATTTGCAATTTGAAAAAATTCTTGAAAAACAAGTTAAAGGTCGGCGGGAAGGGTTAATTCATCGACGTATGAATAAAATAAGATAGAATTCCTCGACGTCTCCTTGAACGTCGTTAAACTGGCTATTTTACTTGAGGGAATTTCTCCTTGCAGGTTTTTTTAAAAAATTATTATTATTATTATTATCATCAATTTGAAAGAAAAAAATGCGCAGCCTGCAACTGTTCCGTAACACATGCAAATGCTCGTCTTCGATATGTGCCAAAGATACGTTGTAACAACGAATTATAATCGGCGTAAACATTAATGCGAATCCGGAGACGTCAGTGAACACAATGAAACAATAAATAAATGCTAATTCTAAGTGTCTTTGTACGTCAAGGGGTTAAAAACCGTGGGCGAAATCCACGTGTAGCCTGGGGTACGGAAGAAAGAGAAAGATCGTCCTTCGAGCTTTTAACTCGAATGCCTCATTCTTATGTTTTACATATACATTCGTATATTCTTTTTCGCGTCTATCCGTTGCATTCTTACGCACAACTAGCACATTCTGACGGTCTCCACGTTAATTGCGCTATTTACATGTTTGACAATAAGGTTCGAGCGTCGTACCACGCTAGACTGAATACCTTCTTACCCCAGAGTTAAAATGCATACTGCTATGCCAACTGCAAATGAGTCGATAGAATACATTCGAACAGCGATTTTTTAATCTTTTCCATTCTGTGGCAACCCGATTGACAAGAGAATTCCTACGAAAGTCACCGGCGAAAATTTCTCGGTCGCAATTTGAATTATATTGTAAAATGAAAATACCGCGCTGTAATTAAATTATTGGGTATTGCATACTTTAAAGATATAATATAACTCTCGTTATCCAAAAACTGGAATCCGTGAAAGGATTTTTTTCGCATTTCCCCCAAAATCCGTAGAACGACGGAATGTTAATTTGTCAATTTTATCTACCACATTTTCCAAAATGAACTATTGCTCCCCCCCCCCCCCCCCGTTTTTTACGATATTTCAATTTAGCTCGGACAAAATTTTTACTGTGCTGATTTCTTTTTGCACGTATTGTTCTAATTTCTCTAAATCCATATCGGAGTTGGTACCAGTGCAGGGGTTGGCACCCCCCGTCATCGACGTAAAGTCGCATGCGAGAGGACGACACCGAGCGCTCTGGTGGAACTGGCTTCATAATTAAGGATAGGCGTGTGTTTGCTGGTGGAATTTAAACAATTAGCCTAATAAAGCATAGGAAAGAGCGCATGCATGCACGATGCACGTTACGTTGTGTTACGTTAGCCAAGCTTAATGGAGGACGGTTATCATTGCCAGGTCAGTCGATGCGTTCCGGCGCGTAATATCGGTTGCGTGGATAAAGACATTATTCGCGTCCGCGTCCGTATGGGTTGTTGCATCGCGAATGCATACGCTCTGCCGTGTGCCGATTTCTTTCTAACTTGTCCAACTGTGTGTGTGTGTGTGTCGGGACTTATGTAACGCCAGGAAAACACGTGCACCAGACTCACATCGGAGGAACGAACAGTTCTCGCTAGAGCTCTCTCTTTCTCTCTCTCTCTCTCTCTCTCTCTCGCTCTCTGGTGAGCGCCCGCGCGCACGGGTGCTCCATGCCGGCGCTCTTTCGCGTAACGATATATTATTTATATAAGCGGAGCCATCCTGGCAAATCGTTCTACTCTCGCAAATTACCGCGAGTACCGACCGCGAATGAGAATAATGGCGATCGTCGTCGGAACGTCCGCTCGCGAGACGAAATTCAACTGGGCAATGCGATTTTCCTAGTGACCGTGGCTGCGGCCGCTTCTTCCCCGGCAATCATCCCACTCGCAATAATAAGTATACTAGTCTATCATTTTCTATTATTATTATTATTATTGTTGTTGTTGTTGTTATTGTTGTTGTTGTTGTATGAAAAATGTACAATGTATGATTGTCGTTCTTACAAACTGCAAATTTGAGATTCGCGAATTGACAGTGGAAATAAACAGTAATGTAGATCAGATACGGTCGTCAATTAGGATAATTGACTTTTTTTAAAAACTATGCGATTGAAAGAGAACGTGTTTCTTTGTGCTCGTTTTATCGTTACTCGGTACATACCTCCCACGAGGCAAGAATTATGGAGGCTAGTCTTTGAGCGAGTCAATAATGTTGCTCCACATTGAGTAATGATTTTTTAACGATCGGAACGCGAGGAGGCTTCGATAAAGGAAATCCCTGCTCGCGGTTCGTTCCGACGCCGAAGCGTGTCGCAACTTGCGAAGGGTTAATCGTATGCGGTAATCGACCTGCATTCGGAGCCCTCGTCTCGGAATCGGCATGGCCGAAACCCAGCAATTGGAGGTATCGCAATTCGCGAGATGGAAGAAGCGGAATAAGAAGAAGAAGGAGAAGAAGAAGAAGAAGAAAAAGAAATAGTCGAGTTGGAAAGTCGCGTTGACTTTGTCGGTGGTGGCATCAAAGCGTACTGTAGCATAACCACGCTCTATTGCGGGAAGCAACGATGGGTGCTGTGCCGGTCCCTGCACCGGAAGTACGCGGCCTCGCGCGGCGTAACGTTATTTTCAGATTTCCCATTCATGGTCTACCGTTTAGTTTCGATTTGCCGGTTCGTTACGACGCCCGGAGATTTACACGGTCAGATAGGATTGTTGCGGCTTGAGCCGCCCGTCCTCCCCTCGGGCGGTCGCTCTCTACCTTCGTGTTTCTCGATCCTCTTCTCCTTTTCTTCGCTCTCTATCATCCTCCATCCTCTTTCTTCGACGTTTGGTGCGCGCGGCCAGTAGCGCGACGCACCGAAGAGGGCGTATTCGCTTGCCTCTTCTACCTTTTATATAACCGTCTTTCGTCACTGCGTGCGATCTCCCCCGATATATCTCGAGCCGCGATCATTTTTTCCCCCTCGACGGCCGATCCTTCCCGAGAGATAATTCGCCCGGCGAGCACTTTGCATTTCAAATATGCCGGCCAGTCAAGGAAAAGAGAGAACGAGGAAGATCGCGGGAATAGGAAAAAGAGGAGAGCGAGAAAGATCTCCGATCGGATCGACGCCACCGAAGACAATCATTTCTCCAGCTACCGGAGACAATTAGGACGTGGGCCGCGGGCGCCGCTACCACTACCACACACACACTCCACTACGGACAGTCTCGACTCAGAAGAAAAGGAGCACTCCCCTTCCACTATTTCTTCCACCGTCATATTTCCTATCTTGGCGACTATAATTTCGACGGGCCCACCACCGTCTATCACCGAGAATCAAAATCAAAATCAAAGTCAAAGTGGGGTCCCCGCCGAAGATGCAGCAAGCATCGTTTGCTCGCAGAGTCCCCCGCGAGTGGCCCACTCGGTTCGGCAATCTGCATTAAGAGAAAGTGGGCTAGATTTCGCGTGGGGAGAACGAAAGGTATGTAGAGAGAAAGAGCGAGGGGTCAGTGGTCGGATTCTAAGCGATCGCGCACTCGCAAGCGGGATGGCAGCGAGCATGCGGGCGGGCGTAAGGGCGAAATGGAAATTTTTATCGAGAACCGCGCACACTAGAAAAGCAAGCCGAACGAACGTGACGCTCCGCGCCGCCGGAAGGAGAGGGCGGAAAGATCACCGGCGAAGGGAGGAACGGAGCGAGAGCGGCAGCGGGAGCAGAGGAAGAGGAGGAGGAGGATGGGCCGAAGGGTTGAGTGGTAGGAACGAGGGAGGAAGCCGCGGAGGAACGGGCGGCAAGAGGAGGCCCAGGAGAAAAAGGAGAAAAGGGAGAAGAACGTGGCGAGATAGAGATAGTGATAGAGAGAGCAAGAGAGAGAAAGATAGAAAGCGTAGTGCACCGTGCCCAGCGAGTAATAAGTTAGTAATAATATTTTCACAATATCTCTCCTGGATTGGATGTTATTTCATTATATTTTATTGCCTCTTACTATTACTGTTGCCGGTGCGCGTACCACCCCGATCCTCGATCCCTGGATCCCGGGACCCCTTGGCGAGAGAACGAACCCACCCTACTACGTACCCACAGTACCTACTGCCTACGTACTCCTACTACCTACTACCGGCGCGCAGTACGCTACCATTACTACCACCATCCCGCTCGCGTCCCGCTCGCGTCCCGCTCGCGTCCCGCTCGCGTCCCGGTCGCTCTGTTTTATTATCTCGAGCCTCTCCGCACCGAGGGAATTCACTCGCGAAACTCATTATTGAGGGGTTTATTCTGCTGTAACCATTGCTATCCCTCTCAACCTTCCGTCCTTTCTTCCGATTTTTCTTCCCTCTCTCGCCTTCCTTCCATCGTCTACACGCCACTGGCGTCCCTCACGTTTCTTTTTACCGGCCGGTTGGAACGTTCCTAGGTCCACGAAGATGACGATTCTTCCCGTCTCCATGATCTCGCACCACCGATTCGACGTCTGCCACGAAATACATAATTATGCCGGATAACGCGAGATTCGAAGAACTATAGGAAATTTCTTCGCTAGAATTTCGTATATCGTACTCAACTTGAGTATCTACTACATACGTATGCGTAATTAGCATGATGGCAGGCGAACCGTCCGTTACGGTACCATCCGGCGCGGCTCGGCGATTCCTCCGTTCTTCTCCTCTAATCCCTTCTCGTTTGCTTATTTCCGCGGGGCCGTTGTACCGCGGAGATCCGGCCGATGCGCCACGGTGATTTGCTCGCACAAACCGAGGATGCGAATGCCGAAGAGGAAATGAAACTAGGAGGTCTTCCTCCATCTTTGTTTCCCAAAATCATCTTTGTCTAAGATTCGACCAAAGTTCGATACCGTCCCTCGTATCTTGACTTTTAACTTGTACCTTTGAATGATCTATCCAATTGTACCGTCTCGCTTTGTTCGTGCAGAGATCGAGTCGGAAGGGGAGCAAACAGCAGGTTGCAGCAGCAACTAGTACAAATGTGTCACGGCGAGAGCAATGCACCCCATACGAAAGAGGCGCGACCTAGTCCATCAGCCACATCGAAGATGCACGGAGCAGCGTGACTTTCAGGTAAGTCACCTGTTTATCGAAATCCATTTGCGTTACGATAACGTAGCAATTTAGTAGCGGAAGACTGCTAACCACTAGCAGTCTGCGCTGTGCACATCCATTGGTCGAACGAAGCGCGTACACGTACAGAAATAGCTAGTGTTGTCACCGAGAAATTGCAGCGAGCGATCATAAAAGTATTACATCAGAGGCTTGCAATGTCGTGTTGAGTGTAGTATATATGCGTATATGTGCATATTATATGCATTATCGCCGTGGTACGGTGCGGAGCTGCACTGACGCAATCCTGATTTGTCGCAATGACGCGATCAAACGCACACTGTCGCTGCGCTGGGCTGCCCACCGTGGTCCGCGATGCGCAGCGTTATAGAGACATTAGAATGCGCAACTCTGACAGGATGGATTTGTAATAAAACTCGGGGCTATTTTTCCCTGTCTTGTTCGATTTTTTTCCCACTGCGAACTGCTGTGATCAAGCTGGATTTATTTCCGGGACCGATTGCCATCGATCGTTTCTTTTAATTTCAATCCATTTCATAATAAATCCCTGGTTTTATTTTTCACTGTATATCCTTATCTTTATTTGCTGCATTATGATTTTAATTGCCGGGCATGGGACGAACATTGAAGCGAATCGATCAGTTTAAAAGCTGTAAAACAGACGTTATAGATTTTGCAAATAAATCGTTTTAATGCAAAAGTGATCAATCGGGATGTTGTGAGTAAAATCAGTGGATTATCGAAGAATTGTCTAAATTGAAACGTAGAACCATAGACCAACTTGCGTCAGAGTCTAACTACCAGTGGCTGCGCTTACGTTCATCGTGGTATACATATCCATTTTACTCTTGGCGGAAAAAATCACGCACTCGATTCCAGTATACCCCAACGCGGTATATTGATCAACTTCGAGAAACGTAGGAAACTCGCTAACACTCGCAATTCGAAGAATGTAACGCGTGCAGAGGGAGTCTCGCTGAACTTCTCCTCGCTTTGTTGGAAGTAGAAATTGCAGAAACTTTATGGCAGTCGAGGTTTCAACAAGTTTTTCTCGTAGCACAATCTCTCGATGGATCTTTCAAACTCGTAAATCAGCGATTAATTTACCGAGGAAAAAAACACGATTATCCTGTCGATCAATAACCAGCCTTTCTATTTTTATACAAAATATTACAAAGAAGAGAAAAGATTCCGCGAATTATCCCTGAAATATAGATCGCTTTTGAAGAGTAACGGCATGGAATTTTGTTGCAAAACGAAAATCGAGATTTGCGCAAAGGTTCGCACAGTTCATTGATAAATAAATACTTGAAGAGAAGGAAAATTGCGGTATAAAGATTAAATAACGTCGATGGGAACAGAGCAAAAATTGTCAGTGAGAGCAAGCGAGCGAACAGCGGTCAAAGGGGAGTAGAAGAGGAGAAGAGCAGAGACAGTGTATTAATATAAACTTGCCGTGACTAATACAACAATTTAGTCGAGCATTTAAATGGTTACGAGGCAACTCGTCCGGGCGCGGTTACACGCGGTGGTTTCACATAGTATACGTAGGATATACACGTACGTGTAGCTACGTACACGAATACACGACCGATGATGATTTTGTCGCGCGTTAACTCGCGCGCATTTAATTCGTCCCGGCGCTTTCGCGAATTAACTCGATGGCCCGTGCTTCGCTCGTGCTACGCCCACGCTTCTTTCCCCCTCTCGAATTTAATCTAATTTAAACTAATTCGATTCAGCTCGATCTAACGCCACCGCTCCTTTTCCTTCTTAGCCTCCATTCAACCCTTTTCTTTTCCATCGATTGATTGCAACAAAATAATAGAGTGTCTTAAAATTCTTCATCTTTCTAGACAATCAAATTTGGGGATATTTTCAGAGAGGATTTAATTGTGCTACTATTTTTTTTGTATTAATATCGCTCGGAGTGCTACATTGTTATTATACGATTCTAGGGAAATACTTTGTGATTTTAAGTAGTTGGACTTTGCACGTGTCATCCTCTTTCCATGCTCTTTCCACAGTTCTTGCTTTTCAGCTAAATTTATTTATATATTCATTCGCGCGCGGTGCAGCCAGACATAAACAAGTACACTGAGGTACCGCGTGCAATGTGTACTGTGTACTATGTACTATGTCTTTTCCTGACGTCCTATCCGCTGCTCTAGTGTCGCGTCCTCCAGACAGTTTCTAATTTTCAACCTCGCACGTGGTATTTTTTAAAGCGTCTCGCATATTTTGCGCGATAATATTTCGTTGGGAAACTCATGGTAAAAGAATACGGGGGGACTCTTAAGACTGTGTTTTTTATCAATTAGAAACTGTCCTTAGCTGTTCCCATTCGAGCGATCGACTCAATTAGGGAGAAAGTTGTTCCAGCTGCGCGTGATTCAGTTGCAGAAATCGCGCGAGGGATCTCGTGTTCTCGCGGCGGGTCCCGTGTGTTTTGCTTGAGCTCTGGTTCATGGGGAAGAGTCGACGCTCACCACGACTCGGGCTTCGAACCAGAGGATATCGCGGCTCGAGACACCCCGCGTTCCTGCTCTCTGGAGGACCACTGCCGCGTGCTGTTTAATTGTTTTATTTATAAAGGGTGGGGCCGTATTTTATAAGGGGTGCAGGAGCTCTCTCTCTCACTCTCACTTTCTCTCTTTTTCGCGGGGGGGAATTGCGTGCGGACCCTCGTTTTTGCGAATCGATATTAGCCTGAAAGAGACGCGTCACTCGATTTTCTCGCGGCCTCGTCGGATGGCCAAGGGGATGCTACCCTACCTCACCCCGGAAACCTCTCAACCTAACTACGAAAATATCTCCCCTTTATCTTTTTTTAATTGCTGAAAATTCCTTTATAAAAATAAAAATTCCCTAGAAAATGTTTGACGATGGCAAACTACCAGGTTTTTTCAATTTGTAAAATTAAAGAAACGTAAGTATTCCTTGTTGCAATGCGATTTTTTTGAGACTGTAATACAATGACTTCTCGTGGATGGTCGATGATTCGTCAGAGGGTAACGAGCGTTTAGAAGACGGTCGAGGTCAATTTTAAACGAAGCGAGGGCACGCCCGAGAACGAGCGTTCGAGCAAGGATACGGTGCAAGTTTGGCGGATAGGTTGAATATTGGCCAACTAATTACCTAATCACTCATTATCCAGGAGAGAGCCGGAGAGAGAGAGCCAAGGCGAAGAGCGATAGGCTAGCCGTCGTAGTTTGGTGCAGCTTGCTGCAGCAGGTACGCAGCTGGAGGTTGCTAGGTCGTAGAATAGGTTGCCCAGAGGGCCATTGTGATACGCGAAGCAGAATCATGCAGGATCGTACATTATCGATGGGGAAAGGGGACGAGGCCGACGGACCCTCGACTCGCTCGGCCCTTAGCCCTACCAGCCTCCACCGCCTCCACCGCCTCCACCTCTTCCTCCTACTACTGCTCCTCTTTCTCCTACTCCTCCTACGACCACCCTCTCGACCCTTCCTCGCCTCACTAATATCCACTTTCAAAGAACGGATCACCGTCCAACTTCCCGCTCTACATGCCATGCGTCCACTGCGAAATATATCTATCTAATATCGACAATGCCTCGTACCATCCTCTCGCTGCACAGATGGGCTCCGTCGGTGTCTCTCCTTTTTCACTGGCACTCAAAATCCCTTGGAAATCGATTTCGCAGTTAACTCGAAAGGAGGAGAGTTCACCTTTGCTTGGCAATTAAAACATGCGCGTCACTTGGTTTTCTCGTCATTTTTCGAAATCGAATCATTCGTTTTTGCCGCTCCGTCTTCTCGTCAGCTATTTTTTCTCCGGAGGCTTGTTTTCGGAGTTACGTCTATTTCGGCGCGGCGCGGCCGACCGGAATAGAATGGCAATTATTCGTAATTCATCGAGCTGTTTCTAATATGAATTGAAGCACTAGCCGTTCTCGCCGTACGCGCTCGCGCGCGGCTTGCTAGCAGCCCCGTTGTTAAGCGGCGCGACAGGGGAAGATTTATCAATATGGCAGGCGATCCTATCTGGCGAACGGCGAGGTTCGAGCAACGCGCGCTCGCTTCCCCTCGATCTATAACCCCACACGCCCGCCAGTCAAATCGGGAAAGTAATCGGCCATTCTGAAGCATGCATGCGTTTCAGAAATAGCTAAGCGCTCCATTCAAATTACTTTTTTCCGATTTTAATCTTGCCCCGCATCCGAATATGCCGCTCGAGATCGTGGCGTTCGCGCGCGCGCCACGATTTTTAAACGAGCTCGACGCGCGCGCGTCCTTCAAAGTCTCGATTTCCACACTCTGCCACTGCTCCACTATCTCTCTATCCATTCCTGTATCCAACTTTGCTTTGTCTAACCGACTGACCGAACTTTTCTCCTCCTCGAGCACTCTCTGTCCACCCGTTGCGTTCCACCAATTCCGCACCCGATGAAACTGGTTTCCCTGAGCGAACTTCTTTCTGGCATTCCGCTACATCGCAATTTCTGGTGCTCCATGAGAAATTAACTCTTTCGGTAGAATTACATTAACCCGGAGTCTTTCACCTTTTAGACTTCAACGTTCAATGACAACTAATTCTACTAATATTGTCGGCGAACTTTTTTATAGAATCTCGTTGACTCTTCCTTTAGCAGCATACTTGAGCAAAGAAATCACCGAATCAAAAGTCTCCGTTACAAGTGGATTTATAAACGTATAAAACTTGGATTAAAGTTATATCTAACTCTCATCCATCTATTTTATATGTATATTGCAAGCGTATCCTCGGAATGCTTTGTATTTTTCTGAGAATTATTACCCAATATTTCAGGGGTTTCGATATAAAACCAGAGAGTCCAATTATAAGATATAATAGAGACATTCCGCGAGGATACTCCGTGCACAACTCTGCCATTTAGAATAGGTGCATTAAACCATTTGAGAAATACTATGCATCGCAATCAAGTACATACAACGGTGGGCAATGTAAGGTTGCGGATTGAGCGGTGAGGGAAGGGGCGAGTGGAGGATGAGAGAGGATGGACGGGAGTATGGTAGAGCGCGGCGGAGCGTAGTAACGCTGATCAGAATCGGCATGTTCCGGCGTGTCCGCCGGATCGAAATCCTTGGTGGGGTTCCGAGGAAGCTCAGTTTCCCGTGGAGGTCGGGTGCCGCAGGAGCGAGGTTCGTGGGACTCGAGGGAATCGAGGGTCGCCGGCAGAAGCGTCCTCGCGGCTGCTCCCACCCGAAACACCACCACCTCGACGGACCTTAATCCTCTTAACTGCCACTCGAACGCCTAAATATCAATCACGCCTTCCATCGAATGCCACGCGTATCTCTGAACTCTGGACTCTGACTATGAGGAGAGGCCGTCCTCAACCCGGTCGGCCCTCGAGGTCCTCCAAGCTTCCCTGGCCTTCCTGGCCTCCCTGGCATTCGTCCAGAAGCGGACGATTATCGCTGGATCACTCGTGCCAGGATTTCTTTGCACTTGAACGAACTTGCTCCTCGCTACAATACTCATCAGTGCCCTCTCGTTCAGTTTAAGTATCTTGCCTCTTTTTTTCGAAAACCTCCATACTCCAGAACATTTTTAACCCTTTCCGCTCAAAAGAGTTTTTCTAAGACGACGTAGAATATTGATAACCAACTACTTTATAGTTTTGTAACGCGGCGGTTTTTCGAAATGCGAAAAGTTTCTGGAAGAAAGGGTGAAACGAGGTAGAGAGTTAAGGGCACAGGGAGGAAATAGGGATGAGAAAGGGAATGAGAAAGATAGAAGGGGGCGGGGGGGGGGGGGGCTGGTGAGCGCAAAATAAGTGGTACGATCGAGCTTTCGAGCTTTCCAGTGGCGCGTTTTACCCCGACACGGGGATGACAGCCGTTGAATAATAGAAGGAGCCACGTCGAGGTTAGATATTCTTACGATCACCGAGAACCCTTCCCTCTCGGCGATATACAGCTAAATCCTCAATAATTCAACCGTCCGCCCGAGCATTTTCCCTGTTTCCGATTGCATACAAGTACACCGATCTCGATATCTACAATATACATATGTATATATTCGTGATGGAGGTGGCGTGGTATGGGGTGATGTGGTGCGGCCAGCCTCGATCAACCTATCTGACCCATCCTGACGCTCCTGCCACGCGTTCTCGCTCGATGAGAGGCCACATTATCCTTTCCCTCGTTGCTCACTCCGAGAGCATCGCGGAACAGTTCTAGAACCTCTGCGAGTAGTCGTTCTTCCACGCAAACGCCTTGCTTGCCTCCGTCTAAACAATTTAAGAGCCAAGGTCGCCGACTTGCTCACTTCGCGATCGAACGCGATCGTTTACTCGAAGCGAGGAGAAGAAGCGGCAGCCGACTACGAGGAGTCACTCGTGGTATTATTACGGCGTCGAGTAAGAATTGAAGGTGTTCGGCCGAAGAATTCACGATGGTTGTTCATTTCGGGGAGGGACATTCTGCGTAATGAAAGCCGATAGATCAAGAGTAAGGAGGGACTGGCTAAAGAACGATTTGCTTGATCGCGCGATGCAACTAAAGAGAGAGAGAGAGAGAGAGAGAGAGATGGCGAGAGTGGGTCTTGTCGACTTGATTCGCTGGAGAAGTTGGTCCGGAGGTTGGGCTCGTTGTCGTCGCTCGGGCCTCGTCTCTTTTCGACGCGAAAACGAGATGGAAGGAGAAGGAGAGAGAGTTAACGAGATCGGGAGAGATTTTAAAAGGACAGAACACCGCTGCCGAGAGGTGCCCCCCTTCAATTATTCAGGCGCAATTAACACGTCAATAGGTCCGTTGCACCTGGCTGGGGTCGTCTTCCGCCAAATATGTACGTACCTTCCTGAGATGGCACGGTCGACCAGCTTCTTCGTCTTCCACCACCCACGCATCCCTTCTTCTTTTTCTTCTTTCGCTTCCAGCTCTCCCTTCGTTTCGCCGTCTCGCGTCCACGCCTTCTTCTTCTTCTTCTTCTGCTTCGTCGTCGTCGTCGTCGTGTTCTGATGCCGGTCTCGCTTAACCCCGCACCCTTCTCCCTTGGAGTTTCAGTCCCTCGAGTAGGGGCAGTGCAAGCTCCTCCACGAGCTTACGGTGGCCTCACTGTTTTCCAGGATTACCATGCGACCGGCAATGTGGGCCAACGCCTTCTGAATCGCACTCTAGTCCGCTTGAAATAAATAATTGTAGCTCTGCAGAGTAATGCTCGCGAGGATTTCGTGCGCTGTTACCTGGCTAGTTGGCCCATTCGCTAGCCTCTGGCTCTATTATTTTCGCGTTATTTCCCTTCCCTCCGAATGGTCGGCTATCGTCGTCGGACTCGAACCATCCAATTTTCGGTTCGAACAATACCTCGGCGATTCTAATGAATTCTCTACTACATCTTTTCGTAATTCGCATCTGGTTAATGAATTCACATTTCCAAATTCATTTATCCATACATTTCGTCGAATCAAGATCCTAAACGAAAGTTCGGGAATCGTAAGACCAATAGCGAAAGGGAGGAAAAATGATCGAGAAACCCGATGCTCTCTCTCCCGTGCCTCCTGTTGCGGAGAGTTGAACTTGGAAGGGCCGTCCGGCAAATGGGATGGGAACGGATGTAAATAAAGTAAACCTTACGAGTGATCGGGTGAAGTGGCGTGGCGTGCGCTCGACAGCGATTCGTATCGAGCAGCCACGCAGAATGCGGGAAGAGGAAAAGCAGCTCTGCAGCAGTGACATTTGCTTCCATCGATAGCCTTGCCCCGTAGCCCTTTAGGTATCAACCTATACGAACTCCCTCGCGTGCGTACGTGTGCTTATTGCACATGGGCTGCTGCGGCAGCTCCACTGCCACTGTTGCGACCACCCCACACGCATGCTTCTCCTGGCGAAGCTGCATACAGCTGTATATAGCTGAGGGAGGAGAGGGCAGGTATAGGCATAGGCAGAGGCACAGAGGTATAGGTATAGTCATCGATATACGCGAGCATAGGCAGAGCTACGGTGCAACGAGAAACGAGGGAGAGAGAGAGAGAGAGAGAGAGAGAGAGAAGGGTAGAGAAAGGATGCGGGAGCCGGCGGGAGAGAGACGAGGGATGAAATGCGGGGTCGCAAGTCGGTATTGTCGTCGGTTACAAATCAAATACCCGATATCATTGTTCGGTACAGCCCAGCCACCCACTCAGCCCTCTCTCGCCTCCTCCTCCTCCTCCTCCTCCTCCTCCTCCCTCTCTACGTTCTATGCCACCCCTTTCTGCAACGTTAACCTCGCGCGCGCAACCTGCGCGCTCTGCCGCGACTACGACTAATAACTGCTGCCAGAACGTTCTCCCGCGTACGCGAGCTTTACGCGAGGACAATGATCGCCACGCCGAGCAGCGTCGAGCGCCCTACCTCACCTCCTCCACACCTCCTCCGCCACCTATCTCTTCCTGCCAAATATTCTCGCGCCGAGCGCGACCCTCCGATCTCGCTGCTCTTGTCGCGGATCCACTTGCCAACTTGCTGTCGTCGACCCTTTCGGGCTTGCACCTACATCGCGTTCCAGTTTTTCTTTTGCTTGCCTCGAAATATCAGTCATTTTTTCGAGAGAATCGCACAACCTTCCTACAATAACCTATGCTCTAAATGCGAGATTACCGAAACCGCGCAATAGTTTATTACGCTAGGGTACATGCAAATAGAAATGTGCAAAGACGAATAAGTGGTACGTACATCCAAAGCCTAGCCTATGTTCAGTAACAGCGCTCAAAGCGCAAGGTGCTAATTCTAAACGGCGCGGCCAAGGTGAAAGGTGCTGATTCGCTTGGAATTTTAAGTATAATCTGATCGGGGGTCAGTTCAGTCGCAAGTTGTTTTTCTCGTGCACTGGTACACCATTGAATCAGAAATTCGAGGATAATGGTTGTGCGCCCGGCTCGCCTTAAAATTCTACTGATTTCGATACGCCGTGATCACGGCACTTGGTCGGAGATCGCGTAGTTTCTTATTGAGATCCTCGGCTGAAGTTGCGATGTATCGCGAGACGGATACCACCGGTGAAGGTCTTGGCCATGTTGGCAGGATGCCGTGGTAGTTTGGCCCCTGGAATCATTCAGAAAGATCGGCGTGACAGAAAAAATCCAAAAAAGATTCTCCGCGACGAAACTAATCCGTTAATTTTAGTGAACTCTGCCAAAATACGCTTGTGCATCCGTCGCTCTGCGCGTAATTCGGAATCTCGAATCCGGTGGTAGGAATAATTTGAGGCATCCGGAGTGTAAAACAGTCGGTGGATAGAATTACCGAGACACGCGAGCGCGCTCGGGATAGCCCACCCGAGATACATAACGGACAAATTAATAAGAAGGTTAACGGAGCAAGGTCAAAATCGAATGCACTGCGCTGTCGACGAGAAAGATAGATAACGAAGTAAGGGTCAGAATACCTTTGGATTTCACTCGACAATTTTTCTCTCTTTTCTCTCGCTCTTTCTCTCTACAAAATCCTTTGAAAAACCTTACGAGAACCCAAAGAGTAGCATAAAGTTCCATCGACCGACCGAGCAAGCCCCACAGAGAATCTCTCTCAGGGCTAATTAATCAAGGGATTAACTGTGCCGCGACGGTGGAATCTATTTCGCCATTCTCTGGACGAAGCTCGAAAATATCGCGACCGTGCTCGAGGGTTAGTTCCAGTGGATTCGAGCGGATCCAAGCAGATTCGAGAGGACACGACGAGGACAGAGTGCTTGTGGAAGGATGGCTGCAGATTGCGTCGTGCAGGGCGAGGAGAATGGAGGGTAGTCGCGAAGGCGAGACTCCCAGCTAGGCATTGCAGGGGCAGGCGATTAATGATTCAGGGGCAGAATTTCGCGATGTTGAAATATTAAGCATATAACTCTCTCTCCCTTTCGTTCTCGTCTTCCTCTGCTCTCTTCTCCAGTCCAGCTCTCTTTCTCTCAACCCTATCGCTCCGTCCTCTCGCCTACCGACGGTCTCCCTTTACCTCCCTTGTCCTCTCTCTCTCTCTCTTCACCCCCTTCCTCGTGCACCCTTTTCCCTCCGTTTCCACTATCTCTCTCTTTCTCATTGATTTATCCACCCTTCTCACTCCTTCTCTCGCTGTCATCTCGACACAGCTCTCATTCTTGATCTTATTATCGCTCTTCTTATTCTCGTTCCACCTGCAGCTAGTGTTTCTCGAAACAAAGGCTTCGTCTCCTGCCTAAATCAATAAGCGATTATTGTTGCTATTGTTGTCACTTTTGGCACGGCAATTCGAGTCGAGCTCGACACAGTCTTCCGGCCCGTTCATTCGGCAAACGGACGTGCGTGGACGTGCGTGGAGAGGGGTAAAGAGCGACGTGCAAACGCGAAGAAGAGAGAAGTCCAGCTCGCTTGGCAGTGGCAGCCGTAATGGCAGCGGTAGTGGCAGTAGCAGCGACGCGACGGTACGGCACACCGCGGTGTAGCCCGGCTCAGGCTGGTGCAGCGCAGCGGTGGCAATAGCAGCATCATCAATATTTCTCTTTGCTCATTGTTCTTGTACAATACGTACAAGGCTGTGCTCTGCCGTCTCTGTAATTCCGGGGGGAGCGGCGGCTGGTTGACTGGCTGGTTGGTTGGCTGACTGGCTGCCTGACTGGCTGCCTGACTGACTGGCTGGCTAGCAACCTAGTCGCCAGTCTCGCTAATCCACCAACCTTTACTCCAGAAATCACTTATTTCCAATCTCCGATGACTTTTCTTAGATTTTTCGACTCTCTGAATTTTAACGTCGATTCTGCCGATGGTACTGGGTGGGCTTCGTTCGGATGGACGACTCAATTCGCTGGCAAAAATGCTTCGTCGCGAGACTCGCGAGCAGGGATTTTAATAACGCGGCTCAAAAGACACTTCTTTTCCTCGGTGGCGCTTTCAAAATGCACGCCAACAAGCAAGCGAGAGAACGGACCATTCAACGCTGGGAGCCCAATGCCACTTCCCCACCGACGAATTCTGAGTGGATCATTCCGGGGGTGCGAAAGGGGCACCCTGGCGATATATTTGGAGGAATTAACCGCGAATGAATGAAGCGCGATAGAAGGGATTAAGAATTCACGTGGCGTGGCTGGTAGTAGTGAATTTTGATAATTGCAACGAGGGAGGTTGAAGCTTGACTGTGTGTGGCAATGTGAGTCTCTTAATAGAGAAGAGATACGAAGAAAAAAGTAAAAGTAAACCCACCCGGTATAGGATACGAGCTTAATAAGGAAAAGGGCGATATTTACGACTTGAACACCGGTGTGCCAATGCGCTCCCAAAATTTCTCTTTATTCTTACCTAATAATTAATTCCTTGTCGTCAGTCATAGTCAACGGTGACGAATAGAACCGCGAGCGGAATGAACATGCGTTAATCATTCCTAATTTCACATATTGTCGTTCAACGTATTAATGCAAAATTCAACTCAGGTTCTATACAACATCTGAAAGCCTCGATTCTCGGGAACTCCCACGTCCCTTCGCATTCGCACAAGTCTCGACGCGAGGATTCTCCCCCTGTGTTTCGCTCGACCATTAACATATTGACTAGCATGCTGGTCACCGGGGACCGACGCTCACAGTTGGCGCTCTTTGCCAGATCTCTCATAATTGCCACGTAATAATATATTTATATCTGCTTGATGTATCTTATATTATTGAAATATTGAAAAATTAGCGATGAATTAATAAGTACGCGGTTACTTACACCGTTTGCCTGATTTATGATTCAGTGGCTATACATGCGTATGCATGTATGTATAAATTTGGAATATTGCAAAATCTCCCCGAACAACCCGCCCTGTTAAATATTTGCCTCGCGCAGACCCATCGGCGATGCAACCGCGCAGTAATAAGCAAGAAGAAAAGTTTTCGGCGCGCTCGTAATACGGATCACCGAGTATAGTGCATACTCGCGACCGTATCATTCGAAATATCTCACCGGTCGTACGCAGCAACAGCAGTAGTAGGAGCGGCAACGGCGGCGGCAAAGTAGAGGAAGAGAGGAGAGGATCGCTCTAGGTAAAAGCGCAGAAATCCCGACATTGATACTTTATGGTTTTATTTCGTTGGACGCCGGGTGTACAGGGCTCCGGCCGTTTCCGTCCATTTTTCTCATCTCGTATTTTTTCATAACTGGCCCCCGAGAGCGCCGCGGTCCGTCGTCGCGAAAGTACTGTCGCGTCGCCCTTAAAGCAGCCACTGAGTCTCTCTCTGGGAAAGCAACTCTCGCGATACTTTACCAGAATTCGAGTCACTTTGAGAAAGAACCATTGGAAAGGATAGAAGAATGAGCCGTAAGAATCGGACACAAACTCTACTCGCATTCTTGAGTGGTGAGTGGAAATCTAAGGGGATATTCGAAGGTTCTTCTCGCTTGGTGGTCCAGTCGGCGTTGGCGGTGGCGCGCTTTATCTCACTGAGCGAGTCGAAATTTTTCCATCTCGCCGCGGCGCGCGGCGTTAGTATACTGTTTGCAGTTAAACAATATTACGTAGTAAAATTTATGGCCATGCCGCGGCTCGGGTGTGCGGCCCCTCGGCCTCGCTCACTCGCCTCTGCACCCTTACAGCGTTCCCTCTCACCGAGCGTCGCTCTCGGTCTCTCTCGCTTTCGGTCGGTCGCTCGCTCACGGCCTACACCGGTGAAAGTATCAGCGATATGAGAAATACGAGCGTTATGGCCGGTACCACCCCTGCCGCCTGCTGCCTGCCTCCCTACCGCGTTACTCGCTTGCCCGATGATCCACGGCTTAACGGATACTACCCTAAACCTTCTGCATCCGTGCGTCAACGTTCTCCTCGTTTCACGGTCTCTTTTTTTGCCTCCAAAATTCCTAGAAAGTCCGCGGTGGGCCAGTGAAACAGAGTTTCGCGTCTTGTCTCGTTGTCCCAATGCTCCGTGCCTCGGCCTTTCTCGTCCTTGCCCGGTAAAGACGGACTCCAGGGTAACGAGGTTACCGGCAAAATCAATTTCCCGACTTTTCTCGGGCTCCCTCTTCCCAAGCGGAGCACCCCTTTTCGAATTCGTTAGGAGTTTGCGAATGGGCTCCAAGCCCGCACGCCCGCTCGCCCGCTCGCCCGCTCGCCCGCTCGCCCGCTTGGACTCAATTTGCGTGTTGTGCACGACGGAGTAGCGGAGAGCAAAGGGGCTCAAAGTCGCGGAGACCTGGGACACTGCGCTGCGATTCGGTACTCGGAGAGCTGCGGCGATCGTTATTTTATGTTACGTATGCCGGAAAGTCGAGTAAATGGAAAACTTGGCGTAATACGAACTATGACGACGTTCTGTCTGATGGACTTTGTCCGTGATTAATTGAAATTAGATTCTGAATTAAAAATGAATAGAAACGCACAGATCCATTTGAACAAATATACAGACTATGATGTGAAAGGCTAATTTTTGGATGCTTCGTAATTCTTTCTCAATTAAGGATAGTTTCTCAGTTTTGTACCCAGGACACAATTTGAAATGTAGCAGGTCCACTCTCAGAGTTAATGTTGATCGGTAAAAACAATGGAGCAGCCGGGATGGGGGTGCCTCACGGCAGATGGGGCATGGACTGGGTGTAGAGTGTATCCACCGGGTACACTAGGTAGTAGGGGAGCATGCTAGTCCCAAAATTCGCGCTAATAGCCATTTAGGAGTGTCTGCCAGTACCGAAGGGACACACGCGACTCGTCTCTTTGTGCCCTTAATTTCATTAGGACAGCCATCTCTCCTTTCGAGCACCGCGCCGTGGCGGACCATAACTCCGTTATTGGGAAGCAGGGCTCCCTCCTAAATACGCTCGTTAATATTCTTGCTTGTTTCCAGAAAACGACAGCTATCGCGGCTGCCGTCGCCGCTAACGTCGTCACCGATCCCACCGCCGCGACTCGCATTCTGCCTCCGCGGGAATTTAATTGTTGCTCCCCCGATCGTCGGGCTCGTGGCAGAGGCTACCGAAATTTTTTCCAACGACACTTTGTTGCGGAACCCGTTGTCTCGGAGTATGTATTTTCACTCGCGTCGCCGCTCCGCGAATATTCTTCCTCCGGTCGCGACGGTCCTCGATCATGTCACTGATTGTAAGCAAGGGGAAAACGAGCCGTGCAGGAGCTTCCATCTGGCCACGTGGCTTTTGAAGTCTGTTCGGGCCAAAAATTACTGGCCTTACGTCGTTGAAGTCACTTGACGCCAAAACTCTCCGCTAATGGCTTCACCGCTGGAACTTGTCCAGCAGACCGAATACCATTTTTACGAGGGTGAGACGGAGGCTGGTTAGCGAGAGGTGCTTTTGTCATGATTTGTCATTCCGACCAATTTTGTCTTGGACCAAAGTGGTGTTCGTTTCTCGAGATCCCGATTCGGTTTGATCAACTCTAAATTGAATGTGGATCCAACTATCGCGACCCTTAGCGCACGACTTTATCCATAATCGTGATAGGAATACGTTCCACTCGTTCGAATGTCGTATTTTCTCGTTAAATGTAATTTCCACTTTAGCCACCCGCGCGCTATTCTCGGCCAGTTATTTCTACGTTGTTTCATTAGTGTATGCCAGAGACATCGCTCCACGAGTGATCTTTACCTCTGCTCGCGAGGCGTTAGCACGCGAGTTTCCAGAAGCGTGGATCAGATCGGTGACAACCTAGCTAAATGACGCTGACCGTCGACTCGTGCTCTACTGTGAAACACGGTGCATTACCGGATGGAGCTCGTGATCGAGAAGCACGGGACCCTTGGACTCTTCCTTGGAGCCCGGTTCCGACTTCCGAGTGATCCCACCGTGTTCGCCGCGAACCACCGCCACCGTTACCACTGTGTACCACCACCACAACCAGCCTCGGCACAACCGGCCTCCTCTCCGCGAGCGGTGATCGGTGGATCGGAGTTTTGGGAGGCCGATCAGGAGTGAGCTTCTCGCTCTCTCTCTTGAGTGAAATCGAGAGAGAAAAAGAGAGAGAGTGAGAGATATTGAGGGAGGCCACGGTAGAGAATTCGCATCGCATCGCATCGCGTGGTGGCACGGTGGCGCGTTGGCGCGCGCGGCCTCCGCGGAGTCGAGCGGAGCCGACCGCGAGCGAGAGGCCGCGTACGCGCGACGAAAAGAGAAGGAGAGGCGGTATGAGGCGGTCTCCGGGGGCGGCGCCTGTCGGCGCGTCCGATCGGAAGGTGCGCCACCCGATTGGCCAATGTCACGGCGGTGCGAGGGGAACCCGAGGACGCGCCAGAGCTACCTAGGCGCCTCCACCCGAGCACGATTTCATTCTCTCTCTCTCTCTCTCTCTCTTTCTCTTTCCCGCTGCCAGCGGCACACACACCGTTGCTGCGTCCTCTGCCCCTCGGACACCCCATCCTCCACCTCATCCTCCTCTTCCTCATCCTCCTCTTACTCTTGCTCCTCCGTCACCTCCTACACTCTATCCTCGTGCTCTCCCACCCCCTCCTGCTTGCCGCTCTTCCGCCCCCACTTACCTCCCTCCTTCGTGCACGACCCCGAACCCGTGGCCTCCCTCCCTCTCTCTCTCTCTCTCTCTCTCTCTCGACTCGCGCCACACCGCACCTCGCCGTCCCACGCCGCTTTTCCTTGCGTAGTCTCTCCTTGTCACTCCTTTCTCCACCGTGGACTTGTCCTCGTTCTTTCAGCCTCCTTCTTTTGCTTTCTGCCGCGCGGCCGGCTTCTCTGTCGCCCCTCCTGGGAGCGCGTGCCGCTTTCTCCCAGCGTGCTGCTCGACCGACCGCACCCCCGCGCCTGCATCGGCGGAAAAGCGCGGGAGGCCCCGACCACGGTTGTTTCTCCGATTGAGGGAGCGACCGAGAGAGAATCTTGGCTGCATTGATACGAGATAGGGCGGCCCGCACGAGACCTCCTTGGAGATTCTCGTCGTGGCACGCGTCCGACCGAGTGCATGTATGTACTACTGTAGAATCGCGATACGGGCAAGAGGCAGCGCGACGCTAGACACGCGACACGCGACACGCGGCACGCGGCGCAGGAGAAAAAGGAGCGGACGGATGCGCGGGCCAGAGACCGGGAGTCTACGGGGCATGGATTATGGGCCGCGAAGGACGAGGATCTAGGCGCAGCGCGTACGACTGTATACGATTATATGCGATTTTATAGGACTGTGTACGCTTGTGTACGGCTGCGTACGGCACGGCACGGCACGGCGGGTGTAGTGGGTATACGGGCGGTCGCGCGGGTGGCAGGCAGGCACAGAGTATCGGCGCTCGACTGCCGGCGCGGAGCGGCGCACGGAGCCTGCCTGCCTGCCTAGCCTCCTCCACTCTGGCGCTCGAGTGAACCGCCGGCGCGGCGGGCCTCTCAGTCGCGACGCGCTCGTCACGGGGTGCACATCGTACGTCGCTCGTCGCCCTACCCCACTCTCTTCGTTTCGCCGCGTTCTACCGCGCACTACCGCGCTAAGCCGCGCGCGCGCGCGCCAAACACGCGCTCCGAGCATTCTCTCGCCGCCGGAGTCGTCGATGCTAACGCATCGTCAAGATCGCGCCGTATCACCGCGTCGTGTCGTGTCGCGTCGCGCCGCATCGTGTACATCGTCAGCGGCGAGTGCTCGTGCGTGTTGGTGCTTCCTTCTCCTGGTGCTCTGGTGCTCTCGAGTCGACCCTGTCGTCGATTGGTGAACTCGGACGCGACGATACTTTCGAGTCCGTTCTCGACACGCGACTTCCACGCACACGAATATCCGTTTTTGAGTTTTCGCGCGACACTGTTGCGCGACGAAGGATGCGCCACGCGGGAACTGACTGTTTTCGATTCTAAGAGAAAGAGCAGCGAGAATCGGTAGGGATAGTGGCAAGGACAATACAATAGTAATCGTTGCGAGAACAGCCTCGCGAGGAAAGCGATGCCCTGTCACAAGCTCCTCGGGAGGAGGCATCCCGAGTGTTGCGCGGACGTTTGACAGCTCGACGACGCACGTTGTGCCACGAGGGCTGCCGCCGCCGCTGCCACCGCCGCCGCCCCGGCGGGAACCAACTTTCGCGCGCTGCACGCTGGATCCTACTGTTACGCGGCTGTTACAGATGCGGCCTGGTTGCTGTTGACGCGATCCTGACCGGCCGACGACGAATCGATAATCGGATCAAGAGGAACGAGAAGAGAAGAGAGACATCGAGGAGTAAAGAAGTGGCGGAAGAAGTGGTAGTGATCGGGAAGGAGGAGGTGGAGAAGCTCGCGAGTCGAGCGAGAAGAGGAAGAACGAACGGAAGTACGCCCCCCGAGTCTCGAAATTGCAATCATGACGCAGCAGAGTGGCGCTGGGTCGCCCCAGCAATTCTGCTTGAGATGGAACAACTACCAAACGAATCTGACGAACGTCTTCGATCAGCTCCTGCAGAGCGAGAGCTTCGTCGACGTGACCCTGGCCTGCGACGGGCACAGCGTCAAAGCCCACAAGATGGTCCTGTCGGCCTGCAGTCCCTACTTCCAGGCCCTGTTCTTCGACAACCCCTGCCAACATCCGATCGTAATCATGAAGGACATCAAGTGGCCGGAGCTCAAAGCTGCGGTCGAGTTCATGTACAAGGGTGAGATCAACGTCTCCCAGGAGCAAATCGGCCCGCTCCTCAGGGTCGCCGAGAGTCTCAAGATCCGCGGCCTGGCGGACGTCAATAGCGAGCAAGAGCTCAGCTCGAGGCCAACCCTCGAAGAGGCCGCGAACGCGGCAATGCACCGGAAAAAACGGCCTAGAATGTCCGGCGAACGATCACCTTCGGCCAGTAGCCCGGACCGAATGCCATCGGCGTCGAGCCTGACCGACGACCAGAACCCCACTAACGGTGCGATAGTGCCAGAGATTCATACCGGGATGCTGTCTCTTGGTAGCACGACCCCAAGGTCCCTCGGCTCCCCTGGGACCCCAAGCGTCTCGGTAACGCCGCAAATCAACCTTCAGGAACTTCCGGTCTCGCTACCCTTGCCGCCGCCACCGCCACTCCCGGCGCCCGGCCAGCAGACCTCGCACTCCATATCCGCACACCACGTGTCCGGCCACGTGACTTCCGGACCGCACGCCGCCGTTAACCACCTCACCACTCACGGTCAGCAGATGCAAGTCGTTCAGTCCCAACAGCAGCAGCAACAACAGCAACAACAGCAACAACAACAACAGCAACAACAGCAGCAGCAACAACAGCAGCAGCAGCAGCAACAACAGCAGCAGCAGCATCATCAGCAGCAGGGAACCGGCAATCAGCCGGGCACCGGTGACGACCTCGAGATCAAGCCCGGCATCGCCGAGATGATTCGCGAGGAGGAAAGGGTGAGTACTCTTGATCAGTATAAATATCCTAGTTACCTTCTGCCGTTCTTATCTTATCGCACCGTTAAACTCCGCGTGAAACTGTCCTCAAGTATTTCCTCAAAACGTGCGAACCGCGCACTCTAATTAGCGATATCGAAGAATACGTATTGCGGGTGGGTTGTACGAGGAGGAAAGACGCGTTAGAAACGATACGAGCCCACCGGCGTAATTGGCGGCAAAGTCCTCGGCGGGCCGTCAAGTTGGAATCGCGACCGCGCTGCGGCGGTGACAACGAGACAAGGCGGACAAGAGACTAGCGAAGCACGGTACCAGGATAGGGCCGGTAGAGCGAGGAATCATAGATGCGCCAGGTCGGTGGCGCCAATTAGAAGGGTCGAGCGTTTTTGCGATGTCCGATGTGAAACATCGGGAGCGAGAGCTGGTGCCTTTGGCCGAAAGGTCCAATTACCCGGCGATCGGCTTCAACGGCACGCACTAATTGAGAGTATCAATGAACGTCAATGAGCATGGTCAATATTTGGAGGGAGCATCCGGCCGTTTTGTAACGTTCTTTTTGTTAAAACGAATGACAAATATTGACTACGCTCGTTCGCGCATACGTGACACACACCGGGTATCGACTGTTCTCGTTAATTACATCGGGACGACGGTGTCTCCTGCATTATTTATCGTCCGCTGCCCGGTGCAAGTTATTAAACGAGCGGCCAGCAACCAGCGCCGCTCATTTCGTTTTCGCGCGCTCGCGCACGCCCGCAATTCCAACTTCCCGCCGTTTCCGCAAGAAAAATAAGAAAGACGAGGAAGCGCGGCTTCTTCCTAAAAGATCGTTTCGTTCTGAAAAAGGTGCTCGGATTTTGAGAAATTGGAGCGAAAGGAGGAGTGGGCCTCGAGAACCGCGCGCGTAGGTAGTCACGGAAGGACAAATTCCGTTGACGACGAGTTCTCTAGCACTGTGACTCTATAATTCCATAGTGCCGTTGGAAGAAGTCACCGCGACGGCAGAGGCCGTAAAGAGGCCAACGACGGAGGTGCGTCGTTCTTAGTTAATCAAGGAAATTGAAACGCAACGAGTCATCCGAGCCCGAGTATTATTTTTCTATCATCGCTATATATCAGTCTCTCGTGACGCAATCGGCTATGTATAATGGGTATAACATTCCGCGGAATTCCATTATGTTAACGCAACCACGTTCCAATTCTACGGGCCGGGCATGTCTGCTGGTATCGTAACGCCTCGCGTCGTGCCGTTACTGCTGCCGTCAGTCTACACACATCGTATATCGCGACTATTCACGGAGCCTTTCTGATTAAAATGCCTAATTGATGGTACATCCAAGCCTAAAGGGAACTGGCCCTACAAAATTTCAAGATGGCTCCCTCGGCACAGTTTCTGTTATGCGGAAATTCCTAGATAAAGACAGCTTTTACCCCGACAATCACCCTGATCGCGATCGGCAGTCGTCGAGATTTCTCTTGGATTAAGAGGCTCGATAAAATGGAATTTAAATATAGATTGTTCTTCGGCCGCGCGCCACCAGTCCCTCTCACCCGTGCACTTGTGGCTTTCGGGGAATCGGTGAACGAACGCGATCATTCCTCTAATTAGTTGCGTCCTTCCAATAAATCCTCGGGGGTCGGATTATAGGACCACGAGAGATCGGAAGCGCGCGAGAGTGAGAAAGAAGGGCGGAGTGGCGTGGTGTTCGGGGGGAGCACAGGATATGACAGAACGCGATGTGTCCTGGTCCGGTAGTGTAGACAATACAGAGTGCAGAACGCGAAGCAACAAAGTGCGCGCGCGTGTTCGTTGCACTGTCCCGAAAGGGCGGCTCGAAAAAAATTTAATCTTCCCTCGCATTATCCTTTTTGGCAATAACGGCTTTGCCTCCCGAATCGCCCTCCACGCTGCCCGCGCCTCATCTCTCAAAGAGCTTTTGCCTACTTCGTTCTCTCTCGCTTTGAACGACAGGCGGCCGAACGACGCGGATGCGCCATTACACGAGGGAGAAGGGACTCTGCGGGACGGGGCGGCGATAAAGAGAGGGACAGTTAGAAATGAAAGGAGAGGAAGATACAGAAAAAAAGGTGGCAAAACGGTAAATCGTGAATCGTAGTAACCCGACGCCATTCATCCTGATACACCGGATGTGACTACATATTTCCTTCGCACCGTTTAAATTAGTGTTTTTGCCGTAGAGTCTTGATTGTATTTTCGCGCGTCCACGCACCCTCGGGCTCCACGGTTTTTTTCCTCCCGTTCCTTTGCAGCGAGTTTCTCGATCGGCTCGATGGGGCCGACGGCGGGACAGCTGGAAATCGGAAGGGTATAACCCTTTCGCATCCTCCTCGCAGCCAGTTCGACGCTAGTATCGATTTGGCGTTGATCAACGCGTAACGGGCCACCTAAGCGATATATCAGGAAGTTCGTTCCGAGGGGCGCAGCGCAGCGCTCTCGCGATACGGCTCGCGGCAGAATTGAAAAGTTTGATGTATTAAAATGCTAGGGACGCCGCCACCCTTCTTCGCTTACGAGGCGACGCCGACGCGGCGTCGACAACGGCGAGCGCGGACACTGATGCTAGGCAACCTCGTGAGATCGACGGCGCGACTCGGCTCGACGCGATGCGACGCCTCTTACTCGATTATTCGGCCCGTCACCGTTGACCGAGGGTGCCGTGCTGCCTGCGCCACGTATCGCTCTCCGGATCTCGTGTCAGGATCTCTGTCGAGATCTCTGTCAGGTGGTATCAATAGAATCCCATCAATAAGATCTTAAGTCGTGAGTCCGACGGTGATTGTTGCTGTTTGTACTCGAATCGATCCGGATAAACTGCCCGTTGAATGTTCGCTCTCCTTCTCGATGTGGGGAGTCTCCGCTCAACTGGTTTCGCTGATCGGCGATCGTTCGCCATCCTCGTGTCACACGACACGGAACCTGTTTTGCATGCTTTTAAAATCCACTGTTGCTGGTGCAACTGCAACATTCTCGGTCATTAGTTGTACCTCCTCGCGTTAGGCAGGCTCTCCGCGTCACGCACTTTCCTTTCCATGCTTGGCTTCCGATCGCTCATACACGCGTTGGTCCGACACTCTTTCTTCCTCTGCACCTGCTCTCGTCTCTTCTCGCGGCACAACTTTTCCGAATGGGTATCTTGGTTTCCAGCGATTTCTTGGAATTTCGCGTGCTCGACTCGAGGAGAACCACGCGAGGTGCCGTGTCGCGCATCAGCGTTTCAACGTTTGAGCGTTGCAGCATTCGAGGGTACATAGCTCGCGGCAAACCGACGAAGCAGGGGGGGGGGGGGGGGGGGGTGCGGTAGAACACGGCGTGTCGGGGCAGGTAGAGTTAGTTTTTGCTAGCTGCGAAAGGAGAGAGAGCTGGAGGCGATCGTCGGGAGGAATCGCAAGGACGGAGCCGGAAGAAATTGGTAGGTACCTCCGCGACGAGCGCTCATAATTTCACCGTGTGATCTCGCCTCGCTCGACGGAAAAGGGGCAGTCGTGGCGCAGCGGCCAGAAACTACGCGGCGAGAGAGGAGTAACAGATGAAGGAGGAGGAGGAGAAAGAAAAAGAGAAACCGACGGCTCGACGCGGCAGCATTGGCTTTGCTCTCTTCGGTGTATTACGTAGCTACCCTTCGCGGGGACCATTTTATAATAAGGGACGGCTTAGCGAGCGTAATGGTATGTATTTTAAATATTTCGAAAATTGCCTTCCTAGGAAACTCCTCGCATAATGGCAATACTTGGAATATAATCCCGGGGTAACCGGACCACATAGGCGCCCGAGCACTTAACTTTCGTCCTTTCTTCCCTCCTCCGTCCTTCGATGGACCTCTCAGTCTTTCGCTCTCGATTGCTCGCCCTCCTCGAACTCTACGCTTCTCTTTCTCGCCTTCTCATTCTCTTGGCTCGCTGTCTTGCCTTCCCCGCGTATCCCTGTGACTACGCAACGCTAATAGGAAAGACGAGGAAGAGACGTTGCACGGCATTTCTAGTGCATTTCGCTTCGCTCGCGCACTGCCGCTAATATCGTTACCCCGCTCCGTAGGAGCGGCAGTGATTCTTTCCGTCTTCCCTCTTTTTCTTCCATCGCACGCATGCCGTTGCTTCTACGCCACTTTACCCTACTCTACCCTCGCATGCCATTCCGTGCCCTGCCCTACCCTACGTCCTGCCACAACACCCCCCATACGACCCCACACCCACCCTCGGCCTCCAGCGATCTCGAATAGCCTCTGGAAATTCTTGCGACTCTCAATACTTTTCTCTTTCTTTCACACTCTTCTTCTGCTTTCGACCCTTCTCGCGCCCGTGCGAGAAAAGCACGGTTGATGGTTTAAAGAATTTTGAAAGAAAAAGTGGCCATTCCCGAGTTCAGCTTTACGCGATATACCTTTGTGGCAAATTATATCTAGTCCTATAGGATAAATTGAAAAAAAACGCGTGATAGTAAAAGTAACCTGTTCCTATGCATGAACCATAGATGGAAATTCCACGGATACCGAAAGCATCGAAATGCATCAGAATCAAAAGAGACAAACCCATAGTATTTATTTTCCATTCCCCTTGTACGAGGGAAAAGAGCCGGATTTGTCGCGCGGATTTTTTTTGTCGGTGAACGACCGAATGAAGCGCGGAGGAGGAGAGACCGGGATCGTTGTTAAAAGATGTAAAAGTGTCCAGCTGTAAAGGCAGCGAAACGGCCGTGAAAGATTCACGAGAACGACAGTCGAAAGATGCTTGTTCGCGAGTTCTGCCGCAAACTCTGGCTTGAAATTCCCGGAAGGAGCTCTCGGTAATAATGTAACGAGGAGCGGTATCGCATCGCCGTTCGCCGGACAGTCTACCGCTTCGGCTACGGCCAAGGCCCCTGCAGACGCTTTTTATCGCTTCTTATCGCTTCTTATCGTATTGCGATTTCGCTACACCCCCAGTGGAACCCTTCGAGTTTACCCCTCTGTTTTCCCCTTTTCTATCGAAACGCAGCGAACACTGGGTTCCTTTTTTTATCGTCAACGCGTCGTTCGGTTATTCCTCGAGGAGCGAGCGGTCGAGCGTTTCCCATCGGTTAGTCTCGCCAACTAACAGATTTCCATAAGCGAAACACGCCACGTTCGTTCGATCTCGATAGAAAGATGGGAGTCAGGTCCGGTAGTCGGACGGTGTGCCGCGACGCCGCAGTAAATCAGAAATTATCTTGCGCCGCGTCCGAATCGTATCCAAGCCGCATCCGAGCCGCATCCGAGCCGCGTGCTGCCGGCGCTGTAGCTGCCTTTTCCCATCGAAACGCGCATAAATAGCGAGACAGGGAGGAGAACGCGTTGGCGAGACTGAAGAGGACATCGAGGTGGAGGTGCACGGTAGTAGGAGGAAGAGGCTTCGATGGTGCGTGTGCTTGGTGTATGGCGAACACCATACATCCTAGGGACGCGCGATACACGATCCACGGTACACGATACACGATACCCGATGCACCCGTTATGCGCTCGCTTGTGCCCGTCACTAAGGGAGGATGAGAAGGAAGCGAGAGGGTATGATAGGAGGGTACATGCCACGCAGTGACGTGAACGAAGAGGAGGAGAGGAGGAGGTGGTGGTGGAGGTGGTGGAGGGTGGGTAGGCATACATCTATGCACGCGGATCTCTGGTGCGGGCCGCAGATATATTAATACGTAGACTGTACGTCGCGGTACGCGTGACTTGATGGACGGATGACCGGACCATTCCGCAGATTGCTTCGCTCCCGATTCCGACCGGAAGGAGATTTATAACCTCTCGTCGTTATCTGCCGCGCGCCGCCAACGGAACTTCCCCCGCCAGTTTCCTCTATCTCTCTCGCTATTCCTTCTCTCACTCTCTCTCTCTCTCTCTCTCCCTCCCTCCCTTCCTTCCTCGTCATCCTCTCTCCGTCTCACTCTTTCCCTCTTTCTCTATTTTTCCGGTTGCGAATTCTACCTAACCGAGCGTTTCGTTGGATGATCGCGCGAGCGTCTTCCTCGTTCCGGCAGTTTTTCGAGGATTTCGAGCAAGGCTCTGCGCGACAATCCGCCAAAGAGAGAGGATCGCGTATAACCCTCGACGCGCATCGGTTCCGGGCGAAACTCGGCCATGGGATTTTTGGTTTTTAGGGTGGAAGAGTGCAGGACGCGGTGCGTCAAGGGGACAGGATGAAACGGGACGATCGGGCCGGGCCGGACGAATAGGTGATATATACGCACGTATTCTCACACGCACCCAGACACACCGGTACCTGAAACGCGCGGGCGTCACGATAAATTAGATTTAATGACTGTCGCAAAAAAGCGCGATATGAAAGTCGAACGGTCGCTCGCGCGAGCGGGACGAACCGATAGAATTAAATTCTAGGATATTCGATTACATTCACCCTCCTTCCCTCCTTCGCCCGTCTACTGGGCCTCCACCCTCGGCCTCTACCCTCGGTCTCCGCTCTCCCTCTCCATCTCTCCACCCAATAAAACCCTCGTCTGGCTGCCTGGTAGAGCGAACCTGCTCTACCGCTACCACTGGCACACAAGCTGCCTGCCAGCCAGCCAGCGAGAGTACATATCTCCCTCGATACTCTGCCTATGATTCTGCCTATTCCACCCCGCGAACACGCGAACGTTTTCATCGGTGCCAACAGCACCGGCGACAAAAAAAAATCGAGCTGAAAGCCGTGTCCGATCCCCTGGAACAAGATGCGACCTTCTGGCATCCCTTTAAACCCGGCTCTCTGCCTCCTGCTTCCTACCTTCTCTGACCGCCGCAAACCCGCTTCCAACCGCAAGACCAATTCTCCTCGCACCTGTTTGCCCAACTGCGATTTGTCGATCGCTTTGCTCGTCCGCTTTGCTTGCCCGCTTTGCTTGTCCGCTCGACAAACCGACCGAGTCCAGTTGCCTTTCCCTCTTACCGATTTTTTATCTCCATCCCTACCTCCCCTCTCTCTTCTCGATTTACCGCAATTCCGCGATCCGACAATCGCACGACACCGGTTTCGCGGTTGCCTATCGCCGACCCAGAATAAAAATCTTTATTCTCGGAAATGTTCCAATTCAAAACGCGCAGTTTTTTGGAGGAACACACTTGCCGGTTGAATTGATAGGGGGATAGAATTAGAAAAGTAGACCCGGCCGCCAAGTACACACATAATTCCGTAATGTCGTTGCTCGAAACGCACGTGTCCCACGAAAAACCCCGTAACATTCGAGGGAAGAAATAAATGTAGTCGACTCGTTGATAGCTTCGGCGTTAAAACTTAAAAGCATGGAACCGTAACTCCGGGGGAACTGTGGAGAATCGCTCGGCACGATCTTGCGCGAGCATTTTTAGTGGAGCGGAGAAACGAATGGAAGACAGGGCGAAATGAATTATGCGCGCATCGTAGACAGCGTTGATAGACGCTGCTTGCCGTAATAAAGCGAAATGACGCGAGGATCGATTTGAGCTGGCCGATCGATCGAGCCGCGCCATGTGCACGCTTCTTCTCCTTCCTGTAGGTTCGGCCGCGTGCATACCGAATCGAACCTGCACGCGGCCGCTCTCCTCCTCCTCCCTGTTATACGTATTATACAGTACATTGTGTATGTAGTTGCTCGACTCGATCAAAGAAACCGAAGAAACGAAGGCGCACACTCCCTAGCGGCCGTGTATTTGTATATGTATATTATATACATATACGATAGCAGTCGGCTGAGTCACGCGTTCAAATTTGTTTGCCAGAGCGGAGTGGTGCGCGAAGAGAGTCGGTGGAAGAGGTGGAAAGGCTGACGGGGCGAAGAGAGGTGCGGAGAAACGCGGGAAGGCAAGGCAAGGCGAGCCGTAGCGAGGCGAGGCGCGCCGGTTAATACCGAGCGTTACTATTAGGAGGTGGAATATAATTTCATTTACGTCGATGACTCATGCCGCGATACTTGCAACGAATATGATTCATTCGATGCCGTTTCGTACCTTTCTTATTTCCACTCTCGGACAGCCTCGAGAATTTCGAGGATTTTCCCGATTTCGAGAAGAGAGAACGGGCGAGCGGCGATACAACTCCGGTGGCGCGGTCGGTCGGTTCGTGGAATCCGTACCGGGGATAACTACTACCCCGTGTCGCTCGTTTCGCCCAGTTCGCTTCTCTCTCCACTCCTCTCTCCACTCGAGACCACACACAACAGGTGTCGCAGGAGCGATGTAATAAATAGACCGTGGATTTTTCTACAAGCGGACCTCCCGGTTACCGAGAAACACGTCCGAGAGACACGACAAAAATTTGGGCCTTCCGTCTTGCCACTCGATATACCGTCACGGTTTAATGGACGGTTCGATGATTGTTCATTTTCCTAACTTACTGCAATTTAATTAAGACAAACCATACACGTAAACTTCTGTTCTTTCGATCGGGTACTAGTTGAAACGCAGACACGATAAAAGTAGATAAGAAGATAGGCTTATCTCCGTAATAAAATTATATTCGCGTAAATATTCGTGTCATAATTGTTGAACGACGCGGAAAATATTCTGCGGATCCATAATTGAATCATTTGGATGATTTTGTACGGTAGCTAAATGGATTCCACTTTTGCATTGAATTTCCCTGAAGCTTTTCCTTAATTCGCCCGTGTTCATCGCAATGAGTACACCTACGAAAAGTGTGAATTTACGAGACTCGTCGATTACATGGCTCGATCGTTCCATCAGTCGGATTGATTTATATGGTTCGTAGATCTCGTTGGCGCGAACGTGTCGTGGGAGTGGGCAACAAGGTTTAAGCGGCCTCGGCTAATTAGGGAGGGCACATGGCACCGAGAGTAGCGCGGAGGAGAATGCCGAGCGATTGACAGGTCTATCTCGTTGGCAACTCGCATCGTCAACGGACTCGCTCGAAGCCGGGCAAAACGATGTAGAGTGTAGAGGAGACGCGCGTTTCGCAAGCAGTGCGAGAGCCCACCGCGATATCGGCTCGCGTAGGAAATACCCGGCTTGGGATAAAGGCGAATTGCTCTCGAGAAAGCCATTGTCTCGCGCCTCGTTTCGCATTACTAGCGGCGTATTAAAAATTCTATGCTCCATTGTGCCATCGAGATTGCGTCTGGAAGAAAAGCCGCGTGTGTGCGTGTGTGATGATGGTGTGCGTCGGTGTGATCGTCCCTTGGACACCGGCCGCGCCGGATATTCACACCTGCGGACGCGTGTCGGTCGCGAGAAAAGGAGAGACGCACATTCACGTACGCACGCACGACTCGAATTATTTTCCTCGCGCACAGCTACCCGTCCTCAAACAACTTTCCTTCCCATTTTCACGCGTACCGGATAGTGCCCGCTAGCATTTAGAATCCAAAAGCGAATAGCAGAAGTTTCCTTTGACAAACTTACAATTAACGATACTCCCGATAGACTCTTATTACTCGTTGTATCACCCTCCTCGCGATCGATACGCGAATCTTTGCTTTTTATATCGAGTTTTCGAAGGACTATTACATAGGCTCGCGTGGGTCGCGAAGCCCAATAGGAAATATCCGAGCCAACAAATTCACTGCGGAATTAATTGAGCCATTTTCTTGACAAGTAAAAGGGAGCGTCTTCCTGAATTTTACATTAACCAAATGTCCCTATAACGCAATACGCATTAACGTAATACACTGTGGTATACATACAAGTGTAATAGAGGTTTACGTGTGCACCCTCCGAAGAACAATCCTTGAAAGTAATGAGCCTCTGCTTCCATGGCAATAATGATCAAGCTTGGCAAAAATCCGCAATTCTACCATTTGCGAATTGCAGAGACTAGGAGCGAAGGCGATCGTGGCCAGGGCTAAAGGGTTAAACAGATCGGGGTGGCAAAATAGAAGGGCGGACGAAGCAACGAGTAACGTAACGTAACGTGCTCGTAACGTAACGCTACGTCCGGCGTATCAGCGTAGACGGGCGAGATGGCGGCCCATTGTCTGGACTACAAATTAATCTGGCGATCGATACGAGCGATGTCTTGCCCGGTGCTCTATGTACGCGGTGACTCGCGGAAACTAAGTTGGCGGCGGAATGGCCGCGTGGCGCGGTGGCGCTAGGTTGCTTCACGGTTTGTCGCTCTTGCTCTCTTTCTCCTTTCTCTCTTCTCTCTCTTCTCTGGCTACTCGTCGACTCTCGTGGTACGCGTGCGACTCGTGCCACTCGTGCTCCTCGCGCTCCTCGTGCGCGCCTCTGCGATCGATGCGCGATTAACGCGGCGATACTGCTCTCACTCGCCTTCTACGCCCGTCTTCGCGAGCACGGATCTTATTCGCCCGCAACACGGCTCCGTTCGCTGCTCTCAACTCCACTTTTTCTGTCTGCCGGTGGCGTAGACGTTCGCTCATTCCATTTTTCTGATCGCCCTATAGAGCGAGTCATTTTCAAACGGGACCTACTTACGACCCCAACCATATGGCACGACTAGCGCTTATGTCACTTGTACATATTTGACATCGGAGGGTTTATGGACCAGTGCACGAACCGATCCTATCGCAGCCCATTATTCCTCGTCGAACTCGAGTCTCGCGTCTTTCGAAGCGATATCGCGCGGAGGAAGATAACGTTAACTCAAATGTGGGATCGTTAGCCCGTCAGCGAGAACGAGAAGGCAGAATCACAGGATAGAATATTCAGAGAGAAAATAAAAAAGGGTTCGCGGAGCGGCCAGAGAGAGGAGGGGACTGCATTAACCAAGATTGCCGGCGATAAACTGAAAATAACGCGAAACGACGTGCGCGCCAGGGTAAGGCGCGGCGTGGCGCGCCGTGGCGTCGTATATAGGCTAAGCAATGATGGGAGGGGTGACGAGAAGGTTTGTTCGGAGGGATGGTAGAGAAAAGGCTCGAACGATAGAAAGGAAGGAAGGAAGGAAGGTGCCGAGGAACGTGATCATAGCGGAGTGCGCGGGGGCACCGAGGTTGGATGGGAGGAAAACAGATAAAGATAAAGTGTGGGGCAAAATAGGTTCGCGGAGGAATGGCTTGGTTGGTGTTAGTGCCGAAGGAAGTAGGAGACGGAGTAGGAGCGAGAGGACGGGCGAGGTATGGGGTGGGAAAGCGGTGGGTGGCAGGCAGGGTGGCAGGCAGGGTGGCAGGCAGGGTGGTGAAGGATGAGCGAGTGCCGAGGGAAGATGGTATAGCAACAGCAGCGGCGTGGCCGTATAGCGTGGTGCGAGGCTCAAACTGCTGGAGGGTTGCGAGGGTGGTGAGGATGGCAGAGGCGCCAGGAGTCGTTTGTAATTGCGTTAAAACTTCTTCCGTGCAAAAACATTCCTCGAAACGTGTTTCCACTCGTCGCGGCCTCGCAGGATTCGCCGCGCTTAATCCAAATATCCTCGTAGCGAGCCACGATACCGTACTAGTACCCTTTCCACCGCAGTTTCTCCGCGATTCCACCACTACATACTCCAAATCTCGATCTCCTTCTGTCCCTCTCACTCTCTCTTCCGCCCTACTATCTCTGCGTACTTGGCTTCGATGTTTCCTTCGCCACGCGCGCAAACCGAGGAGAATTTTCGCGAGTTTTTCCGCCGTCAATACTTTTTCAATTGGCTCCATAGCGGTTGGCAAAAACAGCCGGCAAAGGTTTCTGCGCACGATGGAAAAACCGCGACATACAAGAATCTACCACCGCGGAAGGAAGCGCGAGGATATTTGTCCTTGAGATAAAAGCTCGGGAAACTGCCGGTGGCTGCAGCCTTTTTTCACGGGAAGACCCCGGCAAGCTGGGTGCGACAGGAAGAATGAGAGGGGACGAGGAAGGAAGGTAGTCGAGTCGAGTCGAGTCGAGTCGAGACTACTAGGAGTCGTAGACGGAGTCTGGGGATGGGTGGCTGGCTGGACCGATCCGGGGTGAGAAGTGTCACGGCGGAGGCAACGAAGAAGCTAGAGTAGGAGAAGGCAGAGAGACAGAGGCTCTGGGAAGACGAACTAGGGGCGAGGGTACGGCGGGAACGAGGAGGAGGTTAATGTATTCGGTCGACGAGCATAAAGCGTCGTAGCGGCGTTGACGCGCCTTTACCACGTAGCACGTAAAACGTGCAAGAACACGTGTAAAGCCCACGTACGCGAGCTTACACAGTTTACACGGTCTCCTGGCACGCGAATCCACCTTCGGGAGGCCGCGATTTTCTTTTGCCGTCTGCCCTCTTCTCCGCTTTACCGTCTCCTACCGCGAACTTGCCTCCTTCTCTCCCTCCCTCTTCGTCCTCCCACGCTGGTTAGCGTGTGAGGATTGATTTTTTTTTTCGCGGAGCCGTCGAGCCATGGATCCCCGGATCGCTGCCCGGCGCTCGTCGCTCGCATACCAGTAACAAATGGAAAACTGGATTTTAAATTTTAATATCGGGCCGCACCGGACTAACGAGATTTCGCGATCACGGGCCGCGCGCGCTTTGCGTAACGAGTTGCGAATGAAAAATTCAATTTTAAAACTTAACACCTTATTGACGGCTCGCTCGATACCGGCCTGGATACCGAATGTTAGTTGTACTAGTTGAGGATGTCACCGGCGGCGTGACGATAACGCGGATGACGAATCGAATCAACGTCGTCACCGATTCTCCCGGCGGGCGTGAGCACCGAATAAGTTTAATTGCAAAACTTGCGAAATGGCATTTCGTCTAACGGACCGGTCGAATGCTTTGATACGGAGGAATCGATACCGGAACCTCTCGATGGAATCGAGAGAATCGGGAGAATTGATTTTTTACCCACGATAAATAGCTGCTAATGTCGAATAACGGGAGTTCCTACCGATCCCAAGAATATAATTGCCGGCAAATACCAATTATCCGTCGGTCGGTAATTCCATCGTGCTGAAGCTCCTATTTTTAATTAGACTCTAGTATCAATCATGCTTCGAGGAGTTCTTGTCCGAGAGAATTATTTTCTAAGCACTCGGCGAGTTGTAGGAGCCGAGCGGCGCGGCGTACCATCGGCGAGTGCGGTACGATTTCTCGAGCAATAATCGATAATCGGGAGCGGGCTTCCTACTGGGCGTGAAAGGGCCGAGATGGGCCGCGCGATGGGCGGCAATGGGCATCGACGAGTGCGCGATATACATAGATATAGGCGAGTTTCAGGCCGGGCGAAAAAAAACTGGTGGAAAGCGCAGTGGTAACCGGACGGACAGACGGAATGGTTGCGAACGAACGAACGAACGCCCACGCGAATTCGGCGGACGAACAGCGGCGCACCGGCGGCCCACTCACTATCCACTCGCTATCCACCCGTTTGCCGCACGGGGGGTGGCCAATCGGCGAAAAAAAGCGGGACTAAAAACAGAGGGCCTCGTACACAGGGGTGGTTCCATAATCCTGCGCCCTGCGACGCGGGGGTGGGGTAAATGCGCGGGTGCGACAGCGCGAATTCCTGCCGCCCCCCACTCTCGATGCACCTGCACGTGTATCGCCGCATCGACTCCCCGACCACCGACCACCGACCACCGACTCTTCTCTTCTCTTCGCTTCTCTTCTCTCATTCACTCGAACTCCCTTTCCAATCCCTCTGCCTTTTTTCTCGCTACTCTCCAGACTCGCTATCCCGATTCCTCTCTGTTTTTAACGTCTTGCAACGTCGTAACGTCTTGACTCTTTCCCCGGTTCGAGGAAAGAAAGCGAGAGTGGAAAGAGCTTCTTGCCGTTGACCCGCTTAAAGATCCTGTATCTGGATCGATGGGTACTTTCCTTCCTTCCTTCGCTTCTTGTCTTTCAAGTGCTGAATAACAGCAAGAGAGAAACGAAAAGGGCGTGGATAAGAGACGAGAGAAGAGAAAAGTACATGTAAGTGTATGTGTAGTTGGTGACAAAGTCGGATACGCAGTAGATGTTTGGGATCACTGGCCAGATGGCTTTCCGTCGTCGTTCTCTCGATCCTCCCTATCCCTGAATGGGAGCCTGGAGAGAAGATGCGCGGGCGCCAGCGGCTGCTTTGCATTCAGGCTCCCTGTCGGAGGATTTGCTTGTTTTGCTTGCTCCTTTCACGGACACCGGTTGATCCGATCCGGGATCTTGGCGTTGCTCGACCCGACGAATCTCGACCCGACGCGACACAAGGGAAAAAGGGATCGCTTTCTCGGCTGATCGAAGGATCGTCAATCGAAAGTTGGAGGGGATTGACTTTGCGACTTTGCTTCGTTAATTTGTACGACTGCACCCACCGAGCAGTCAGGGTGGTCCGGCTTGTGTCGTGACTCTCTAAGGTCCGCGTCAGTTCACCGATCCAAAATTCCTGGCACGAACGGCCGATCCTCCGTGCATTAACGTTTCATCGCGCACGCGGTACATACGCCAGGGTGGCACATCGATCGTCGCGAACTTCGGACTCGACTCGAGTCGAGCGTTCAACGTCGAGGCCGCGGAGGCCGTCGCGCTGCGAGGAGTGCGACTCCTTCTCCCGAGAAAGAGGGACGCGCGCGCTCGTCTCTCGCGATAGAGCGCCCGACAGAAATGAAAAGAGAGGGGTGACGCGGGAGAGACGAAGTGGAAAATATCGCGGAATAGAGCAGGATAGAAATTGGGAGGAAGAAAGATAGCGTGGTCGAGCAAAAGGAAGGGCAATGAAAGAGGCAGAGAGAAAGAAAGAGAGCGGGTACGGGACGAGAGAAGAGTAAGTTGACTTTGCATTATTTAAACGGCGTCCTAGCGCCGTAACACGTGTTCTTTTGAAGTCTCGCCCCCCTTCAAATATTCAGGCTGACGTCACCGCCGTCATATTCTTCGCCCGTGGAAACCCTGGGAAGCATATACGTCCGGAATACGCATATTCCCGCGTTCTCCTCTTGCCCCTCTTACCCTTCCAGCCTTCTTTCTCTCCGTTGAGCCTCTTTCGGTCTCTCTGGCGTTACGTGAAAGAGAGAACACACCCTCATACTCCTTTTTTACATGTAGATGTACTTCTTTCCCTTTTCTTTCGGTCAGAGGAGATCCTCTTCTCCGACTCCACTTCTTCGGCCTTTCTCCGCGACTTTCTCGTTCTTCTGCTCTTTCGCTCTTCCGTGTCACCCTCCTTGAGCCTTGCACGCTGCTCCCGGCGCGGCGCGCCGTGTCGCTCTGTACCGCGTCGTCGTCATTTCTGCATTTCTTCTTTCCTCTACTCTCCTCCTCTTGAGACGGGGACATCTGGCGCGATTCGCCGAGATTCGTCAAGATTCGTCAAGATTCGTCAAGATTCTAGACGCGGTGTCCCTTTCTTTCTCTCTTCGCCTTTTCCCTCTTTCTCTTTGACGCCTTACGAAACTTTTCGCTGCTCTTCCGAACCGCGTGACTTTCCTCGGAAGGGGATTACGGAAGATTCGCGAGAATCTGGCAGCAGGCATCGGTAGCCCATCTCCACGGTTGGCACCCCAATGTCTCTGGTTCCAAGTTGAATGTCGCTTCGCTGTCGCCAGTGCATATTAGTCTTGTCGCGCGCGCTTCCGTAGCGAGGATTCGCGAGAAAAATGAACGCACCGAGGAAATAAATGTTATTATCGCAGCCAGGCGCGAGGATAATAAAATTGATATTGTTTCTCCCGGGGGGATTATCGCGAGCCACGCTGCCCGGCGTCATTCCACGTTGGGATCGTTTTATACGCGCGGCAGTTTATGCTCCATTCTTTTTTCCGCGCGTTATGACGGTGGAGCGCGATTATTCTTAGAATGCCACAACTACGTGGGACATTAACGCTTAGGTGTACACTCGGCAGAGAAAATCAAGAATCTTGTTACGCATGTACTTGTCGTTCCTGGCTTACGTTGGAGTGTATTTAATATACTTGGAATCAGACGGGTAACTTATTACTAAAATTCTTACTTTCCTCGTCGTCAAGCCCGGATATTCATGCCCCAATAACAAGGAATTGGAACCAACGGACCTTCCAATGAATCTTTCGATTTACATATTCACGAATCTTTTATTACCATTGGTTCGACCGATCATGAGAGGAGTGCTGGGTTGAAATTCGAGTTCCTAAAGTGACGGTATTCAGTCTGACTACGCAGATTCACATCGGTCTATTCTGCCCCTTTCGTCGCGAGACTCTCGACGGTAACGAGTGGAAATCTATTCTGTAGTTTTGGCCGGTATCGCGCACAGTTTTACTAATAAGCCTGATGGAAACTGCTGTTTACGCTGTTGGAGCTTGCCGCGTGGTGTGAGGTGGCGTCGAAAACGGTCCGGGCACGAAACTTTGTTTCGCTTAATCGCTACAGTTCCCTTTTTTGATTCGACCCGGAGCAAACGTTCGTCATTGGTCGCGGTGGTTGCAGTCAAAATAGATAGATGGGGGGTGCTAGAAAGAGGGTAGGTCGGAGGAAAAGGGCGGAGGCTGTCAGGGGAATTGTTTACGCGTCGGAGCGTGGCGAGGATGCGAGACGCGGAATTCTCGCGACGGGCGGAGTTACCGCAGTCCGTTAACGACTTTACACTTGTTTTCGTAACAACGTTCTCCGATTGTCCGGGCCTCTAGTCAGACTTTCACAAAAGCTTTGGTGGCTCTGCTAGTTCGGGCGGAGCCGGCAAAGTCACTGGGCTCGAGGTTCGGTACGCGCGAACGGACTCCAACAAATTCCGTTTTGTCCTTCGGAAGTCCCATTATTTTCGCGGGCCGAGTTACCGTAGCTCGGGGAATGCGCCACTCGCCAATCTCGTTAAACACTCTCCTCGCGCGATTTTTCGCCTTGTCAAAGTGTTCGCTCGATTCGGCCGCGCGCCTGGAAGAAACGCGAAAACCTCGAGGCGCAGAGTGCCACGCACCCTCTCTGATTCTCGAGCGCGCTCGACTTACGTCATGCCCACACAGAATACCCGCTCTTTATTATATAACACTCGAGAACCTCTGGCGAACGGCTCAATAGGCCATTCAGCCCGTTTCTAAGGGACCGTTAAGTTATTCCGTAGATATAATTGACGGCGAAGTCCGCGTGGGACTTTTGCCGCTCTCGTAATAAACTGCTTGAAAAACATTGAGTTTCCGCGTTTATACCAGGACGCCGCGGCTAACCCGCTGTGCTGGCATTCTTCTCTCGTGGACGAGCCTTTCCACTACGCTTGCCCCATCCTCCCGTCCTTCTTCCCTTCTTCCCTTCTCCTCGTCCGCACACTTTTCGCTTTCCGCTCTCTGGCTTTCTGGCTTTCCTCTTTGACCGGCTGCTTCTCGCTCGTCCCTCTTCTTCGGGTTGGGCTCCTTCTTGCGGGCTTGCCCGCAGCGGCTTCCTTTCTTCCCTCCTAACGAACCGGCGAGAGCCGAGGGCCGCGCGCACCCTGCCGAAAGGAAGAAAGGAAGAAAGGTGGAAAAGAAGAAAGAGCGAGAGAATGAACCAGAGAATGAACCAGAGAGACCAGGAGCAGGGACACAGAACCGCGGCAGCAAAGGCAAAAGCCACGTCGCACCGCCAAAGAAGCGGACGAAAAGTCCGTCGGGGGTGACCCGTGCACCGCGAATCACCACAAAGGAGACGATGGAAACGCGCGAACGACTACTCGAGAGTCAGAGTCAACCCGACTCGAACCGGAAGGGGAGAGTCAAACTAAAAAGAGCCAACTGGGCGACGTTGAAGCGTAATTGAAACTTTGTCCGTGCCGCGCGACAATGCTGGAAATTGTTCCGACCAGCGACTCCACGAGGGCTCTCCTCGGCAACCTGGCGCTAAGCGATCCTACGATTAACGTCCGGCCGAGCGACTAAATGACTAAATCGAAGGAGAACGCGTCGACCTGCCAACACGCGACACGCATCCAAAACGATTCACACCCCTCGCGAACAATTTGCGAATTCTCGCTTTACAGACCATCCAAAACCGTCGGTCGTTTCTCCATTCTCTCCTCCCATAAAGGAGAGATTCTTCAGCCAGAACTCGGGGTGCCAGATACTTCGAATACTTCCCAACCTCACAATCATATCGATCTAACCATTTGTCCCCCGTGCTTCCGCAAACATTCTAATGAATGCTTGCCACGTTGGTTACCACTCGCGGAACGCTTACCAGCAGTCCGACTCGGATGCAATTATCCCATTGGTCCGTCCACGCGCCTCCAAGTGCAACTGGGTCGAAAGAGCAAAACAGAGAATTCGTGCAGGAAATTCGTCGCACGATGGGCAAAGGGGAGAAGGGGAGACTGCAGCAGCAGTGTCGGCGGCTAGAAAAAGTGGTGAGGGGCGCGCGAAGGGTCGAGGATGAGAGACACACGCACGGTGTCGTCTCTCTTGAGAGAGAAAGACGAAGTGGGAGAAGTGGGCGCGAGAGGGCGCGAGAGGGCGCGAGAGGGCGCGAGAGGCAAAAAGGGAGAAAGGGTAGAGTGGCGCTCTCGAGAAGCGCCTGTCCGCTCTAAAGAATGCAGGGACCTGCTCGTTTGCTTAGCACGCTTTCAAACGGCCCGGACTGCACTTTGAGCGAAACCAGCAGAGACAGCCGGTCGGTGCTGTACCCCGCTAACTCTGCGACTCAACGAATCCTCCTTCCCCTGATCCATTCGCTCGCGGCAGCGTTTATCCGATCTCTCCTTCCCTCTTATCCATTTTTCTTATGTTTATATTCATTTAACCAAGTCGGCCGTCACTTCCTTCGATCGAAGTGCCACAAAAAGTATGAGAACTAGCGCGCGGGTTACGTCAGGAAAAATTATCCAAAGATAATTAACTCTGACACTAATGATGATTCTAACACACAAGTGCATGCGATCGGAGTAAGAGATTAGATGTTTCCAGCGACGATCGCTGTGTTTGCTTTAGTTTTGTAACGATAAGAAGGTTAAATGGAATTGAGGTAGACAGGGATTTTGACAAAGAAGTAGGTTTTCAGAGGAAAAGGGAGACTAAGGTCCCATGGAGATAATGTACATACAGGGAAACAGTGAGACCTCTAAGGGTGAATTTTCTGTCTTGGAAGTGTTAGTTTCGATTCGCTTGCATCGAGTTTTTCATTGTATAATTTTCAAGTAGATTGAAATTTGAACGACGCTGCAACTTGTGCGTGCAATTAACCCAGTGGCCTCTCAAGACGACCAGTCGGATATGAATGTGCAGTGACGAGCCAAAGTATGCGCCCCGCAATCGTAGTCAAAAGGATGACACACGACTAACAATACCCCACGGTTAAATAAGATAAGGGTAAATGGAACGATTTGGTGAAGCAGAGCAAAAGAGGAACACGCGGAGCATTCGTCAGATCGATCTGATCAATGCACTACTATTGTTCAAAATTAGACAATTTATCGTGAATGTTGCAAAAGATAGTTGCTGTCTCCGATTAATCCGAATCAGGATCGAGAGGGAAAATTTCCTATTGGCTCCTATCGTCTGTAGGGACATTTCGCAAAAATGACCCGTATCGAAATTACCCTGAAATTAAAACACTAGCGATGCACGAATAAATTGGCGAACATATCCTCAAAAGCGTTATCGATCGATGTGACGAAACTATAATAGTCTTGGGAGTGTTGCGCCATAAAAGAATCGAGACGGGTTTATCATAACGTATGAACGAGCTGCTCCAAAAATATTGCAGTGGAATGTTATTTTCGATAATTCGTCGCGTAACTAGCAAGAACTCGATTTGCGTGGGCCAGGTGGGAAAACGGGAGGGGAAAAAGGGCAATAGACGAGAGATTCTCCGCGTGGATCGTCGACGAAGCCGGAATAAGCAAGCTTTAATACCGCGATACACGTCAGGCGCCGCCGGACAAATACGATGCGAAAAGGATGACAGCATAAATACGGGAGAGAATCCGCGCTTCGCACCACGCCGCGCCAGCAGCTCTATTACCCCGTTACGCATATACCTACCATCTATTTTAACGTAGAGTGAGCGACGCGCGTCCCCTTCGAGATCTTCATCGCTCGCACTACCTACTACTTACGATTAGCTGTGTTAGCCTGATGTATTCTCTCGCGTTCTTAACGATTCATGACTCGCGATTGACCTCCTCTCGAGCGTTTACTTACCCCAGCGAATTTTCGTGGAATTTCCACGATCGATTTGGTCATATTGCTGTTGGCCGACAATTATTATCGCCCCATCGCGGCCTGGCGACGACAGATTTCGCGTGTCGGTCACACACGGAGTCATAAACTTTTCATCGGCCGTCCAGACATTTATGCGCTAGTCAAAAATACGTTTGATTAGAAGAGATTGAATTTGACCGTCGCCGGGTAGACTGAAGCAGTAGCAGTTGTGGCTGTGGTAGCTGTGGTAGTGGTAGCGGCGGCCCGCTACGATCGAAGAAAATTTCGCGCATCGAAATATCAATTATTATCCTCGCCCTCCGCGGAGCATACTCGTTAACAATAATGAAATATCGCTGCCGCCAAGCGGGTACCGCATTACGACGGAACCCGGCGACTCGCTTCTCGCTTTATCCTCTCGTCTCTGACCCCTCCTCCTTCATCTCACAAATTTTTTTTTCTCGCCATCATTGACGCTCTGCAGCCTTGCCCGACTGTATTATATGCTCATGAAGCAAATTACCGAGATCTAATAATCCCGAAAGCTCGCGACAGCTGACGAGACTACGACGACGCCGACGAGCAACCCAGCGGGGAAGGGATTCCGGGTTCCTCGACTTATCGATTTTTAGGCTCGACCGACTGCTCCTCTGTTTTTCATAGGGAATTAAGTCGCCCCGGAGAATCCGCGAGGAATTATGTCACGAGCGAGTTTCGAGCAATTTGCCCTGGGAATTATTTAATTGAATAATCGGGGGTGGGGAAGGTTGAAGCTGGTAAAGCGCGGAGACCAGTTTCTATGAGAAAGGAGAAATAGGAGAAGAAGAATCCCTCGTCCGTGGATTCCAAGCGAACTTGATGCCACTTGGGTTCGCAGTTTTTCTTCGCTTTTTACCTAGTCGCTCTCTTTCTCTCGCACCTTGGATGCACCTGCGTTTACGTGTCGTGGCCTGGCAAGGCCTCTTCTCTTTCGTTCTCCCTCGTTCGCCTCTCCTCTTTTTCTTCCTCTCTAGTAGGCTCGTAACGACAGTTGCTTAATTTACACTGGCCCGCGCCTCGAGGACCCTTGGCGAGGAGCAGAGAGGGAGAGCGGAGTGACGAGAAAAAGGAGGAACTCGCGCGTGGAAATTACATGGCGCCGCAGCATGCGAGTCTACGCTTCTCCTAACTTTTAGCTCGATTCCCTACACCCCGAAGAACCAGTGTCCTGCTTACAAAATCACTCTGGCCACCGTTTTACGACTCGCCACCTTGCCGCCTTGCCGTCTCGTGGACGAGCTCGATCTGCCGTCTTGCCGCTCGTCCTCCCATTACCGCGAGTACCGTTACGCGATGCATCGACCATATCGAGCCATAAACTATAAGTACACGCGTTTCGAGTTGCCAAGAGCCGCGCGAACACGACTATCAATAATTTTTCTCCGGATAAATTGCTCGGGATACATTGCTTTTCGGAACAGTAACGTTTATCTCCGTAATACATATACATATAGGAGTAACGAGAGACTAATTGTAAATCAATATTGAATTCATCCAGAAATTAATCCCAAGTTCTTAAATCGGCCAATGTTTGCAAGGAGTAAATGAATTTCTTCATAGCTAAACACTCGATTCTCGATTAGATTTCTGTGAAGACTCTCTCGGAATCACTCCCCTTTTCCTCAAGAATTGTTTACGCCAAGTGCATGTACGGGTCTGAGCGATCGTCAGCCCTGGATCAGATTTCGAGGGGACGTTCGGGTTCGCGCGGTCGGCCGGTCGAGATCAAGGATTTCGTGGGATGGCAAGCGAGTAAAAGGTTTTTCGACACTCATTTCCAAATTGTCAGCAGACTATAAAAAAAAATCTCGGCCACGGGAACCGCCACAATAAACTCGCAAGCATCGCACAGCTGTCAGAGCTCAGCACGATCCGCGATGCGCGCGATCACCCAAACAGGTTGGAGCCGCAGATGCGATAACGATAGCAATTAAAAGGATGTTGGAAGCAGTCGGAAGCGGGGAATCGAGCATCTGGCTGTCGTTGGCGTGAGTCGGCACGAGTTGGCGCGGGTTAGTGTGCGGGTTGGCGCCGCGAGGTCCAAGAGAGCCGCACGGTGACCCGGTTGAAGAAGAAGAAGAACAAGAAGGAGAAGATGAAGAAGAAGAAGAGGGCTTGGGGAGTCTGGGAGCGAATCTAGGTGGATAGATAGACGCGCCGCCGCGCCACGCGAACTCACTGGTGGGGCAAAAGGCGGTGGTTCTTGTTCGCCTTACTCGTAAGAGAGCACGAGAGAGTAGGCGATAATGAAATTCATTACCGTAGTGGAGGTCGTCGTCGTCGTCGTTGTCGGCCTCCTTCTTCTTGTCTCTGGTTCGCGTCTTTTGAGTCTGTTCACTGTCGCCGCCACGTCTTCCACCTCCACCGTCTCCTCTATCATCCTCCTCGTCACCGTCGTCGCGTTGTCGTCGCTCCGATCGTCCCTGTCGTTATTATTATCGTAATACGCATATAATGCCGCATAATGCGACTCGTCGTGACACGACGTGGGTCGTCTAATATAGGCGTTGCAGAAACTCGCTCGCGACTCCGCTCGTGCGATTATAAATCCCATTAGGATCGCTCGATCGCACGCGCGCACTCGCACACAGACACACACAGGCACACACGGCTACTCCGCGAGCTAATCTTGCCTCGCGACTTGAGATATTACTTGGGAAGTTTTGATTGGAGGAGATTGTATTTCAATGATCCTCATGAATCATTCGATCGATGATCGATTCCAGCCTGTCGTTTCAGAATGTACCACTTTGTGGCTCGAGATAATTAAAGGCTACAGTTTAAGAAATTATTCAGTAATTAACATTTTGTTTTCATGCCATTCGAGAATTGAGTTCCCGAGTATTTTACGGCTAGCTTCGAAAGTTCACTGGGCTTTTCTAGATACTCCTAGCGTCCGAGTGACAACGCAAACACGGTTTAAATGCTTTGTTTAAAAAGCATACCGTTAGCTTTCGAGTGGAAAGTCGAAGGTGTTAATGCTCACGCGTTAGACACTGGGCGAACGGTATTCTTGGCGATCCCACCAACTTTTTATTCGAGACCACCAAGATTGCGTAGACTCCACTCGGCGATATTGAACAATGTATAATGATACCTTTCTCCTAAACCGAACACGAATTTCGCGCCGATCAATCGGCCCACGAAGAGTGAATTTCGCGAAAGCGAAAGCTGTGAAAAACGTCGAAAATTTTATTTTGCCATGCGAGACTGCAAAAAAGGATAACAGGAGGGTATATCGCGTTCCGATGTCACCGGGTGTGGAAGATTCGATCGCGGTGAGATTCCCGTGAAGAAGCGATTCCTCGTATGTCGTTCGATTTAGCGGCTCCGATAACGGATATCGAGTTTAACGGTTGCCTGCCTGCCGGTGGTGTACCGTGTCGTAGCACGCGGCTCGAACAAACTTCGCCTTCTTCCTCTTTTTCTCCCAACCGCAACTGTCCCCGCTAGAATTTCCATCTTTCTCTCGCATCTCTTTTCCTCCCCGTAGCGCAATTAGCACCGTGATGACCTTTCGGCCGTCCCTCTTCTTCGCGTCTCACTCGCTAGCAAACTAATCTCCTCCGATTCTCTTTGATTCCACGCAGAGTAACGCAAAGAATTCCTGCTTGAGAATTACGCGAGGAAGAAGCTGCTCTAAGAATCTAAGCAGCTCGTTGTTAGTAGCGGTGTTCGCAAATGGCTAAAATAGTGGCGAAACCGGTAAGCGGGACACATTTAGCGTGGCAAGAGGAGGAGTGTGTACCTAGAATACGTCTGTAAGTAGAGCGGAGCGCGAAAGCTGGCTTCGGCTCCCTATTGCACCCGTAAGAAAACGGTTCGAACGTTGCAGCGGCCCTTGGCGCCCTTGATACAATTTTCATCCTTAACGTTTCTCCATGGGTTTACTTCGCGAAAGTCCATCGATTCCGATCCTTCTGCGGATAGACGAACCGAGAAGAACGTAGTGCGAGACATACAAGGCAGGGAGGTAGGAAGAGTAAGCAGCGCGGCGAAAAGAAGATGGGAAAAGGGTCTCGGTTCTCTGTCATTACTCGCGCCGCCGTCGAAGAACAATCAGTTAGACGAGCGCACACCTGCATTGTCCATCTCGATCGTAGATACGTACCCGGCTCGGCTCGCAAAAAAAGCAACTGGGACGGGATATGGAGGAGAGAAGGGTCGTCGCAACGAACGGCCGGTCACGGGCTGTTGCATTGAGCGCACGTGGTACGTATAGGGAAAGAAGCGGAGGGAGACGCTAGGTTCGGATTACATAATCGAAATGCGTTCGATTCGGCGGAATTAATAAAAATTGAAAGTGTGCGTAGTTTATACAATCGATGAGATTGAACCTGAACGAGAGCGATGTTCTCGGGGATATGATAAAAGTACAGTTCGGCCGACGGTGGTGCCTCGCCGATGACGGTGCTTGCTCCAGGGCCGTACGAAGGTAATATCTGCAGGATGGCCCCATCAGGGCAACTTATGATTCTCTAATTGAACCGGTCCATTCAGCCGTCGCATACAGAATAGAGCCCACATCCTAGACCGTGCCGTCGCCATTCTAATAGCAAATTGCATCAATATTATATGCAGATTTCACCGTGCCGCTTTATACGCAGATAAGTACGTACCGCTCGCTCGCTAGCTCGCGGACGCCCCCGTACCCCTCGATACTCCGGCCACAGTCTTTTACCCTCCGCCCGAACCTCCCAGCTCGCCTGTCGCCTAAGTACATATCTACTTATTCTCTTGCTCTTTCTCCACGCGTCACTGTTACTCACTCGGTTAAATTGCCCGCTCTTTCCAACTATTGCCGCATTCCGCGTTCAGGCCTCGATCCACTTCCGTCCCGGTTGTTGCCGGCGTCGAGGAGATCGCGATCGATACGCTACCGGCAATCTATAAAATTAGATATTATATGCGATACGCGATATGCGATTCCCAGCCGCGCTGTGCTGCAATAAGCCTCACGCATTCTCCACTACCATCGCTAGTTCTTGGAGCTGTCGTTCGTGCATTTCCCGATACAACTCGTAGTTGTCGAATGACATCGGATGATGTACAACTTTGATTGTGCTTCGATGCTTTTTCACTCTCGACAGTACTTTGAGTACTTTGCAGTGGTTAACCAGTTGAAATCTTTCGAGATTAACCTTGGAACGATAGGATGGAGAATTGTGCTCGTGTCGCGTAATGTCGCGCGATCGTAGACCTACTTTGCTTAATACATAAATTCATAATCGTCGCGTATTAGCGCCGAATGCGAAACCCAGTGGTCGAACATTTTCTGCCATCGTTGACTCTATGATAATTATTGTAGATAATAAAAATGTCCATTTAAATAATGTTCTCTATTCGAATAATATTCAGGTCCATTATCTTTTGATGGATTATAATTTTGTTAATTGTAAAAGGGATGTCGAATCCGAAGGGTTAGAGTTCATCGACTTGTTTTTTCTACGAATAAGGGCTGCTCGTGAAAGGGGAGGGTCGAAAAAGATCGATCGGCAGTGTGTTGGCCGATCGATCTTGGCAAGAGGCAACGATTTGGTCCATCTGCTTGCCGCGCGTACTTATCGGAGTACTTCCTACCGATGCGAATAATATAACCCAGATTTGCGCCAATAAGCCACATCCTATCGCACACGTTTGCAACCGCGCACGCTCACGCTCACGCTCACGCTTACGCGCCACATTCGCGCTAGAATATAAAGTAGAAATAATAAGGCGTGGAGTAAATTCTACCCACTTAACGCTAGTTAGCGCTTACGCTGAATACGTTATGTTTTGCACAATATTATATCGTTATGCGAATGTGTGAGCGTATGTGCCAGTGCGCGCACGTCTTCTTCGCGATGCTTGCGTAACCCTCGCGCTATTGCTGCCGCTGCTACTATACATACATATTGCTGGCTGAGTTACTGGCTCCTCGCATTCCTCCGTTTCGCCCTTCCGAGTCAAATCCACTGTCGCTCTGCAATCAAGAGATTTTCTCAAATCGTTAATTATTATTCATAGCGATTGTACGACTGTCAATAGAGTTTCTTTCGTGAACCCAATGGCGGAAGGAAGTGGGACGAAAGAAAGTGCGTTGAAATCGTCAGAATGGGACAGGTGTATCGATCTTCGAAAAAAAGAAGAAAGATCCTTTTTGGCAGTGGGGTGGCGCGTAGGAGTAAGATGACAGTTTACACATAGTCGTGGGTCTACCGGCGAGCGTGATGCGATAAAGCGTGATATAAAAAAAATGTTATCGACCATCGTCGTTTATTTATTCAGCGTGTGCGCCGGCGGTATAGCCTATAGCCGGCCCGAGGTGGAATTGAATGGGGAAGGGTAGTGAGCAGAAGGAGGTGGTAGTGGAGAGTGTCGGTAGGGCGATGTCGATGGTGTAGCGATGGTACACGGTGGTAGTATGATGGTGATAGAAAGAGAGAGAACGAGAGAAAGTACGAATGGCGAAGGGTCGCAGTACGCGACGAACGACGAACGAACGAAACTCGTGAAACGACACGAGCGTCCGAGGTGTATCCCTTCTCGTTCCCTCTAAAATTAGAGGTACAATGCCGCGTGTAATTTATCCGCCGCTGAAAGAAACGCGTCATTCTGGTTATAAAAGAGACAATAAAGAGTATTAAAAGCGGAGAGCCAACAATGCAGATTGCGAAGGCTGCAATAATACGGTAACCTTCGTAACACGGTGTGGTGCGGTGTGGTGCGGTGCGGGTGCTGTGCGGTGCGGTACGCTGCGCGGCACAGTACATTCGCGCAAAACTCCACGACGTTAATGCACATATTATTCGTAACAGTACCAATTTTATTATGCGCAATGTACGATTTATTTCTGTCGGCGAGCAAGGGACAAAAATATTCCCCTTTGCCCAAGTAGGAAACAGTTCCACTGTCTTCCCTTTACCGCCTTTGCACTCTCATTCTCAGATCACCTATCTCTGTTACATTGTGCAGAGTACAATATTATATGTATTGCCGATCGATTAAGTGAGATAAGCCTCTCTTGTTGCGCTCAAGGAGAATCCTTCCGGTGCGATACGTCGCTCTGTACTTTTTTCGGCTTTCCTCAACCACTCGAATTCGGTCTTTGACCCTTTTAGAGAATCGCTTTCCTTCCTGAAGTTTGTCAATCTTTCCCTCTTATTTTTGTCCACTGCTGTACCCTCTCTTTTCCGTTTTACTCTTCTCGTTATTATGTTTCGTTTTTTCTTCGCTTTCCTTCCGGCAGTGTTTACCAGTGTTCACTTATGCGTTTAAAGCAGTTTTTCTCGCACGCCCGGCGAGAATCTAAACTGGAAGATCGCGGGCTTCTCTGCTAGTCTGCAACAGGCCGCAGTGCCTCGTCTCGCTCTACACCGCTCTCTGTTGTCTGGTGGCCCTCCAACCCGCTCTGTCACGTTTCCTCTCGTCTCCTTCGTTCTCGGTCTCTGTCTTTCTCCTACATTTCCTCTCTCTTTCTCGCGGCTCTCTACACCAGTGTACGTGGCAGAGGTAACGACAACGACGACGACGACGACGACGACGACGACGACGACGACGGCGACGGCGGCAATTCTCCTCGTCTCCCCGCCGCATCACGCAGCTTCGCGACACGAAACCGACGCGACGCAACGCGCCTCGCCCAGCCGCGTCCCGCGTTATATAATAAATTATTTCATAAATTAAGAGCTATTAACGCGTAATTATCCTTCGCGTGTGCGTGTTTTTCCATGACTGCGGTTATAGCCCGCGTTACTCGGAATATGCACGGCGTACGTACAATCGAATGAGTAATGTGCCGTTGGCAGAGCGCGCGGTCACTTAGGGGTACCCACCCACCACCTCCCTCTTCCTTTATCCATCCCCACTCGGTCTCTTTGTCATTCTCTCCTGGTCAGTCTCTTCCGTCGGTTTCTTTATTGACCCGTTGGCCTTCCTAATGGCATGCTGCGGGACGGCGTGGCGTGGCGCGGCGTGGCGCGGTGCGGCGCCTCGGTTGCACGGATCCGGAAGAGCCCCAGCGAGCCTCGTCGAGCCAAGTCGAGAGCCAAGCGCGTAGATAAATTCGACGTCGATTGCAGTCGCGTGACTGCATTCTTTATCGGAGGCGTCGCCACGTTCATCGACGCGTTGCTGCTGGCTCAACCACGCGGATACCGCAACGGTCGGTGTCGACGAACGTCCTCGCGTGGATCGCGGCCGATTTTCGATGCCGCGCGCGCGAGTTCTTCTCGAACGGGAGATGATTCCCAGAAGGAAAAACAAGGAACTCGAGATAAAGTTCGGTTGCACGTTCGCGATAGTGATGAAAATACATTCGCGCGGACGATAATGTGCTCTTTTGCTCTTGTAAGCTATTTAGGTGGTGTCCGATAAAGTTTATCGCTCCGCGGGAAAGCCATAATCTCAAGAAGGCGCCCGCGCACGGTTCAGTTTCATGTATTATTAAGATTGTTATTGTTATTTAAATAATCGAGGATCTTGTGCAACTGGCTCAGGTCAAGTCGACGATAACCAATGCGCAGTTATCTTCCTCGAGAAATTGCATCGCTCCCTCGATCTTCCTCACCGAGCACTTTCGTTTCTTCTTCATCTTTTTCGTCGTCTTCATTATCATTATCAAGATTATTATTATCGTCATCTTCATTGTCGTCATCTTCGAAGCAGCCGTATTTTTTGCGCCGACCGGTGTTCTTCCTTACGTGCGGCTCTTTCTTTGAGCCGTCCATCCTCTCGTCGTCCCTTCTTCCCTCACGAGCCCTTGCCCTCGGCCGTGTCCCCGGGGAGAGACTCGTCGATCTTGTTGCGGTTGCAGCTCCAGCTCCAGCGCAGCGGCTTGTCGTCGGAGGAAATCGGTGATTAACCTTGAGGCACTTCCAGCTTCTTCGGCTCGGTCCGATCGAAAGAAATAGTTAACAAAGTCGAAGGGACTCGGTGCATGTGCCGCGAGTATTGCCCTTCGAAGAACGCGGATCGAATCAACAAGTTTCAGATCTGGGACGCGCGGACCCGCTCAATCTGGTGGATCCTATAAATTCTACAGTTGTATCGCGGTGGTCACCGAGCTCGAAATTTCATCCGCGACAGCTTTCGCGACAATGCTCGCCGGAAGCTCGCTTCGCAATCGAGTAGTTCGAATACTTCGAGGACCGTATGTATTTCGAAAATTCGACTAGAGATTGGAGACTAGACTGTGGCGATTCCAGCAAATCCAAATGCCTAGTTTCCAACGATCAGTCCAGATTCCATCGAGTGTGCGATTATCAAGGAAAAAAGCATTTGGCCTTATGCTAACAAGATTGCTCATCTTATTGAGTAAAGTTATTCTATACTGCGCACACGATATCGATACTATGTAACATTATACCGACTAATGCGGCAAAAAGTAGCCGATCGTTATTATCTGTCGTTGCACTCAATTATAAAGAGCGAGTTCCAGTTAATAACGATAATCAAGCTACGACGTCCCTCGATGTGGGACAAGTTGTCTTCGACACATGCGTGGCAAGTACGTGAGAAAAATCGTGATACACGCTCAGCGGCGGACGAAATGCTCGAGGCAAGGGAAACAAGGTGGCCGTGAACCAAAGGAAAGAGGGATGATTATAGGGGGGAGAGTATTTGACGAGAGAAGCCGGCGGATATTCAGATCTCGGGATCCCGCGATCCTGCCAATTCGCGTGTTGGGAGGATTTTCAAGCGCGACTTTGTTGTTTTAATTTTCACTCTGTTTACCGTGTTTTCCCCGCGTATATTTACCCGCCTGCTCGCACTGGGGGATGATGTGGCGCGATGACTGCGGTCGCATCATTTTGTAAATATTGTTCGTGCGTTAAAACGGCTGCGCGATTTTTCCAGCGGAAAATGAGCCGTAGCTCGCGCATATCGTGCGCTACCGTTGGCAGTGGTGAGGGTGCTGGTAAGGGGGTGAATGTGGTGAGGGTGGTGGTGACGGCGGTCACGCGCTGCGAGCCGACAAAAAGCATCGTTCACTCACTCGCTCACTCGCGCGCTCAATGAATCGTTCGATAATTATTAAATTGTGTGCGCAACCCGTGCCGTGGAACGCGCCTCGAATAAATTAACGAGCTACCCATTTTCCGCCGTGCGAACTACTACTCCCTCCATTCAGGGAATCATCAATGGCAAGTCCCAGCAAATTGCTCTTTCGGGTCTAGGCCCGCATCTCCCATCCAATTATCACCCTCTCCCCTTCTTCTTCTTCTTCTTCTTCTTTAATTATCTATTATTGACACCAAGAGAAAAGCTGACACAGAATCAAAAGTGTACAGACTTTTTTATCTACTTCTTTATTCCCCAGAAATGTAATTTTATTAAAAGATAACCTTGATGCATCTAATTAGTTGCGCAAGAGCTGCACGAATAATTGAACGATGATACAACAACTTAGTTATTATCCTAGTTCCGGTGCGTTAATTATGTGATTATCGATTAATATGTCCATTCATTGGAATGTAATTCTGGTCTGAAAAACAGTTTGACATTTTTTAGAGTAGCGTATAAATTTGAAGGACATCCTAGAATTGCATGGATCTTTTACCATTTAGGGATGTGTATTTTATATGGATTGGCAAGGGAAGGCAAGAGAGACTATAATACACGGTACTGTGTAATTTACACAGCACAAACAATGTACAAACAGTACTGCCAAGGGCCTTCTTATCTGCGATAAGGTGACGGGAGAAGGAAATTGTATGCTGTTCTTGTTCCTAGTGCGGCTCGTCCTCCCGGGTAATTAAATAAACAAAAGACCTACGAAAGCAGACACGTGCTCGCGACACGAAGCAAGCCGTAGGCCGCGTAACAGAAGGGGAATGAACGGAGAAAGAAAAACGAAAGAAGGGTGAGGTGTCGGGGTTGAGCTCGGGGTTTAGCTCGGTGGTGCGATTCGGGGAATCGGGGAATCGGGGTTGCGGAAGAAAAGCAACGCTGACTCTCTACTGCTACCGGCGGCACGTGCCAAATTCTCGGACTCTTTTCACCAACCCTTGAATTCTTTCGGAGGTAGAAAATTCGCCTGCAATCCGTAAAACCACACCATCGTTATCTCTAATCTCAAAATTCCAGAATAAAGCTTCAACGAACGTACGATTACCACTTTCATACGAGTTAATATTTAACGTTTATCCAATTGAAACTTCAATTTCGTTTTCGACGTTCCATTTAAGACGAGTGTCTTTAAGAAATTCGACGCTCCCTCTTATCGTGTATCGCATTACTCGGACGGTGTTGGTCGGTAACCGGAAGTGGAATTCACTTAGCGGCAACGACCGAAAGCCGCGAGTACGATCTTGTAGAATGCAATGAAAAACACGAGCCAAGAGACATCAAGCGAGCGAGGTAATTATGGGTGAATGAAACATTGCGTTCGTTGTTGTCGGACGATAATCCGTCGAGCTATACGTATAACGAGGGACTGGAGAGATCCGAGAGGAGGAGGGTGAGGACTGTACGAAGGGTGTGGACTAGTGTGGAGTGGAATGTACGCGTATATGTTTACTACACATGTGTGTTTCTACAATATGTGTGTGAACGGTTGAACAGTGCAGGCGCGTGCCTCCACGCGTAATTCATTGTAATTAACTTCTCCGGATAACGGTCACTCAATGGAGAGAAATTCAGCTGTGTGTTCATTGGCAACGTCTTTCCCGCGGACGTCATCAGCGTGGCATAGCACAGCACAGCGCACCGACCTCCTTCGGCTGGCGAAGCCAGTTTTTTTTATCCTCCCAAGTAGGCGAATCGTTCGGCTTCCTCGCAGATCACGAATCCGCCAATAACTCATTCGCGATACGCAATCTTAAGTTTATCGAATGATTTTCGATGAACAACTGCAACTCAATTGCAATTATTGTCTGATATATCAAAATTATGATTGTTATATTAACGCTGTCAACGTTGTAGAACGGATGGAAATTTATTCGAGAATTGCGGAAACGAAAGGTCCTTTTCGCCGCAGAATCGGTCATTCGATTGCCTTGGGTAGTTTCGACGATAAAGAGTAACTCGAAACTGAGAAACAGTAAAGTACAAGGAACGAGCAGCACGAGCGCGCTTACGATCCGCGAATTTTCGAAATCGAGTCGTCAATCCGCAGTAAATCAAGCGCGGTGGGTAATTAAACGGGACATAATTTTACGATGAAAGTTTTGAGTGAGGGAGCACTGGGTGCCGCGGGCCAATGGGAGGTTCGCGAGAGCGTACACGAGCCAACATTAAACTGCCGCGTCGAGTCCATAGGGGGTCGCTGATTTCTCTCTCCTCTGACTCGCTTTTCCTACCACTGCTTCCCTCACTCTTCTCTCGCTTCTCGTTTCCTCTCGATCCCGATCTCAATCGCGATCATGAGCTCGCTCGCTTCGCTCGTGCGTGCATGCGCGATCTAAGCAGCTGCTTCACGACTACGTACACTATGTATAGATACCTATCTGCACACTACATCTTCATGTTTTCTGCACTATGTATAAAGATCTATATTCGAGTCACAGAATATTTGGCAGTTAGAAAAATCTATGCCGTTTATGCCACAAAATAGGAATTTTATAATACTCAAAGTAATTTTCGAAGAAACTGCACAATTCCAATGTTGGTTCCTTAAAATGTGACAATCGAATAACTCGAAAGGTGCATCATATAATTCAAGTTACGTATCACGTATGCACGCTGGCTGTCAATCAGGAAAATATCTAGAATTATGCCAAGGAAAAATTGGCAAGAGCTTTTCAAGATACCTATCATTTAGCTATGTGTATAATTCAGTGGGAGTAAGAAAATCCAAGTGTATCGTCATTCCGGATAATTACACATCCTCTTTTTCAGCGTGCAAGTCTCTTCTTTCGCCTTAACAGCGCGACTTGACAATTAAAATCGAGATTCGGCACAAACAGAGGACAGTGGTGGGTAGGTGCAATTGGGACTTGACGCGGAATGGCAGCGAGAGATTCGAAATGATTTTTTGTCGTGATAAACGGAATCGGAAAACGCGAGGGCGGAGCTTCGAAATATTAACCGCACTCTTTTGGAGGATATCTCGAGTGGACGGGGGGCGGCGCATCGCTCTCCTCCCTCGGCCTCTCGTTCCCTCCGTTAAAAATTGCAGCACGGAAAGACACGTAGTCTTTATTAAAGAGAAATGCGGTTTTCATTGGACGCCCCCTGCCGTGGCCTAGACACCGTATATGCGCGAGCTTGGATACAGAGCTCTCTGGTCCATAGGAGGGTTAATCCGCAGCGAGGATAAGCCTTGCTGACTCGGTCTCTGACTCGCTATAGCGGCTGACTGAGCGGCTAATAGTGACATCGATTCGAGTTTGACGCTCTTTTAGAGCAACCTCTGGCTCCCACAAAAACAGACCTGCCACTGATTATCCCTGGTCCCGGACTTGTATAATGTTTGTCCCGACGATTATATTCGCTAGGTACCTACCGAAAATGAAGACTGTCGCGAATTTCTAGCTTCTCTCGTTCATCGCGTACCTCACCGAAATCGCGATCATTTTTTCTAAACCACTCTCAATGAATCTATATTGTTTGAAATTCCTGGTGACTCGTCGATCAAACCTCAGCACAATCCCCAAATTCCCAGTGAAATTTTCCATGGAAGTGTTTTAATTTTTAAATTCTTCGAATAAGTCGAGATGGAATTTTTATTTTGAGCTTCACAATGTTCAGTTACATATAAATAAATATTAATTTCATTTTGCTTCTATTTCGAATGCCGAAGGCAGACAACGAATTCCTTTATTACGCGAAAATGCGCTTTCCCCATTCGCTCGCGGAATCCTCTCGTTTGCTTTATTAATACACGGAAGGTTCACTGGCAAATTTTCGAGATCTGGATGGGTTATCAGACTTCGTCTTTCTTTTGCCGAGACAATGTGAGTTTTTGTTTACGCGCGGTCCCTCGGGTCGTTAGCCGTGATTGCGGCGCGGCTCGCGTGGAATACTTTACGAACCTTCTTCCGCTCTTCCTCTTTTTGCTGGACTTCCTGGTCAGGGTCAAGTGTCCGGCGGAATCAAGGTCCTGAATTCCTGAGAAGCATCGATCCCCGCGAGAAAGGCATTTCAAATCAGGCGAGTTCTAAACCCTGGTCAAAACATCGTCGCTTCGACGTCGCTCGGTTACCCGCGGACAGAGCCGTGGTTAAGCTGACAAATCGATTTCCGCTACCACGGAGCAGTCCAAGGGGTCAGAAGACTCGAGAAGTGCAGCGACATCGTTCAGGCTTCAGCGTTTACTTCGGCTCTCGTTTAAGCTTCTGCTCGAGTTTCTGCTTCGACTCTTCGCAGACGTAAACCACTGCTCGAAACGTCTCACGAGCTGGTGATCGTTCAATGGGATCATTCAGCGCCCCGAGTCAATCGTCATTGCTACTCGAACCATCCTAGTTACCGTTCAGCATCTTCGACAAACAACCAAATCTTCGACGTCGAGATCGAGAATCTTATATCGCGACGTTCCTCTTTCTGAAACCTCTTTTTCTTACAGATGGTTTTATGCTCTACTGACAATTTTTCCTCCGACTATTTTCGACTAAATTGCAATAGCAACCTGCTCTCAAAAATAACATAAAATAGCTGTATTCCATTCAGTAGATGCAGTTTTCTTCGCTGCAGAGATTTCGCGATACAAAAATTCAATTAAGGGAATCTGGACGAATGGCGAAGCTGCCAAATCTTTCCTTAGGTGGATATCGTTTGTAAGACATTAGTACTGTCGAGGGTAAGCACTCGCGGCATGGTTCTCTTGACACGCGGAAACGCGCGTTACGCGGCAGGATGGATGGATGGATGGATAGCTGGTGGGGTATGGGGTAGAGCTTGGGTAACGTGGATCTAGCGGGAGAAAGAAGGCAGCAATAGTACAAAGAAGATGCGCGCCGGCAGAGTTGGTTGCAGAGCGAACGCGAGAACGAGCGCGGGAGCGCGCACAGAGAGAACGAGGCGCGTTCATTATGATTCGTGTATTTATATAAGGTCTAAAAATATACGTGCGCGCTGTGCCGGCGGGCCCCACCCGGTATTTCATCTGAGAATAATATTTTAATGTACATACGTCCCCTCTTTCTCCAGCCGTTGCCATTCCTACCCGCTCCTCCCGCTGCCATCCCTCTTCCATCCCTCTTTCTTCCCCTCTCGTTCCGCTTGTGCCATACTTTTGCTGCTGCCTGCTACCCACCCCCTCTCATCTTTTCTTTCTCTATTTCCTCTCACTCTCGCTTTCCTTCGCGGCAATCCTCTTTCTCTCCTTTCTTCCTTCGTTCCTTTCTTTCCTTCTTTCGCTTCTCGGTCTCTCTCCTTCAGCCTCACCTGGCCATTTCAGCATCCTTCTTCCTCTTGGTCTCCTTCAGGCTTCTCCTGTCGTCTCTTTCGCTCTCTTTCGCTCTCTTTCCACCACGGTCTGGTATCGCCCTCTCGGTGACGTCTAACTCTCTCTCAGTCGCTCCTACGGGCCAGCCACGCTGTACTTCTCGTCTCCCTACCCTCGACCTCCCTCTATCCATGATCCTCTCCTCGATCCTCCGCCTCTCCCCTCCCGTCCCTCCGGGGTCTCTTTGTACGCGGCGCGTTTTTTGATGTTTCTCCATGAGCGCACGTTTGTCGTCGGAATTGTGCATCCCGAGGCAGGGACGCGTGTGCGTAACTGTGCGCCGCGTGTAGAACGGCACTGGAGACGAGAGAGAGAGAGAGAGAGAAAGAGAAAGAAACGTGGAGAGAGTCGAGAGGGCCACCAGCAGCGGTTCGCACTGGTTCTCGCTTTCGCCGGCACCGGAGGCGCCGAAAAGGAACTCCACGGGAGTATCCACCGTAATCGGGACCTTTTTCATTCCTTCGCGGGCCCTCTTCGCGCGCTCGTCTGCCAGCTTCGACACCTCGATAAAATGAACGATAGTACTCGTCCGATTATAGCGAGCGCCAGAAGGAGAATTTTGCGAGGATCGCGACCATTGGCTTGTTTCAAGCCCTCTAAGTAAATCGCTGGCGTCTGGACTTTAAAGATTCTGAAGGAGGATTCTTCTGGCGAGGTGAACCTCGGTCGGTGACTAAGACTTCTCCTGTAGGCCGAGAGGGCAGAAGGAAGGGAGAGAGAAAGATCGATGGCTTTGGTTCATAGTCTTCGAAGCACAAAAGCGGGTTTAGCGCATTTAGCCGAGAGAAACTGGCGGAGATTACCGCGATAAATTTCGATGTAATCGCGAGAGCAGCAGGATAATAATACGTGGAATAAGGTGGAACGTATGCGCGCGACCCAGTAACGAGGGAGACCGGCGCTTCCTGCGGTCGAGAAAATTCTCCACGTAAGATCCAACGTGCTTCAATCGCACTGATACATCTTTCATCTGCGCTCCTTCGCAAACTCACTACAGATCCCTCAGCATTCCTCAGATTTATAGCACTTTTTTCCAGGTGTTCGAGACTTCTGGAACATTAGTGCTTTCAGATTATGCACCCATAATGCTATATTTACTAATTTTGAAGCAAATTAATATTTTAGACTTTCCGAGAAAAATAGACCTGGAATCTAAAACAGAGTTTGAACCACTAAGAATGATAGAAATATCCTGGACTCGGTGGCGAGCGATCCGCGGTGTCATTTCTAAGGTTAGCTCGTTAATACTGACTTTGGAGCCCGTAAGTTTTCTTCTGGAACGGCTCCACCAGGATCGATTGAAAATTTCATCGAAGTAGTCAACTCGAAACGAGGGCAGTGGAAGTAGGGAAGAAGCAGAAGGTTGGCGAAAGGGGGAAGGAAGGAAGGGTCGCGGAGTCGAGATTTCTTTGGTCGGATTAGCGCGTGTTGCTCTCTCGCGCCGGCGAGATAAGAGATAAGAATCACAGGACGAGATCTCGCGGGACACGTTCCCCGTCGCTGGCAGTGAGGTTACTTAAATACTCCTTCATTAGGCGGTACCAGACGTTAATGAACCGACAATGCGATAACCACTCGCCGCAACACCTATCCGCCATGCCGATGATGCTTCGCGATCGGCAATCTTTACGACAGGTAACACTCGCGAGTCACGATCATCAGCCGATCGGTTGCTACGGGGGCGAGTCGATGCGAGGGTAGTAGGGGGCACGGATCGCGAGTGTCGGTGAACGGATGCGATGGAAAGGGTATCCGATTAGGTGGATATCTCGCCGGGTGCCGCGGTCGTAAATCGCGGGAGCGGTCAGCTCGAACCGTAATTCGCGATCGACGAGCGGCACGATCAAGAATTAATAAATAGTGACAGTGGCACGAAATACTCTCGACGTCGAGGCGAGTCGAGCCGAGTCGAGTCGAATCGAGTCGAATCGAGGCGAAGCGAGTCGAGTCGAGTCGAGTCGAATGAAGTCGGCATAGTACGAGCGCGGGAGGTGGCGAGGCAAGGGTGCGGGCGTCGGTGAGGGTGAGGGCGAGGGTGAGGGCGAGGGTGAGGTGAGGTGCGGTGAGGTGAGGTGAGGCGAGGCGAGGCACGCAACGTGCACGTGTTGCTGCTTGGTTGCGCACGGACACACGACGAGAGAGGGGCTGTAGGTGGATACACGCGTGTGCGTCGGAGCTTGGGTTACGAATGTACCGGTGCACGGTACACGGCGCATAATATATTGCCTGGTACGAGCGGTAATCTATAGGGTTTTAATAAATCTTATTCTTCGTATGAAATACGATAATAATAATTTATAACATAAACTATAAGCTCACCGTAAACCGCACGGCTCGACTCATGGCCCCCCTCATCTACCCCCTTCCCGCGTCTTCCTCTATTTCTCTCGAGCGCGTACGCTAAACCGGACAGTCTAACTAACTACCTACGCGCTCGCTTATGCTCAGCCTCTTCCCTTCTCTTCTGTTCTCTTCTTCTCGACGACCACCCGACCACCCCCTTCTCGCGCACTACCGCGCCAGTCCCTTTTCTCTTCTCTCGCCCGGTGCCGTCTCATTCTCCTTAGCGCGCGGCTGCTCGCGCGCTGCGCGCCTCCTTGCCTCCTTGCTTGCTTGCCTGCTTGCTTGCCTGGCAGGCCTTCTTGCTTGCTTGCCTGCTGCTTGCTCCTAGCGTGTATACGAGAGTACGTCTTTAAATAAACTTTTATTTATACGACCAGTCGCCGAGATGAATTTGCGCGATTCCTATCGTACACGGCCGGATATGCAGGATGGATTCGAGTCGCTTTCGTTCCCACCAAACGTATTCTCCGAAGTCGTTGACCGGCGGCCGTGCCCCCGGCCGTCGCGCCGCGCCGCACCGCACCGCGCCGCGCCAACCCATGCGGCCACGCACCGCGTGTACCCCGCCCTTCGCCCTCCAACCTCCACCCCCTCCGCCTAACCTTTGCGTATCTCGCCTTTTTTACACAAACGGCTTAGTTAATCCCTGAGGCCCTCGAGATTATGCCCCTCCAGCGCAGCGTGTCCCCTTGTATTCATCCCTCGGTCTACTCTTCCGATACTCTTCGCAGTTCCGACTCTCTCGTCTGACTCGCCTCCGCGGTCATGGCCCGATTTAACGCTGCTGGATATGAAAGTTTTACGAGGCTCGCGAGGAATGGGGAGCAGCGGCCGCGCGAAATCGCGCATTGCGATAGACCCCGAATCGCTGCCGCGAATACTTTCTTGCTCGTTCTTCTCCTTCTCTCGCCGGGTGCTAATCTTTTAACGGCACTGATCAGTCGTGCTCGATTGCCAGCTGTTTTGAAGTTTGCGAGGAAAAAGGAGGAACGCGAGCCGTGCCACCCGTGCATACGTAAATACGTATGCGGATAGCTGCTCCCGGTGATGTTCTCGCGAAATTGAGCACGCGACACGTAATCCCGCGGTAAGAATAAAAATCAGAGGACGAGTCTGCACGGCGGCTTTGGCAGCACGGTGACAGCGCGGTTTTGCGATTCTCCGTGGCTGCTGGTCCGACTGTCTAACCGCGTCTCCCTCGCGCCGCCTCTCGATCCAACCTCGACGCACCACTCGCCATGCAGATTCTATATATGTAATATATTATGTGCGCCTGTAATATGTATAAGCAGAGAAGCAGGGAGCTCGTACGGCCGGCACGCACACACGCGTATACGCGCGAGACAACGCAGCAAGGCACACAAAGGCGAGTAGTCATAAATTTCAATAAAACACTCGGTGTGCGTAGAGAGAAGGAAAATGCGGGAGAGGAAGAGGGGAGCGAAGCGAAGAGGGAAGGGTGACTCGCAGTGGCAGAAGGCAGGCAGGCAGGCAGGCAGGCAGGCAGGCAAGAGATGGTAGAGGAGAAAGAGGAGGCGGAGGTGGTGATGGAGGTGGCGGTGCTGCTAGTGGAAGAGAGGGAGGGAGAGAGTACGTTCGACACGACTCATATACGTTCATTACGAATGCATACGAGCACGTTAGATTGTACGTTAGTGCCTTGTAATAAAATATTGTAATGGTGGCCTACTTCTGCAGCACGCTGTAGTCGCAGTATAATATCTCCCGCGGCATTCTTACTACGGCGTTATTTATTCCGCGTCGTGCACAATGGCGGCGATGTCGGCGTTGGTTGCTCCTTCTCCTCCGCATTCGTAGTCTCCTCGACGCAATCGGCATGACTCGAAAAATGCCCGGAAAATTATCGGTACACGGCTCCTTCCTTAAATTACAATTTATTCCACTTGAAATCTCGACCCCTTTGTTCCCGAGTATCGCCGATTCTTTCGGCCGGAGAGAACCATCTCGGGCAATGAGGCAGGCTAAATTATAGCGTAGACGAGCCTTGAATTCCTCGTAAATGTAACGTGTATATCGAATTTTATAGAGAAGCATCGTTGTCGTTGTCGTTGTTCGCGTAGACGCATCTATGGTCACTTTCCAGTTCTTCGTTCTACGAGAGCTTCAAGGAGATCGGAGGGAAATAGTCCAAGTAGAACGGTACGAATCCACATATGCGTAAAAGACGCGTAGAGGCCTGGCCGGGGGCAGTAAACCTCCTCGGAAATCGCAAAGAGAAGTCAACTTCTCTCGTGCAAAATAATGCAAACGAAACGAGACGAGTGAAAACGAAACGAAACGAGCGGTGGCTCGAAGGCTGCCTATAGAAGTGGCGATGATTATAGTGCGAACCTCTCTCAATCAAGCTGAAAGTCACGGAAACACAAAGCGGGTGGGATAGGTACCTTGTTGGGCGAAGGGTGAAGCGCACAGCAGTGTCTCTGTGATCACAGAAATCGACGACTTTACGATTTTCGCTTTTGATGCTCGAGCCCAATGCACAGGACTTCGTGCCTACAAGCCGGAAACTACCGGAAGTATCCCTGAGAAAAATTTGTAGCGGCCCGATGCCGCTCAGGAATTTGAGAAATTTTCCTTCAAGGCCGCACACTACGCCACCAAGAATTTTTCGACATTCTCGAAATAAGTGAATGGAAAGAAATGGAAGGGAGCCGGAAAGGGTTACCACATGTGTTCGGCCATCTGCAGCCTTCCAAGTCGTAGAAGGCTCAAGTAAATCTTCCATCGTCTGTTCCAGATCCCACGCAAACGTTATCGTACATGCGCCAAGCTCTGTTTTTGACTAAAGGCTCAAGCTCGATCGTCTTTCGAAGCATTTTCATTTGTAGACGCGAGAATTTTATAATCACCGTGACTTTGCGTTACTCGAGAGACGGAACGATATTCCACATACTCGCGCTTTGACGAAGCGATTCACCGCTCAATGTTTGTTCATCTTTGACGTCATGCATGCGCGCACCAGTTTCGGTTGGAAAAATTTCTCCGCTAACGGATTAAACAATGAATTATTCAGGATGAATTTGAAAGACGGGTGGGGAAGCCTCTCGCGAGAAGCTTTCCTTACTACGACCGAGATGACCAACTTTGTCCTGCGCAGTTAATAAAATTGACCCGCGTTCGCTTCGGAATAGAAAAAATGCAGGGAAGAAGAAAAAGTCGAAAAAGCATACTACTCGGTACACTCAAGCCGATATAACTGTGGCTCGTACGCGCGTAAACCACCGCAGGCAATTTGCATCGCGAAGTAATGAGATCGAGAGCGTTCTTTCGCAAAGGAGTGTAGAAGTGAAGTGAACCCTCCCCGTACTTTCCAGAGCTGGCCCAGAGCTGGCACAGACTAGCGTGGTGTGCGCAAGATCGAGTGGATCCCCGCAACACGGCGGTGCCAATATTTTATTTTTATTTGTATATCGTTATACATCGACCACCACTCTCTACCGTCTGCTTCTTCTTTTGCTCTTTAGTTGGCCGTTCCTCTCCCTTTTTGCCGGCAGCTCGAACGCGACCCTGAAGGGATACACTTTCACACGTATAATATTTTAACAGTTTCACTTCTATGCTCTTTATTTACCGATGCCGGGCAAATGTTTCGACTCGCAAACAGTTTCACTCGAATTCTCTGTTTGGCGTCCGGCTATTAACGCGTTTAAAAGAAGAGGGCTTCCTCCCCAAAAGAAGCACACAAATATTTTTTCGATACACGTACAACAATGTTCTTTCGCTCGACGTTCATTCAAAATATTCGAATCAGAGAAGGCTGTATCATTGTGCTGGAAAATAATATGGTACTCGAGGGTTCCATGAATAATTCACTATTTGCCGAATGCAAGACGGTTAATTATATGCGTGATACTCCTGTGGCAGATGTCATGGATGGGTATACTCGATATAATTTCTGATTGCACGTTTCGTTGGTTCTCCTAAGGATGCGCGCATAGAAAAAAGTGGAGAAGCTACTTGACTGGTGTATGTAGTATCTCCTTGGTCGTAGCAGGTGGGAAATGTACTTCTCGGAAGGAGTTAACCCTCCAGCGAGGAAATTGCTGGCCAATGTCTCGCCGACCATCCGCGAGACCACGGGCTTCCTTCGGTCGTCTTAGGATGCAAAATAAAAGGGAACTTTGCGAGATATATTTTATTCACCACCGTAAACTAGCTCTCCAATTACCCGGTGGTGGGTGTTCTCTCGTTGTCAGTGGAAAAACATATTGTATCGGGGAAAGTAGTCGTCCGTGGTGAATAGCAGTGGGCGATTGAGAATGGTCAGGGATGACGATGGGCCGAGCAGTAGGGTCCCCAGAGTAACCGTCCTAATCGAACCTAATCGATTATGCACCGTGACAAGGGGCAAACAGAGTCTTGAAATTCCTTGCGGTCGAGGAATCCCAAGGGAAAGACCTTCGTCTTGAGAGATTCCTCTTCGAGTCAAAGATCTACGTTTTAACCTTTTAATCGACGATGACTAACCAACTTGTCACGGAAGATTAAAGATTTGAGTCTTTCATTAAACATCGTTTGTTTTTTGTTATCTATCTGTCGAACGTTCATCTTTTGCTATTGCGTTGAAAGATTGTTGCGAAATAACAAGTTAGTAACTCGAAGAACCTATAGGAAAGAATTGCAATTAGCTAGCTCTCTACAATTATTACTCATTTATTCGCGTACATTGCGAAACAGTGCTAATATTTCGTACATCGTGCTCAAAGTTCTTCTGAGCTTGGTTCGTTGAATAGTGCTGTGTATTTGTGTGTATTGCAAACAAGTATCTCACTCGCGAATCCAACGGTTCGTCGACCGAGCGATCTCGACCTGAAAGTCCCTGCTTTCGAGTTGCTCTTGTTTGCGACGTAGATTTTATCTTATCGCGAATCGCGGTAAACGCGGTACAAACGCGGTAACGCGGTAAATGCGAGGAGTGTTTCGGGGAGGTCCTCGCTAGGGGACAATCGCAAACTCTGAGATTGGAGTGGTGCGAGCTCTATAATGGTCTATTGCGTCGGGAAGTTCGATCGAAGGCATGTATTCGGGCCACACACGAATCGATCGAATATTGAAGTCTATCGACTATCGGACTAATTTTTATTTAGAAGAACCACTCAACATTCTTGGATCGTAATAATACTAACGAATTAGAATTTCCCCAAAAAATCTGTCTTCCGGTATCGTCGTCGCGCTTCCCGCGCGCTCTTTATCTGACTGCAATAAAAAGAGATTGATAAAAGAAGTAGCCCGCTAGAAAACAGATTTTTCTGAATGGCGAGGACGCCACACGCGTGCATCTCCGCGCGCGTGCGCGCGGGATAAGGAACGAAGCATGAATCTTCTCCAAGACGAGATATGCAAATTCAGTCGTCAGCCGGAGAAAAATACTCGCGGTATTCGGTTAGCTCGAATAATTGGCGTGCAAGTCGGAGAATGGCGCGTGGAGAAATGGGTTAAACTCTGAAATCGCTACCATCGATTAACACGCTGCCAACGTTTTTTTTTTATCCTGGACCCAATGTTGCCGCGTACCATTCGAGCTACGCTTGGTTGACCAACCGCTATCTTTGCTCTTCGCGAATAATCGCGAAATTCTGCTTATCTAATTATCGACTACCGCCCAAGGCAGACGGCCGAGAGGCACTCGGTACCCGAGTCAATAGAAAGCGATTTATGTTTTACTCTGCATTAGAATGAGAAAAAAAGAGAGACAAGATTTGACGTTTGCAAGAAAATAGATAAGAAATTGTAATTCGGTGCAAAGCTCACGATACCGGTGGGTGGGTCTGACTGTTCGAAAAGATGACTTAAAGGATGAGTTAGCCACTATAGTAGAGTTAAGTGGCTAAGCGGCCGAACCTTGGCGTGACTGCATTATCTCGCCGGTGGTGGGTTTCACCAAAGAGAACCAACGCCTCGAAATTCGACCGATGCTCAAGCGGAAGAAACTCGAAGAGAAGGAACGCGGGAGGAGGGAAACGAGGAGAAAGAGAGAGAGAGAGAGAGAGAGAGAGAGAGAGAACGCAAGGGGGGGAATATAGCCTATTACGCTGTAAAAACTTGGCCATTCGGTGGAAGTGCAATTTGGCGTTGCAGCTGCGGCTACAACTGCGACGACGATGGAGAAGTCGCGCGAGGATGGCGATTGCGAGGGCACTTTGGGAGTACCAGCGCGATCTGCTATACTCATTGCTCTCCTATATGGCTCGTTTTTCTCCCCTTCCCTCTTTCCGTTTCTTCTGATACGCCTTTATTTTAGTCGCGCCCGGTTCACCCCGCTGGAAATCAGGGCCTTTCGGATGTTGACGGTGTGACAGGGCGCAACGATCGCACGGACATCGCGCTGTTGTTATTCGGCTATAACTTTGTTAACATTACGATATTCATAGCTGATTCGTTATTAATGACATTTCGTGGGGTCACTCAGGCTCACCGCGGCGGACCGACGATAAATCCCAATTAATCCGAATATTACTTATTTAAATCGTATTTATTGCACTCTCGTGATTTTTCGTCGAGTCCGTGCTCGCGAGTGCACACCACTCGCACACACTGTCATTTCCCTGGTACGCTTACAAACGAATAAACGCACCGGCGCTACGTATAAAATATTTTGCCGCGAGCGTTAATCCCGAAATTACCTTCTTCTTCGGCGTTCCATCGCTGCCAATACCAATTGTAAACCGATCGCCGATCGCCGATCGCGAATCCTAATAGAACGATACAGATATTGTAGAACCTTTGCTTGCCCTTTTTTTCAATTGAACTGCGGGAATAATTGATTCAAACATAAAACGTATTATCTTTTTTTTTATCGGGTATTCACACGTTCAAAATTCTGCGCTTCTCTTGAACCTATTGGCCTCATCGACGAGTTTTCGAAATCACGAAGACCGATGAGAAATTGGGTTGACAAATACCGTGGCAACATCTTTACCCTGAAGATGCATTTTTCTCTCGTCTTCATTGCCGGGCGTTGACTCGGCGATTTTTAATCGTTTCGGAGCTTCTCGTTAGCGAATCTCCCAGGCTGCTGTAACCTTCAGGAGCCGAGATTCGCGACAACTCGCAGTTGAATCACCTGACTCGACTGAATTACCCCGTGCGCTTCCGAGTGCACTCGAAATTTCTCGCGCGATATTTCACGTTCGTGTAACGTTTCGTGATGTCGTCGGACCATCTATTCGTCCGTCGCGTTCTTCGTTCCTTCGACGCGGAGTGCGGCCACTGCGTGTCTCGACGCGTACAATAAACAAAAGTGGCGATCGATTATTGGCGAGGTACACGGTGTCCGTTCGAGCGAGTCAACTTCGCCGTGGGGAGAAACGCGTGTGTGCCGTCCACACCCTCACAAACGGAAACCGAGAAAGACACACAGTCGATAGACAGGCCGGCAGACAGAGGTACGCAAACGAGGAGTGACGAGGCCGAAGGACTTGGAAGCGCCGTGGCATTATTTTGAGATTGAGAAGAGGGGCACATCGCGGAGGACAATGACGAAGGCGCTTCGGACAGAATGCGTGCGTGTGTTGGCGCGTGTGGATTCTCGAGTCGGAACAAAAAGTAGAGATCATCTGGCGGGCGGAAGGAAGGGAGTGGGATATGGGGGTATGGGGCATCGCGGGCAGCAAAGTGGGAAGGGAAGAGCGTAATCTCGTGAAAGAAATTCGCGGCGGAAAGCGCAGCGAGCCCGCGGTGGCACGCTTTAACAGTAATTTCGTATTAAGGCCGGCGTGACGTGTGCCCTTCCTCTTCTCTCTGTGCTTCTCTTTTGCTTCTCTTCGCTTCTCTTTGCTTCTCTTTGCTTCTCTTTGCCTCACCGCCCTCGCCTATGCTCCCTTCCCCCTGTCTCTCTCGTTCTTTTTCACGCTCTCTCTCTTTCTCCGCCTTCTGCCGGTTGTGCCGCTGGTAAGGCCGACGGAGTATTTGCGAGGGCAATGCACTCTGGTATGCACCAGTCGACCAGGCGTGCGCCGGTACGACGTAATATTATATATTTTATCGCTTTATTTGTTCTAACTTTACTCCTCGCCACCGAGCCCCCAGTTCCCTCGAACTGTGCCTCGAGCCGACTCCTCTTTCCTCTAGTTTCTCGTTGCACCCTGCCTCACCCTGTCTTGCCTTCTTCCACGTTATTCTATCCTTACTCCTCTTCGACTCGTTTCAAGACCTCTTTGCCTTGTCCCTGTTCCCGTCTTCATTCACCTCTGTCTTTCACTCAACGTCGCTAGCAACGAAGCTTCATTCTCGGCCCGGCCTCCCTTTGTATTCCATGTGCTGCCTGACACGAAGCATGGGAGGGAAATTTCGAGTTGCCGATTTAACGATTCTCTTGGATCAATGCAATTTTTAAACGGTAGCCAGTCGAGTGACTTTGTTGTCTCAAGAGGTAACTGTGCTGATTGTAAGAATGCAGTGGCTCGTCGCAAAGCGCGACTCTGTTTTTCCCTGACTGCGTCAAAAAATTGTGCGCTCGCGACGATTTCGTCACGCGCATTTCGCGAAGGTATCGTCAGCTTGTTATTGAGCGAACGGTACGCGATAACGCGCGATATTTTTATAGACCCACGGGGTTACTGGCAATAATAAATACTGTGACGCGGTTAAATAATAAATCTCCAAGAGAGATAACGTTTTGACCGGGCTCGCGCGTCGCGCGTCGCGCGATCGTTCATTTTACTCCTCCGCTTTTCTTCGCTTCTCTCCCTCTCGCCAAAGACATTATTCTAATCCATGGTATCGCGAGATCCGCTGCCCGATCTCGTTCGAGTCGCAAGAGTCGCGACCCACGAGTCCCGGAGCGCGACTGGAGACCGACTGCAGCCTCCACCTCTTTTTTTCTCCGCTAACGGTTCTCAGCTGGCACTCGTTCGCTCTTTTATTCGTTCGCTCGCTCGTACTTTCGGCGCGTAGCAGTCACGCGTGCCAGTCAGCGTGCCAGCCAGCGTGCCAGTCGGCGGCGTGGCGTGGCGCGGCATGTCAGTGCGCTCGCAAATATTCGCTGAATTCGCCGTGAAATTCTACGCTCCTCCTTCTACTTTCGACTTGTTTCTACGCGCGCAGAACCGAGAATCAGCCGGATTGAACTCGGGAATGGCAGTAGCAGCAGCAATAGCAGCATCCTCGTGGTGACCGTTCCACTTGACTTGCCGGATATCGCAATACGCGCGCTCGCGCGCGGCTGCTAATGTTCATCCGGGTGTCGCTTACCAAAAGCTACCAGCGCGAACCGAGGCGTAGAAGCTAGAGGGAATCGCGTTCAATCAGAAACAGAGCTAGCGCGAAGCCAAGGGGGAAACGGATGGGCGATAAGAACAATAGAGATAGAGTGGCGAAGAGGCAGGGAACGAGGAGGAACGACCGTAGGGAAGGTGCACAATAAATCTGGCATTTTCAGTAGAATTGGCAAGCAGCAGACGGGCAAGCTGCTGACGACGTATTTAGTGGGAGGCGAGAGGAGAGGATTTCGCGTTTTTAGGCGGATAGCAGCGGTAGCGGCAATAGCGGTAGGAGGAAAGCAAGAGGAAAAAAAAGAGAGGACGGGAGAGAATGAGAGGGAGAAGGAGAAAGAGTCGGGCAGCGACCGGCAGAGGTTGTTCGTAGAGCGTTAATGGACGAGTACGAAAGAAGAAAGAGTGGCATGTGCGTGAGCTGCGGATGCGGGTGCGGGTGCGGGTGCGCGGCCAAGCGAGCGCGTCATTATGTTTTTTAATACCTCTTCTGCGAATGATCGGAGCGACTGGCAATTTTTTCGGTTACGCCCCGGTACCCCAGCGCATCCCTCAACCCCCGGCTCCCTACCCTTCCACCTCGGTCTCCACCTCCGACACCCCGACACACAGACTGGAAAACGACACACCCGGGAAAATTGGAAACAACGGTTTGGTAAGCCGAAAAATCGTGCCGGATGGCGGAGGCACGTACACACGGCTCCAACCCACGGTGTACACACGGATGGGAGGCCGGTGTGGGAACTCAGCCACGGTGTGCGAGCGAATGCTAAAAAGCCGGACCTGAATAAATAAACAGTTTTTAATTGCGGCCCGCTGCTACCGGGTAAAAACAATAATTATTGGCTTGCCGTACGAACGTATCCGCGTGTTACGTCCTCAATGCGACCTACGCGAACCTCGCCGTGCCTCACCCTTTTTCGCGCTGCGGTCCACCCACCTACCCTTCCTCTCTCTCCCCCCAACTCTCCCGTGACCTCCAACGACTCGTCCTTCTTCCGCTCGTCTTACTATAGCAAGAGACACGCATCGAGGCAATCAAAGAAAAAGTGCAGTCTTGCTAACGCAAACCACTCTTTTCAAACTAACCTCTTTGGTGTCCTTTCGCACATTTCCATTTTCGCTATTCCATTCGACGTTTCGATTCCAACCTTCATTTCCGCTGCTGCCGTAGACAAATAGAGAGAGAGAGAGAGAGAGAGAGGGAGACGAAGAGGGGGGAGAATAGGAAGACCGAGTGTGGCAGATCCGTCGGGATTACTGGGGGGTGCAGTGAAGTTGGCAAAAACGGATGCAGGAATAATTGCCGCGACTTATTACTCGGAAGGCAGGTCGTTTACTCTAGTAGTGCGTGTAGAGAGTGCGAGCGAAGAAAACTCGCAGAGACAGAGAAAGCGCAGAAAGGATGGATAGTCGAGCGTTCGGTTGGGGGAGGAGAGCATCGGTGGCAGTAGCGGCGGTAAGCAAGAAGGTTCGTTGGGTGAATGCAAGGAGGAACGAAGACCAGGGCGAGCTTCGTACACTCGGAGTATACTGGGGGTATACTGGGGGTATACTCGGGGTATACTCGGGGTATACTCGGGGTATACTCGGGATATACTTGGTGCACTTGGTACACTTGGTGCACTCGGTGCACTTGGCTCTAATGCGGCCGGTACACCCAGCAAAAGAAAAACCATTTCGCGAATAATAACACCGGCATTACGGGCCATTACGGGCCGACAGATACTTACGGGGGTTACATTAATGCTACGTACCGAGCCATTCGAAACTTTGGGCAAGGATTAAGCAATTTCCACGAAACGACGCGTCATTTCGAGGCTCTCTACGAGCGACTCATTCTTTCTCTCTCTCTTCCACGCTTTCTCTTACTCTCCCTTTCTCCCTCTCTCGATTTTTCTCCTTCCAATCGGCCCGACTCTTTCCGCCTTCTGCTCGAAATCACGCGAAGCCTTTCTTTACGGTTATTGTGTCGTTGGTATTTGTCTGCGATGCGACCGAAGTAATGAGCAAGAAAATAAGTAAATATTTTCGACTCGATTCGCTCTTGAGATTTTGCAACACCCTCCCTGCCGTTTTGCTCAGATATTTTCCATCGTCGGACCGAGAAATTTTCCGCAAAACCAGGGAAGCTTAATCGACCGCGGAAGACCTTGACGCGAAGAATTCGCGAGCCGCAGCCATAGCGGGAGCGACGAGCAGGACTGTCGAGCAGGAGCCATTTACTTGGCAGGGCGTACGATTGCATCTCGCGGGGCACGGAAGAAAAGGGCGCGTTAACAGCGGCAGTTCAGCGTCGCGCCGTGCCGTGCACTGCGATGATTTAACTTCTTTTTTTCGGCATTAATATAAAGCGCGATCGCGAGGTACGCGGGGATAGGAAGGTAGGGTAGGTAGTAGGCGAAGGAGACAGAGAGAAAGAGAGCAATGCCGGTGGCAGCGACGCATCTCGTTCGCGGGGTCGTTATTAATTATTTTTACCTCATTTCACATGCACACAGCTGCGTCGTAGAAGCGCGTACCGAACGCGGCCGTAGTAATTCTTTCTCGATATGCCTTTCTCGCATTTTCTATATCTTCGTTTATACTTATTCTCGGGGGAACTCGTTCCCCGAATAAGAAAGTAAATGATTTATCCGTCTCCTTCTCTCTGCTCTTAGATTTTTTCGTTCTCGACTCTCGCTTTCTCTCTGGCTCGTTGCTGGCAACTCTGCTTCTCTCTCTTTCTCATTGTCAGTTGGCTTTGCCTTTTCTCCTTCTCAGTCGCAGTCGCAGCTCCCTCGTTCTCGCGGTATTTGGTACAACGCGGCCCTCTCTGCCTCCGCGGGGCTTCGTAATAACCGGCGCGCGGTGCGGCGCGGCGCAGCGCGGCGCCGAGTACAGACGAGCACAGAGCTATAAATATCGTATAGTAAACACCAGAGCAGATAAGGGGGAGCGTGAAAACTTCGGCTATAATAAAATACAGATAAGTCCGTGAACAAATAGTCCTGGTTCCAGAGAATTTTACCGAGCACGCTCTCTCTCGTGCTCCGATGCTTTAGTGGTTTAGTGCTCTCGCACACCACGCCGCGCCACGCCGGCCGCGCTGGACTCTCTGGGAAAGGGAAATAATCGTAGAAATTACTTACGGGCCAGCTTCTTCGCCGAGCCGACAAAGAAAGCCGCACTGCCGCGCACGAGTCCGCTGACTCGAGAGAAACGAGAGAAAGAGAGAGATAGGAAAGACGGGACTTTCTCGCGGGTTTTCATTACTCCTTGGATTTGTGGCAGTGCGCGTCCACGAGCTCCTTTGCCATACCGGAGACACTGTTGTGAGAATTCTGCGGGCGCGTCAGGAGAATTCGGCCTTGCGCTTCTGGACCTCTCGCTTTCTCCCGCGTCTCTCACCCGATTCTTCGTAGCTTCCTCTGCTCTGAAAGTCTCTTAACATCGGAAAAGACCTTCTTCGAATCTAGCGGCGAATCGGCAACTTTTGACGAGGGCGATTCTTCTCGCTGCTTCTCTCACCACGGAATCCGCGAGGAGACCGCGCCCGAAGGAGAGTGAGAGCAGAGAGAGAGGGGCAGACTGTTAACGGACTGGGGGAGAGGAAGGGGCATAGTTCGGAAGGGGGAATCAGCGTGGAAAGGCACGATTAACGAGGAGGTTTTCTTGCTCTCGCTCGAGCGGACCAGTGTTTGTTCTGGGAAACGCAATCATGCTGTCATATAAAATATACCTTGTTTCCTCTTCCTTCGGTTACACCTTTCTTGGTTTTACTGCCTCTTACTCTCGAATTCCAACGAGGCATTCTCATTTTATTTTCTTCCTTCTATCATTCTTCTTTCCTTCTTTCGGTTCAGTCCGAAAGATTTTCGAGATTTCGCACACACCCGACCACTGATTTCCTCTAATTATCCAATTTTTCTCAAAGCCTCTTCCGGTTGCTCATTGTTAGAGAGTTTCGATGCATTTAAACCCATGCATCACGTGTACACCTGACCAGTCCAACTGTGAACGCTCAATCTTTGAGAACACTCGATCAGATTTCTCGATTGTGTGTGGTACTCATTTGTACGAAGGAGATTACAAGCGCGATAAGGATGGGAACCTTGGGTTCCGTGGGTGGTTGAGGGTTCCATGGTCCCGTTGACTAGACCCATTGGAGGAATGGTACCGTGGTACCACTATCGTACCACTATCGGAATAACAGCATCTGCCATCCAACGCGTCGAATTATAACACGCTCGGAATATCTATATAATCGTAGTTTTCAAAGCATTAGTGCACGCGCGGAATAATCACACGCATGTGTGGTGTTATATGTAGCGTGTAGACTTAAACGGTAGAGTGTAAGTGCGTAGCAGACGGTGCGTGGGGCTTCGGCCCCGAAGAGAAACATATTTCTTTATTATTACTTCGAGCAAGCTTATTTTTCTTACCCACCGACTTGGATTCCAGGTGGGTGGGATACTCGGATACCGTCCCTCGCCCATCCGCTTTGCCCCTCGGCGCCTTCTCCATCGCTATTATCCATCTTCCCGTCTTCTTAGACGTGAAAAAAAAACCTAACCTCCCGCTCCCTTTCGCTCTCCCTCTCTCTCTCTCTCTCTCTTTCTCCCGTCGTTTCCTTTTTACGCGCGGTTTGCCGGAAGAGGCCAACCGAACGGAGAACCACCGGGGAAGGGGTGACGATACAGAGATTGCGAAGAGTGAAAAAGACGCGGAGTGAGCTAAATCGCGCTCCAGTATGGAGAGAAAGAGAAGTAGCACTCTCTCCTGCAGGCGATGCACGGCAAATAATGCGGAGGTAGTGCGAAGAAGAAGCAACGAGAGGCGCGAACGAAGAGTGAGCGAAGGGTGAGGGAGGAGGAAAGCCGCTCGCGGCTTAACGATCTTGGTGATCAGGTGCGAGGCTCGCGCGCACAATTTACGTTTTCATCGGGGACAACGAGCGGCGGACCTCACTCGCTCGATCTCACGTGCATGCCTGCTACTGTTGCCTCTCGACGCAGCGAGTGTGTGCCCTTACGATCGAATCTCACTCGCGTGGTGCGCGCTACCTGCCAGACACACGGAGGCACTTCTCGTTTTTCCGCTTCCATGCTCCCGCGACCACCGCGAATAGAGCTATCGCGTCGCGCGTGCACGCTTCCGTCCGGAGATCCGAACCTAGGGTCCCGTTCCTTTGCATATTATGCATTTTACAGACCGGATAGTTTATCTTAATTGAGTCATTTAGTTTTTCCGCATTGATTCGCTTGCGCGGTTCCGAATCTCTTGAGGAAAACGCATCTTTTCGTCCCGACCAATACTGTCGAGACAAACGAACTTTCCCTGAAGATTGAAGCGCGAGTTGGAATGCGACTAGAAGCACTACCCGTTGGTTTCTAGTTGGACTGTACTGGCGTCAGGCTGCCAGTGTGCCTCTTATTATTTGTATATTATAATTTAGACACAATTATATTCGGACCCTCGTCGCACGGGTACCATCGTCGATAGCGGCGTCTCGCTTCGTCTACCATGCCCGTTGTCTCTTTCCTGATGGTCCGTATAAGCCATGGTTCTCTCTCGTCGTCTCCTCGTCCAACAGCGACTTTCGGTCTCTGTTTCATTCGTCGGCCAGCGGACTGTCAGTGTTGTATCTAGCACGGGGCGAGGGGCTGGGGGCGAGAGTCGAGCGAGAGGGAGTGAGAGCGAGTACAAGGGAAAAAGAGAAGGCGAACGAAAGCGCGGGAGGGCGATGCGCGTCTCGTTGGTGTCGGAGACCGCGCGAGGCAAAGGCACACAGGGAGCAGGAACAAGAGCCTAAGTGTGCCCGTGTATCTGTGTGTGTGTGTGTGTGTGTGTGTGTGTGTGTGTGTGTGTGTGTATACTCGAGAGAAAGAAAGAGAAAGACAGAATCGGAAGGAGCGAAAGGACCGTACATATAGCGTAACGGAGAAAGAGAGCGGGAAAATGGGCGAGAGGGAGAAGGCAAACGTGTGGTATAGCAGAAAAAGGAGAACACGCCGATGGCGGGGGAGGAGGAATGGGACAGAAAGGTATAATAAGCACGGACGCGGTTGCTTGAGCGCGAGGGGCAGAGGGGGAGGAACCGCGTCGTTACGTAGTGGTGAAGTGTTTCGAGTTGGAGCAAAGGTGTTCGTAGGTGCCATGCGAGTGCGAGAACGCAGGTGGTAAACGATGGAAGAAGAGAAGAGTGCCGACGGTCGCGATGCGGTGTCGAGAGAGAAAGGGAGAAGAAACCACTGGACGGATTTCAAGGTGAGGCGAGAGATGGGGCATGAAGCGAGACGGATATAGCAATAAAATATATTACCGGAGAAAAATGATGGCACGGCGAGACAAAGAGATCCGATGGCATTAGCCGTGGCAACCTCGTGGAATTCCACCGACGTTATTTCGCTGCGTTACCTGCAACCTAACTTACCTGGCTGCATTCACTTGGAAATGTGTTGCACTACACTGAGCGCCTTCGCCCACCTGCGCTTCTCTCGATCTACACCCCCTTTTTCTCAATCTGGCTATTATGTATCCACCGCAGAAGTACCTGTCGCACCGGAACCAAGTTTCCCGCTCTCCGATTCCTCATTCTCCCTTGACGGTCAAGATCACGCGACCCTGGTTTCTCTGGTTGGTGCTTCCACAGTAGCTTCTTTGACCGTAGACTTTTTTTCTACCTTTTGTCTTCTGCCAGTTGGCGAATGGCGCGTGGTACGCATGGTGCGCGTGGAGCGCGGGTGTCTCTTCGTCGCTGCGAACGATGCCAAGGACTTACGGACTGGCCGAGTTCACAGTCCGAGCTACTACACACTAGCTGCCACAGTCGAAGCGCCAGATTCCTCGCGCGCCTCTTCTGGTCTCTTTTCTTTTCTCTCTTTCGTCCCTCCTCGTTGAACAACTCGCCGCGTAACCTGCGATAAGCCGCTCGTGGATCTTTCTTACCGTCGTAAACGTTACGCAGACAGGACCCTCCTCGCTCGCGGCCAAACAACGAGCCATCTGCCGATGTGGAAATCCGGAATCTATAAGCTGCAAAGCACGTCGGAAGTGGGATATGGATTCGTCTCGTGTTATTATATTATTATACGTAGGGTAACGCGAAATGAAATGTGTAAGCTCGGGTAGTCAAAAGTATTATGTGACACAGAACACGCGGAAAGCTAATTTGACGAGTAGAGATGCAGATTGGAAACGCGAACGGCTGGAGGGAATAAAGAGGAAAAGAGAAAGAACTGCGGAGAAAAAACGAAGTCTAATAGAAAGGCAAAGAGGCGAGAGGGTAGCGGGTAGGGGCGGAAGCGGTGGCGGATGGAAAGGAAGGAGTGAGGGCATTTTGTAATTTCTATAATTTAAACTCCGCGGCAGCTGGCCTGACTCGTAATTACTCTAACCCAAAGGAACGCGTGAGTCTGCGTGTTTACTTTTAATTCCTTGTGCCGCTGCCACGGCCGTTTGAGACTCTAACGTGCCACATTTTGCGCGGTTTGCCACGGTACGGTGCGACATGGCAAACTCTATGGGGCTCGATCCAACTCGCCCTGTGACTCCGTGTGATTTGACGTGACTCGACGTGACTCAATCTTGCTGAGAGGCTGGCGGCCGCGCGTCCCAATCCGCTGGCACCACTCCTAGATTCGACACAATATCGAACGAAACTCGTGGCTTCGCTCGAAGGGAAGTTAACAACCGAAGCGGACGCCCCTGAAGAGTTTTACAAACTTTTCGTACGTCTTTCGTCTCCACCGTTCCGCCTGCCGTTCTCCTCCACCCTCAATTCGCCGGTTTTCACCCTTCAAACGATCCTTCTTTCTCACCGACGCACGCTCTTCTCGCCCCTACGAAACGCTGCGCCGTCGACCCAACGCTTCAGGTATCAACGAATAAATCTCCTTGTGCCTTTTTCACGGACTCGTGACTGTCTCCGATTTTTAAAAAGAATCCTCTAAATACCTTCTGCAATGGGCAGAGGGTTCGCGTGGCGTTGGAGGGATTCTGAATCTTTTCTGAGGGAAGGGCTCATAGATTGATCTGACAAGGTATAAGATTCCGAGTGGTGTTCGGCAGGGTATGGGGTGAGGCCGAAGAATTGGTATCGAGGTATCGGTAGACCGGTTACAAATTGGATTTCCCTTAGCTGCTGGCGGTCGGAATCGCGGGTGCGATCGGGAACGATCCAACAGACCACCGGATCGTTCTCGCCTGTCGAGGGCGAGGGTCTTTCCCCCACATAAATGATGCGTACTGTTGTCTACGTAGTACACATAGTACACATAACTACATACATATAGCATCGTGCCGGTCGCTTCTTTTTCTCGCTACTTCTCCTTCTTCCACCCTCGCCGAGCCGAGCGAGACAACTGTGCCGAGTTCTTCTCTCTTTCTCTCGTCGCATCGTCTTCTCTCATCTCTCTTTTGCTCTCTTCCTCTCTCTGGCGTCCGAAGGTGGTCCCCTCCGTCTTCTCTCCGCCCCGGAGCTGCCTCGCCTCGTTTCTCCGACTCGTTGAAAAATCGTCCGTCGTAAACGGGAACAGCGGTTTTATTGTTCCACGGCAGACAATGCCCGGGAATATTATAAAAACTTTCCGACGGAATATATTAATGTTAACTCATCGCTTTACCGTTAGGCAAACTTTTCGGTCGAGCACGCTTCCACGTCTTTGTGTCGGGTCTTCCCGTCTTCTTCGTGCCGCACAGTGCTGGCTCGCTCTGCCACTCTACCGCTTGAGTTTCACCTCCTCGCTCCTTCGCCTCCTCCATCGTTCTACCGAGCGTCATTTTCATCCTTGTTCTCTTCTCCGTATTTCACCTTTTCAACCGCCCTTCTCGACTCCCCCGCTCCTCCGGTCCACCCAGCCATCTTTCCAACTTTCTGCTCTTTGCATCTTTAACGTTTTAACGAGGTGTTCGCCGTTCGCCTGATATTCCTCTTGGCGTTCGGCATGGTCGATCTCGCGAGATATTTCACAAAGTGTGTAATGGACACACGCGATGTTCTTGTACGTCCACATACGTATTCTCGGGATGGGCAATACGTATGGTTCGAGTGAGTTTCATTTGTAAGATTGTTTCAGGTAGTTTGTTATGCGGTTAAAAGCTCGAAGGGTTCAAAGAATTTTAGACATACATATTGACCAGTGGTATGAGAGACCTTTGCTTTTGGCTATATCATAAGTTATAGTATGTTGTATTGGGTAGTATTGGGCGACGGGGGTAGGGATACGAGAGCGTACTGTCGAAAGTAGATCCGCGGAAGGCAAGCCAAGGTAAGGTAAGTTAAGGCATGGCGAGGGAGGGCGAGAGAGGGCGAGGCAGGGCGAGGCAAGGCGAAGCAAGGCAAGGAAAGGAAAAGACTCCGAGCGGTAATTATATCAGCGAGGCGGAACGAGCTTAGCGTGAGTGCGGGCGGTGGTAGAATTCAGGTCGTTTTAGGGCACTTTGCGCTCGAGAAGCGGAACGTGGCCCCTTCGATGGTACATAGTCGGTTTGGTAGTAGTCAGTTTGAGTTTGGTATTCGGTTCGGCCGCTACTCGCTACGGCACTAGAGTCGACTAGCTGCCGGTGGTCGAGCGACGATAAACTTTAATGTATTCCGAATTATTAAAATATATTCCCTGGCTGCGTGGCGTAGATATTTTAACGAGGCAGCGCGTTGCGCCAGTGCCTCGCTCCCGTCGCGGTGCCAACCGAACAAATTATACTTATAACGACTTATTTAAATTTATATCGCGCATAAATTTATCTCACCGTACGCGCCCGTATTTATATCTATACGAACGTAAACGAGCCGCATTACGATTCTCCCGGAGCCCCGAATATATGACCCAGCCCAGCTCGGCGAGTCCTAGGTAGTGCGCGAATCGCTTCACTCCCTCCCTTCTCGGTTCCTTTTAAATTTCTCCTTCTCTCGAGGCGAAATAAGTATCTTGGTCTTTCGCACGAGGTTTCGATTTTTCCCAGAGCGTTCGTTACCCGCGATGCAGAAGATCCGAGAAGCGTTATCGTGAAGAGCAGGTCAAAGAGAAAGAGAGGACGCGAGGGTGGGCGGTGGAGGGATTCGAGGATTGACCGATGATTTAGGTAGGTAATTATATCGGCGGTACCGCGAAGTGGGATTGCTCGCGCGGCAAACAATTAATCGCGAACGAATAGGAATGGGTCGACTCGGTTCGAGGGTTCGCGGGACAGGATCGGGTGGCAGGATCGGGGGCAGGTTCAGGCCAGGTTCCCAACGGTAGAAAGAGAGAAAGGGTGAAAGTGGGAGAGAGAGCCGTGCGGAATATTACCGCGCTTATTTTTCATCCAGGGCTCTCGGGCGCGCATTTCGCGCCTGTTTTTAATATTACACCGCGGTCGCGAATGTTTTAGCCCCCTGTCCGCTGCCGGCACTCCACTCCTCCGCCACTCTTTTCCATCCCATCCGACCAGCCACCAGGCACCGGGCCACCTGCACCAGGCCTGCCGTCCTTTCGGGGAGCGCTATCGCGCCCGTAACGAATTTACGATATTAATTTGGCGTACCGCCTTGGCGATTTATTATCTACGCTGCCGCCACCGCCACCGCCGTCCGTCCTAGGAAAAAAAAGCGGTAAAAGAGTGCGAGCGTGCGATCGTACCAAGTGGGCGGTCGTTTTGTACCGTTCACGCTCGTACTCGCCCTCGCGCACGCGCTCTCTCCTCCTCCTGATCGAGGAGGAAGAGGAGCCCTCGAGGGAGAGTCGACAATGCGAACCCAACCCGAAAATACGTACACCCTTGCCATACGCGAATACAGCGATAAAACGATAATTCTATAATTTATTCGCGCGATACGCTTGCGTTCGCACTCGCTCGCTTGTTCGCGTGGCGATCGACCACGAGAGTGTGGGTGCTCGTCCTGCGAATTGTAGGGTAAGTCTCAACTTCACCGATGTGCGTTGGTGGACTCGGCGAGCAAGTGTGCGGCCGGGTGTTGGAGCGCGTTTCGCGCGTAAACGTGTAGGGGCACGCGTATATGGGCCGCACAGTTGGCGTTAATATATCATCGGACGCATCTGCCCCCAACGACGCGTTTCAATATGTTCTACGGGTGTATAACCGTTTCTATAGAAATATTCGCGCGCGGCCGGCGCGGCACGGTCGCTCTCTCCCTCTTTCTCTCTCTTTCTCCCGCTACTGTACCGCGAATACGTGTCTCGGATATGCATCTCGATTCGCGCGCGGTATAAATATATTTCGCGCTCGGGTATATATTTCCATGCCGCGCGATCGGACGTCGTCGACGAAAGTCCGAAGTACGTATTCTCTACCGCTGCTGCTGCCGCCGCCGCTCATCGATCTTCCGCTCTTCTTTTCCCCCTTTTCGATCGCGCCATTCCCGGCAACCTGCATATTCGCCATCGCCGAACGAATTTCTACCGTGAGATGCCATCCACTAGCGAAGAATTCGCTGAGATTCACCTCTCTATATTCGTCGGTGTATCTGCGAATTAGCTGTGACCAATACCCACCCCGGTTGCAGTAAATTAATTTTTTTATCCTGCCCGGGGAGCCATTGAATTCATTTTTATTCTTCCATGGATGTACCCCGTTCGCATCCGATCGATGACAGATGGTCGAAGTAGCAACATTTTCATATCTAACCCCGTTGAAAGTATAATTGCTTAGATCCTTATTGATTCATTGTTTCTATCGAAAGATCGAACAAAGGGTAACAATTATTGACCGTATTTAGAATCTCTTTAAAAAAAATTTCTATCGCGGCTCGTTAGCTCCTTGTTGCCTCGTTGGAGTGGTGTTCGCAAGCTTTTTTTTTTTGCCGAAAATGCACCAGCGATGGATGTCAAATTGATCTCGCCGATTCTCGCAAGGTTCTCTTCTTGCCGGCGCTCAGCCCCGTATTGGTCCCATACAGGTTTCGCCGCTCTGGCCCCTTTGGTAGTTGCAATTTTGTATCGGCCATTAGCGCCATGGCGGGCTCCGCAGCTTGATGGAAATTTATGACAGCCACTTGATTGGGTTCAACGTTCCCCGTATTTCATCCTCGCGAACCGCTTTGCCCCTCGCCTTCGCTCGCTCGCGGTTACCACCCCGCGTTTCTTTAAGACCCTAACGACCACGTCGATTAAAACTTACATCTGCGAGCGTGGAGCTCCTGCATCGCGCCGGACCGCCGCATTACATTCTACATGCTTTTTATTATTCTTCCCTCGGCCATCCTCCAGTTTGCGACGCGAAGGTTAGTTCGCTTGCTTTTTCAACACTGTCCGGATTGCCGAAGAAATAGTCGGTGGTTGCTGTCTCAAATATATGTAGCATAGGAGTGAATAGAGATACTATCTGCGTTTGAGGGACCGATCAAATTACAAATCTTTTTCTAATTAATCTCTCTAACGTGGGATTCGTATCGACGGGCACCGCCGTCCCACTGACCGCGTTCGAGCCTCCCTCTGCGGTCCGAGCGAAGCGGAAGGAAAGATAGGCGGTTTGGAAGTCGCTTCGAGGAGGGAAGATCCCGTTGAAAGAGTCAGGACGTCGGGAGAGGATACCAGGAAAGACGCTACATCCGACCATTCGCATCGACTTCTCGCCGGAGGTGAAGTGGCGGAGTTGAAGTACGACGACGACTACTTGGTAAAGGATCCCGTGGAGCTCGACCCTTTGTACGCGTAACCCAGATCGCTTGGCTCGCGGCTTCCTTTCATCTTCTTCTCGTTCTCACTCTCTCTTCCTTTCCCTCTTACTTCCACTTGCTCACAACGGTTCGTTGCTCGCGGCTATTCATCGAACGCAATCGAATTGCTCGTGTGGCATCGGTAGCGCGAAGAAGGAACAAGAAACACGTAGGTATCTCCAACCAGACTACGCGAAGGTAGTTTTACGCTCGGGTGTTTGCCGCGCGTTCTGCTATAGTAGGTAGTTCGTGGACTGATTTACGCCAGTCCTCCCCCTTTTCCTGCTACTGGTGCTGTTGCTACTGTTGCAACCATCAGCCAACTTTTTATAGTTATTATTTTTTCGTGTTCACGCGAGTATTGCCAATCGTAAATTCCCAGCCCGCTCGCATTCCTGTGGGCCTGGAGAAAGAGGGTACATTGTAGTTGCTCACAAGTGTACTCGCGACTATTTTTTCTGCTCCTCAGGGTCTTTGAAGTGGTCCTATGAGCCTGGGATACAGAGTTGAATAATTTTATTCTATTATCTTATTATTTTTGTCCTTCCGTAAGCCTGAAATATTTGCATTCTTGCAGATCGATTGGAAAAAATAAATAACACGCGAATAGACGTATATTTAAGGGTGATTTAGGAACAGAGCCTCGTGGCTGATGTTCTTCAATCGGCTTCGAGAGTGCGAAGCAAGCGAGCCTTACCAAGAAGACAGGTTGTGATGGCAATCGCTCGAATTAGCCCGATCAACCGATTAATTCTCCGAGGATTTCATTCGATTAAAGCCTCTTTAGCGAGCGTCGGAATTAAACGACGTTAAATTATCGACGGCGCGTACTTGGCAGCCTGAAGATTACGTCGTCGCGGAGATTGAGATCGCGGGAGAATCCGGGAGGGTGCTCGCGAGAAGCACCATCCGGGTTGCTTGCTCTTCCCTACGCTTTTTTCATCACCCTAGTGTCATCCTGGCGGCGTCTTGGCGACGAAAAGAGAGTTTTTCTCGCGAGGAATCACTCGACCTCGTCTTACTAGGTTTCGAATCGATCCTAGCGGATGAAAAGACGATCGAGAGCCGTTCGCTTCACTCGAATTCTTCTCCTTGCAGCCGAGTATCGCGGATGGCTAGCGGGGGAACTCGATACGAGTCACGGCGACAACGCGGACGGGGGAAAAGGCAGCGAATGTTCCTGGAATGTTCCTGGAATCGAAATGAAAACGCGGTCGAGCAAGCATCCATAAAAACCTTTTCGCCCCCCGGCAATTAGCAATAAAGTTTTCATCGTTTAATAAAGGTCGGTACAAATAAATGGGACGATAAAAAATCGACATACAATACGGACAGGAGTGGGCGGTGGGTATTGGCGGGTTGGGGTGGCAGAAGAGCGCGAGAGTCGAACGAGAGTCAGCCGCGGGAGCGGATCTCGCAGAGAGCGCGACAGACATATAATTCTCGGGGTGTACGTGCATAGACTGTATCCCGTGAATGCGCAACCGTACCGCCAGATTTCCCGTGTCCGTTTTATTGTGCCCGCTCGGCTTTACGAGATCGACGTTTTATTTCGTTTATCGTATATATAAAAAAAAGATAGGTCCTGCCTATGGCGCTCGTATTCCGCAATATCGATGGATTCGTTCTCTTCCGCCAGCGGCACGGCGCGTCACGGTGCGGCACGGCTCGGCGCGACGCGACGCGACGCGACGCGAGATCGATGCTACGTAATCTCCTTGGTCTAGATTACGGCAGGCTGCTGCTGCCGCCGCTACTATGCACCACCACCATCCCCCATCGTAGACCGTACCACTATTCGAATCACCCTAGTGCGTTTACACTGCTATCAACCACCCGACCGCGATCTCGATCGCGGAAAATTCTTTGGAAGACCGAAAGCTTCGGTTAATACGGTATTTTCCACCTTGAATCACCGCGACTCCAATGTTAAGAACAACGGTACAGGAATGGTATTTGAATTGATCGCAGGTGAATATAGCCGGCGTGCGTCACTGAAGAAATTAACAGTTATGCCCTAATAGAAGAAATCTTCAAGCTTTACGCGTTTAGAATCCCAAATTCGAAAGTTTAATTCCGAGGAGGGGTAGAAAGAGGAACGGAACAGGGAGGAGATTCGAAGAAAGATAGAGAAAGATAGTGCACCCGAGGCATAATGCAAGCATACGCATAGATCTCGAATGTACCGGGGCCGGAATCAGCAGCGGAGACCAGACCGGAGCCGGAGCCGGTGCCGGTACCGGTACCGCAGCCGAAGTCGGAGGCGTCGAAGCCGGGGCATTTGGTACCGGCGAGAGAGAGAGAGGGAGAACGAGCGCATTCTGAAAGAGAGAACGAGAAAGGGAACGAGCAAGGTAGAAGGGTGACGGGGAGAGCGAAGCGAGGAAGCGTGAATGCAAGAGCCGTGGGGCACGCCGGGAGTGAAAGCCGGAAAAATATGTCATCGTTTCATCGACAGTCATCACAAAGAACCGAACGAACGAATGGACGGACGGACAGACGGACGGACAAGTAGAAGAGCGAGCGAGGGAACGAACGAGGGAACAAACGAACGAACGAACGAGCCGTAGTAACGGGTGAATATCGCCCCCGCGTGCCTACCGAGGTGTATGCGTAGGTGCTCCCATACTCTCTCTCCCACCCCTACCTCCGATTTCTTCCAACCACCCGCTACACACCCTCACCTGTCCTCTTTTTTTTTTCTCCCTTCTCTGCTCGTTCCGTCTCCGGTCCCCGGCTTCTGCTGCTGCTACTGTCTCTCTTCACCACCTCTACCCCCATCGGCATCCCCACCCCCAGTGCATCTCCGCCGATGCAGTCATTGTGCACTGCTCATCCCGCTGTATTGTCATCCAAAACAATGATTTCATAAAAATACACGCTGCGAGCTTGTGCCTCGGTGGTTGGGTAGCTTGCGTCCTCCGGTTCCTGGCGGTCTGCCTGCTTTTCTCGCTACTGTCTCTGTGCTCCTCTATGCCTTTGCATGCTTCTCCATACTTCTGCATGCCTGCTCGCCCGATTGCTCCGTGGCTTGGGCACACTTGGTGTGCTTAGCCGCGATCCCTGCTACGATCCGGTCTCGTTTCTATCGCCTAGGGTGGATGCTGGGTCGACGAGGATCACGATCGTACTCTCGATTCGTCTATTTGGTAGCAGAGATTCTGGAACGCCAACATCGCGAATCCTTACGGTACCTCTACCTAGAATCCAAAATGGGAGTTCTTTTTTCCTGATTCCAGCCGAATCGCCGGTTTCGGAATTCGTGGCTCGATCGGTGAATCAAAGCGAAGGAGAAGGTGGATGGGAAGCGTAAAAAGATGGAGAATGTAAAGGGGAGGATAGAGAGGAGGAAGTATTTTGAAAAAAACAACCAACTACGGAAGAGAATTCGATGAGTGGACGAGCGATTCTATACAATAATAGTACGCGGAGAGCATCGACGCGATGGGACGACTTTTGGCTCTCGGACAACTCGCGACCGCTCTCGATCGAGCTCGGAAAATCCCCGTGGGATCCGATCCGATGAAATTTGTCGGGAATGCTTGATCGCTGCAATCGGAGGTAAAATTGGTCGTAGAAGGCGAAGGATAAACGATTTAAACGGGGTAGTGGATCGGCGTGGTGCATCGCGCGGCACGGCGCGGTGGTTGGTGTATCGGGATATCGAATATCCGACATCGTGGAATTCTTCGGTTTAACGCGGTGCCACGAAAAGTTCGGGCTGACACTGGGGCGGAAGTTTACGGGGGTGAGTAAAAGGGACGAGGCTAGGGGCGTTTTTCGGGCTTCGTGACGCCGTATGCAACAGGTTATAGTTTTTGGCACACACCTCCGCTTCGCCCTTTCGCGCTCTTCCTCTCCCTCTCTCTCGCTCTCTCTCGCTCTCTCTCTCTCTTGTTCGCTCTAGTCGTTTCTCTGTCTGCAACCTGCTCTCTTGCTCTTTTACTCTCTCCTCTCAACGTGCTTCGCCTCACTTTGGCCCGTCCCCTCTTTTTCTCTTGTTATTCCGTTCACGGAACTCCTCTTAGCCCGAGCGACGTTTACTGGGGCAGGTTCATCGCATATCTCGCGGGAGGTCAAGCGGAAGACGAGACCGCATTCGCACACGCACTGACTTCACTAGCGAAGATACAATCCCATCGAACGAATGCCAAGCTCTCGGAAACTTTCGGATTTTTCCTCGCGAAGCTCGCTAATTGAACGACGAGTATTTTTTCGGGGGCAACGTACGATCTCGAGGGATCGTTCCTCTTTAGGATGATTTTTTCCGTGCCTGCCAACTTTTCGACAGTTTGAGCCGAGTTGATTCGGTGTCGAACAGTTGAGGTCAGTCGACGATATCGACATCGTCGGGGAAAAAGGGGTGAAAAATATGGGATAAAATTGGGGAAAAAGTTGGGAGAAAATTAGGGAGAAAAACGGTGAGGAGTGGAGGGAAAGTGTAAGAAAAGGAGAGAGCAAACGGGGTCTTGGCACGGGATTCGGGTCCAGAGTGGCGAAAGGAGAGGATTGAGTGCGCTATTCCAACGTGCTAGACCGGTGCAACCCGGATAGGACCGGAATTTTCGTTTGTCCCCTTTCCCGGCCCTGCTTTCGTTTCTTTTTTTTTCGAGCGAGCCCTCCCGGCACTGCGCCGTGTCGAAAAAAAGCCCGATTTTTTTCCTCGCTACACTTCTGTGTTATTTGCTTTATGGAACGCCTGTTACAGATAAATATAATAGGCATTCATCGCTGCGTATTGTTCCCGACGAAGCGCCGTGCGCGCCGGGGCTTTTACATTTTTTCCACCCCCTTCTACCCATTTTTTTTGTCTCACCGCCACCACCGTCACCACCACTAGCACCAGCAGCACCCTGACGTCCTACCGCCATCGCCACTACCACCCACTGGCGCTTAGCATCCAGTGCGGTTCGCCAGGGACAGTGCGGCTGTTGCCGCGCGCTACCACTATTCCTACCTACCTACCTACCTACCATCATCCCCTTTTTCTCTGTCTCTCCCTCGGCGATTCTCGCTTCGCTTCGCTTCGTCCTTCGTTGCCCTTCTCCGCGCCTCTTCGTCTCGAGCGGGGCTCACCACCGTCAGCATCGTCAGCACCGGCGGCACCATCCACCGCATGCATCCACCAATGCGGGACATCCACGCGCGAGACGTGCACGCGAGCTCTCATTTTTATTATTCGCGTTTTTTGGAATTTTTCCAGTGGCGCCCAGCATTGTTTCACGGTTTGTCATTGTTATACGCCTACATCCTGCCAAGCGAAAGAGGCGAGGGCTCTAGAGCTGGGATCCGCATCGAGCTTCACAACCCCGCCACCCCGTCGCCGTCCCAATCCACCCCAATCCTCCTCCCCAACCTGCCACCTAGTCCTCGTCATCTCTCTCTTTCTCTCTCTCTCCGTTTCTCTCGCTTTTCGACGAGCATATCCGATGCGCTCCACTCCTCCCTTCCGCGTCGGCCTCCCGGCCCACTCGTTGCCAGAAGCCGGATGGCTCAGAGGCTCCTTGCCCCAGCGTAGCGTCGTGCGACGTGTGCGAACTGACGGGCGACGCACGACGCGGCATGCGCTCACCGCGAATGACTCTCGCCCGCGATGACGGCGGCCTGCCATGCGGCCGATGACGACGCTGATGAAGAGACCGAGTGCGCGATGACTGCTGCTAGGAACGAGCGAGCGTTCGCTGGAGGCGGAGAAGGTTTACGCGCAGGCAGCCAGGCGAATTGCCGGGAGGTGGAGGAGGTGGAGGAGGTGGAGGAGGTGGATACGAAGCGAGTTGAAGTTCCGACTAGGGTGGGTGCCCGCCCGGGGGGAGGATACGACTCTTGGTATTCCGTGGGCGAGGGTGGCATTGAGCGCTGCGGGGCGCGCGATGCGGCTGATGACTGTCGAATGACTTCGGGCGTTATTGATTCCGGCATCATTTCGCGGAAAACGGTACTTCCTCGCGGCTGCCTGCGGACTCCGTTCGCCCGTTCGCCCGTTCGCCCGATCGCGCGACTGACTCGACTTGGCTGTTGCTGACTGCAATCCCGCCAGGATGTACTGGATTTACTCGGTTGCTTCGCCACGATGATTCGGCATGATGCTTTGCTACGCTGGCTCAATATGACGCTTCACCAACTGCCTCGGTTGCCCGGTCCGCCAACGGAACCACCCTCGCGCATCAATTTCCAGTTTCCTTGCGGTCTCTCGCATCGACGAACTCACCACTCTTTTTTTCCCCTGACTCCAAAGAATCCGGAATCGATCCGAACAACGAGGATCGATCGAATTCGACATCGAGTCGCAGCGAGAATGAATAGCATGGTGGTGGTGGTGGTGGTGGTGGTGGCGGCGGTATGTACGTCGACGCAATCGCCCATTCGAATCGTCAGTGAGGAACGGCCAATTAAAGTGACGATTTCGCGCCGGTATCTGGTTCCGCTCGCGGCGCTATCTGCGCCCGATGGACGATCGCCGGCCCGGTACAGCCCGCTCGTATATGATAAATACGATTGTGGCATCGACGCGAACGTACCGGGACGATAGTGCCAAACCGCACCGCACCGTACCGCACCGTACCGCACCGTACCGCACCGTACCGCACCTCGCTATACCCTTCGCAACCCTCCTCTCCGATCGCTTTCTATCGCCTCGAAATACGCTCCCCCAGTCGTCCCTCTCGCCTCTCGACGCGTACCGCGATAAACGCGTATAACCCTTTCGGACCACCCACGCAACGACACGCACACCAACCGCTCACTCATCTCGGTCATCCCGCTCATCCCGCTCTCTCATTGCTCCTCGCGCCATTAAGTATCCACCGTTGCGTTTATCATTTCAGCTTTACGTTTACGTCTCTCTTTGCGTTTACGGCTACTGTCGCCATCCGCCTCACTCGGCTGGCTGCTGCCCCATTTTTCGACTCGCACCCCTTTGCCGCTCCGATTTCGCGCCAGTGTTTCGCGCAAAATTATCACCAACCTCATCCTCCCTCCCTCTCTCCCACTCTTTATTATCGCATTATATAGAGGAATGGTATTAACTGCGATATTGCAAACAAACGTTGGAAAGAGTTTCGAAGCATTAACATCCTTTGTATCTCAGTTTCTCTCACGCAACACTGTACCTATCCCAAGAGTATATTTTCCTCTCAGTTGCCTGGTTTTCGGCCTTCGAGGAAAAAAAGTATCCCAACTTCGTTCTCCGTGAATAATTCCCGCCGAGGAACGTATCGCGCGCTCGACGACGCTGGAAATTGTTAGTTTCCCCGTAAGCGCGATGAAAATTGTGCCGTGCGCGCGAGCCAGAGGAGAAGAAGAGTAGCGCGTGCTCTTGGTTCTCCCCGTGTTCTCCTCGTACTCTCCTCTCGTACTTCTCTCGTACTCCTCGCGCAAAGGGCTGCGGATTCATTTTGCTTTGTGCAAGCCTCGCTTTGAAGCGACCCTACCCACCTACCTACTGCTACTTCTGCGTTACCTGCCTTGCTACTTGCTACTTGGTGCTCGGTGCTCACTACATACTCACTACTCGACTCTTGATGGTTGGCCCGTGGACTGTCGTTCGTTCGATCACGTGCTTCTGGCCGTCTCGCACGGTCTCACGGTCACTGCCAATTACCTGCGTCGCGCATAATTCGTTCCATCGCCCTAGACGTTTTTTTTTTCTTTCTTTACTTGAAATACGATTATTATACACGTAACAAAATTTCCGTTTCTGGAAATAATCGAGGATGCAGAGGTTCCACCGATCGTTCGATCGCATCACTGCCGAAAAACTGTGCTGCACTCGAGTGGCTTTTCCTTTTTAACCGTGCACCCAGTCAGTCGGTAGGGTAATGCACGCTGCAGGTTGCCGCCAGATTGAAAAGGATCGAAAAGGAAGGTTTTGGTAGCGCGTAACATCGTTACGAGGCTTCTGCCAGCGTGGTGCGTTACGCTGGTAAGCCAATTCCGCTTTCTCGCAAGCGCGAATGAGCGAGTGAACGAACGAGGAAGAGCTTCAATTTCGAGTCGTATTCCTATGATTTTTCGATTGGAAGTAAAGGGGAAGGGTTTGCGTCGAGAGGCCTGAAGAGGCAAGTCGTGGCCCGAGGGTGAAGGGCAGAGAAAGAACGAGGGAGAGAATTGACCTCGCATTATCGGACGAACGATATTTGCACTCCACTCGTGCTCTCGCACGCGCAGTGACGCATCGGCCTGCTGCTGTGGTACATACTACGGTAGCTAACTATGTACTAGCTGGCGGGTGGCCGCTCTTGCGAGAACACTTTTTACCGCTGCGATATATCTACTGCAATTACAGCTACGGATCGTCCTCGTATTCTTCCTTCTGTTTGCTGGTTCGGCATCCCTTGCGATACGTCACTGACCATCGTCACTCCTAGATCGCTCGCGAGACACCGAACCCCGTTGCTGTTCTTTTTGATCTTTTCTATCTTTTTTTCACCGTTCGGAGCACTATTTTAAAGTAAGAGTCTCGATATTCCGAGCGTTTCCAACTGCTTATTTTTATGATGATATAGGACTGTTGTTACTTGTCGACTTGTTTTTTCAATTGTTGGAGAAATTCAAGGAGTTCAGAATGGAACCACCGAGCTGTTTTCGAATGGCCGAGCATTTCAACCGAACGGATGATCGATCAAAGAAATACACACGGCTTGTGTTTGCTCGCGCCATCCATTACGAGAGCTGCCACTGTGATTCGTTTATTTGTCGGCGTAACACTTGACTTCTTACATCCGCTTTCTTGGTGCGCTCGCGCCCGTAAAGGAATCTCAGATATGCCACGGTGTTCCACCACTCTCGCGGTTCAGTAATTACAGGTGCGTTATTACCCGCGGAGCGGTATCGGAACATTAAAAGACGAGTCGCTACGCCACCGCACCAACGCCGGCATCTGTGGTCAGTAGTCCCAGCGTGGCGTTCCAATTACTAAAAAGTGCGGTTTTGCGGAATCTCTTTGCACAAGAGTATTCCGCTTCCGCGGAGGAAGGCAACTGGCGCGAGCCGCGAGTCGCATTAGAGGCTAATTCTCGTCAGTCTCGAACGGTTTCGCGGTTCCTTTATGACAGTAAATCGCGTAAATCGCGTAAATTTGCGCGGGCCAGCGCGCGGTGAGGAGAGGAGACGAGACGAGGAGGCGTCGGTTAAACGATCGCCACAGTCGCGGTCGCAGCTCGGGCCGCAACCCGGGCCTCGACCCGAGCCTCGACCCAAGCCTCGACCCAAGCCTCGACCCAAGCCTCGACCGGAGCCGCAGCCGCAACCGTGGCCGCGGCCAGGGAGCTTGCCCGTGCAGGTGGTTGCCGCGTAAGTACGGCCACGGTCAGGGTCGCAGCCGCAATCGCCACGTTGCAGCGTCACGTCGCGTCGTCCCACCGCTAACGTGAGCCACTTCTGACTAGACTTTGTGGCAGGGAAAAAACGATTACGATACATCGTACGATCGAGACAAACGATTTATCGTTTTATTAACGCGTTGGACCGACCCTAGAATTTTTAATCAATATTCCTGATTACTTTGAACAAGCCTTGACGAGTCCTTTGTCATTTTTCAAGTTGTAGTGATCGAGCAAAGAGAGCAAAATTAGGGAAATTCGAAGCAGTGAAATTATATTTTCTGGACATATTTATAGCAGGACCTATTGTCGGATGTATTTTGGTAGCCGTCAGACAAACTACCCTGTATTCGGGGAAAATCAAATTATTTCCATGCATACTTCATTCAGCGCTCAGTAATTCACGAGTAATTCAGGAGTGCTATCATCAGTCAGCAGTGGTTCCACGCTTTTGACCGCGAGAAAGAGAGACTGCGTGGCTGGGAGAACGGGAGAAAAAGGGGGAAAGAGAGAAAGAGAGTTCCAATCGGTGGGACAGTAGGTTTGAGTAGAAGTGGAAAGCAACTAGGAGGACGTCAATAGCCAACTGACTGTCCTCTGTATGTCGCTTCTCTGCCCGTCCTCGACGTGCAATTGCTTATACATACATACACACATACATGCATACATATACATTTACCCTATATCCTCGTCTCCTCGAGTACTTTGGCACGCGACCTTCTCCTCACCCTCCTCATCCTCCCGCCCTCTCTCCTCTCCTTCGCCTTATCCTCCTCGGCGATCCTACGCGTATTCGTGCGCGGTCGTCAAAGTTAGACACAACCGAGATACGAGTCTCGCGCGTGTACAGACGCAGAAACTTCCGAGATACCGTACGGTCGATCCGGAGATCGAATCTGTGGATCGGCAGATTCCTAGCGCGCTCTGGTCGCGGCGCAATAGTGCGTGCGTTAGAGACAATGGATAGAGCTAGCTTCGAAGCAAGCATTCGGGCAAACGTGCCTGCCACGCGAGCAATTCGACAACGGCATCGAGTCGGTAGAATCGAACAAGATGCGCAATCTTCGCCGAAGGATATTCCGCGAGAAAGAGCCATCGAACGGTGGTAATCAGGAGTGAAGAGATCCAATTGAGGAGTCCCGCGGACGAGGAAGGGTCGTTTCGCGTTCGGATATATTCCCCGTTGCCGGGCAAATCTCCTGTAAATAAAGGCTCGCCTGCGCTCTCAGTAGCATTTGCATTTGCTCAGTCGCGGCGATTTTTTTCTTTGTTAAAACACGGGAAAAGGAGATGGGACAGAGGGAGACTGATGCAAAGCGTGGAGAAAGAGAGACAGAGAGGAGAGGTACTCGATGCGAGGATCGTGTGGGTTCTCGTGCGTGCGTGTGCGCGAGCGAGCGAGCGAGCTTACGGTCGATGCAGCTTACGGGTTATTCAAATGAACGGTAAAAATCATCCATAACCGAGGGTGGAAGGCAGCAGGCACCCTGGTATTGGTTATATTTAAATGGGTTTAATGCCCCGACCATACCCTCGGCCGCCCGCCAACCGTCCTGCGTCTATCCGCCCCTTCTCTGGCCTCTCCCTTCCACTTCACCTCCTCCTCCTCCCTCTATCTCTTCCACCTGTACCTCTCTCTCTCTCACTCTCGCTCTCTCGCTTTTCGTCGCTCTCCTTCGGTCCTGAGGCGCCGTCTTCCTCCGTCTCGGTTTCTCCTCGAAGACCCGCGAGCTTTCGGTCCTCGATCCGACGACTCCTACCTCCCGATGGCCTGCTGCACCCTCGCTTCCTCGCCACCGAGAGTCAAAGTATACGTTGTCGATAAAAAGCGAGCGGGTGCTGCGGCAGTGTCGCGGAGTTGGAGACTGCGAAAGGGGGAAAGAGCGAAGGAAGGAGCTTCGAAGCCCCCGAGCCCCGAAGCCTCCGCGGAAAAGGCAGAAAGACCAGAGAGGGACCGAGGGAGCGAGAGAGGAAGAAGAGAAGGGAAGGGGCGAAAGGCTCGCGAGAAGAGAAGTCGGTGTCATTTTCATTCTTCCGCCTTTCTCTTCCTCTTCTCCGGCACCTTTTTTTTCTTCTACGCGGCGGCTGTACTCTCAACAATTAGGTATATCTCGCGCCACCCTCGACATTGTTTTCGCGGCATTTCGAGTGAGCTTTTCGCTTGAGATTCTTTCCGCGTGGCGACGAGTCCGCTCCATCTCTTTCCGTCTCTTTTCTCCTTCCCTCTTCTTCTTTCACCACCACCATTGGTGTCTCATCCTCCTCCTTCTTTCTCCCGCTTCCGTTTTCAGCCGGCTGCTCCTCCTGCCGCTACCACTGCACCGCGTTTTACAGTTCTTTGCCACGCTCCGCCACGCTGCATCCTGCCACGAAAGATACTTCGGTTTCCTCGTAAACGTAAATTTCGCTACTTTTGCCTCGTCACGGCGGATGTCCTTTAGGTGCAATCGGCACTCTTTTCCTCTTTTTTTTTTTTCTCAAGATTCCACACGAATCCGCTCGAAGATTCGAGTTGGCCTTGACCATGGCGTGATGGAGCTATTTAAATTGGTGCGAGCTGCGTGTTTCGCGTCTCGAGGAACGAGCAATTTGAGTGCATTAGCTACTCTCAGCCCGTGGCCACCAACCTCGAAATTCTTCCCGCTGCCATTTAGAGCACATTTGCCTTCGGAAATGGTAACCCGCGCATTCCGCCCTGTAATTAATCCTTGAACAGTTCGAAATCGTGCAGCACAAAGGGAGCACCGCTGGTGCTTCTCTCCTCCGGCTGCTGTGAGTCAAATCGATCGGGTTAGATTCTCCTGAGGCATTTTCCGACATTTTACCTTCGTCCACTTGATGCTTCTTCGGATCTTAGTTACTTTCGTGCCCTCGTCGATCGTGGATCTCGATGAATACGCGGTCCAAGAGTCCTGCATCGAGAAACACGATTTACTTGGCGCTTACTAGCACGGATCGGGAAAACCGATAGATGGGAGCGGAAACGGGAGTTAAAGGTATCACGGGAAAAAGTCGCGGCTCGCTTTAAGCGGAGAGTGCGGGCATGGGCGCACGCCGTGATCGCTTGGCAAGAGGGATCGGCGCCCCTAACGCGAGGAACGGAAATGAAAAAAAATATTTTTTCATGGATCCGAAGCGCGGAATGGGGCTGAAGGGTGGTGGTTGGGAGGGTTGAATGGGAGGTTGGTCGGTGGCTAGATAGGTATAGCAGGTAGCTAGAAGGTAGGAAGCGAGGACGGGGCAAAGAGAGTCGGGGCTCGACACAGCTCGGCGCCGCGCGCCACCAGAGAGGAACGAGGATGGCAGAGTTTGCCAGTAGGAATACGGCAAATCGGTAGCGCGATCTGCCGCTAATCCGAGCTCCGCAAAACGGTATCGGATTTTTGCGCCGTTTTGCGGCTCTGGTAAAAAAGGCGGAAAAATCGGCGCTCGCAAAAAAATCGGGAGATACGCCAGAAGGGTGGAGGAGAGGGAGGAGGAGGGAGGAGGAGGGAGGAGGAGGCAGGCGGTAGACGGATGATGGTGAAGGAGGGAATGGGGTGGTAGTGGCAGCGCCGATGGTAGCCAGGTGGGCGTGTGGGTGAGCGGGAGATGAGCGGGAGATGAGCGAAAAGCCGCGATCGGGCGCGGCAACAAAAATTGTATGTAGTTCCCGGGCGACAATAATTGAAACGGCGCGTAACACCGTCCGAATCCTCGAAACCCATTTTATATTTTAATCGCACTTCGATAGGCTCGTCGCGACCCTCTCCTAGCTTTCCCGCCGTCATCCACCCGACCATCCACCGAACCTATCCAATGCTCCCGCCGCACTGCTGGTCATCTCTCCACCGACCGATGCCTCGTTGCTATCCCCTTCAACCACCACCGCGTCGCTCGACCGATTTCTCTCTGATCCTACGAACTGCTGTTCCCCATAGTAGCGTGTTTTCGCGATCCAGTTATCTCTTGGTATCGTCGGATCGTAGCTTACCCTGCTTTTGGGTTGTTTGCGATGCCTTCACTCGTTCTTTCTGTCGCCGCATCGTTCCTCGTTCTCCCGATTTCATGGCCCATCGGCAGGTTTGCCTTTTGCTCGATCGGAAGAGCAATCGCGAGTCGCGAAGGGCGGGCTGCCTCGTGTCTGTGTGTGTGTGTGTGTGCGCGCGCGCGCGCGTGTTTTAGACGAGAATCATTCTATCGTGGAAAGATCGTTGCCGCGGCAATTTCTCGGCACGACTCTCGCCTATCTCTTCTGTGGCTTCGCCCAACTTTTCCGCTCATGCCGTTGCGAGCAACGCACTCATTTCGCGAGTCGTTATTGCTTTTTTTTTTTCTATAACGGCCTGATCGGTTGCGCGCGGTCGTCGCCTGCTCGCTCGATACACCTTTCTGTTTTCGACTGCTCCTCTCTCCGCTCCCGCGTTTTTCTACTTCTTCTTGTCGTGCATAAAGCTTCGATTTGCGCTGATATTTGCGTGGCCGTTATTAGGGAAAGCTCGGCGCGATCGCCGTCGAGGATGAAGGAGAAAAAGGAGAAAGAGAAAAAAATGTTTTTTTTCCTCGGCGAAGCAAACCGTGTGCGCATTTACCTCGTCGTTCGATTTTGCATTTACGACAATGCGGTTTACTCGGTTAGATTGTTTAGTTGTTTTAATCCGGTGCGCGGCCGGTTGGTTGGTCGGCCCTCGCCAATGGAAAAAAATCATTTACCGAAAACTTACGATTCGCTCGCTCTCGACTTTGCCACCGATCAAAACAATTCCAGACAAATGACAGTTAGTACGCAAGCGCTAGTTGAAAAAAACACGTATACGTAATTACGCCAATAAATATTTACTCTCGCGCAAGTTTTGCTCGCTGGAACTTATTATTTCTGCGCAATACCGTATGCTCGCTCATTCGTGCGAGCATGAGCGTAAGCGTGAGTGATTCTCGAGGTCATCCCCTCGCGGCCCGACTCCGCATCTCTTTCCAGCCGCGTAGGCGAAACGGACTGACTTTATGCGAAACCTCGCAAACTAGTAGCCGACCGAAAGCCGACGATTTCCGAACAATGCAGTTCTACCGTACTGATTCGCGATTGGCTCGGCAACGCGTCGACCGATTCCGCTAATTTTTTAACCCAAGCTCGAGGTTCACCGGGAAGTTCAATGTCAGAAATCATGCTAAATGTATAATTATTCGCGCACTCATTCGCGAATTCATTGTTCTCTAATATTAGAATAATAGCCAATCAACCGTTTGACCCTGCACCGATCTACAATTTCTTTCGCGGCCATTATTCTAAGCTTCTACGCTTATTCATTGTCCATTCTCGATTTTTATCGAGCAGTATCGCACACTAGGAGTGCATTATCGAGTAGGAGCTCGACGATAATCGTTGTAAGAGTTCAACGTTAATTAATTAATTTCTCGTGTTTTCTGTTGCAGGTGAGTACGCTGACAAATTACCTAAATCTATACGCGTGGTACGTACTTGGAGAAAAGAAAGCTTCTTTGGGAAAGGGACGGTGGCCCGCGTAAGTATTATTATTATTATACATACATACTCGGAGCAACCGCGCGAAACCTGTAAGCGCTTATCGTTACGCGATCTTGAGACCCGGCTGCAACACTAATAAACCTGGGAGCAGGCTCGCGTTCAATTTCATATGCTAATCGTTGAATTGATGGCCGCGTTTTTAATTGCGATACCCGCGCATAATTTTTTCCGTCGCTTGTAACGATGAGAAAGAAGCTTCGAAATCGCATCGTGAGAAACTCGCGCGTTTTTTGGAGGACAAGGAGAAAACGTGTGACTCCTCGTCAGTGCGACTAAATTGAATCTTTCTAATAAATCAACTTAATATCGCTAACTGTTCGCTGCTGAATGAATCTTTGTTTTAATCCTTCGAACGAGGAATTCCGAAACAATGCAAGTCGCATCTAGTTGGATCGAGACTTTAAGAATCTTTAAGAAACTATCGCTGGTGCGAGACTGCATCAGTGGGACGCATTCGTGTAAAGTGTCACACGCCAAGTAATTTTTCAGAGTAGGACGAAACACATTTTACGGTGTGTACATGTATAAATCCAACCTAGGATGACATTTTTTATCCCAGTATCCATTAAACAGTCGATAAGCTCGATTGATGGATTCGATATTCGAGCGGAGAAAAATTCTTGTCAATTTCTCTGCAGCAATGGGCGAAACATTTCCTGCGGCGGATTAAAGTCAAACGGCAATCGCGATCGGAAAGTTCTTGCGAGAAAGAATAAACGGGCATAGAAACGTTATTTACGATCTTTAGTATGCAGCGAATCGTTGCCTTCCAGCCTCTTCGCTCTTCGCATCGTTCTCCGCGATCGTCTTTTCATTCTCTTCCACACCTCTGCCATCCTGCGTCCCACCCTCCACGCCCATCCAATATGAATAAACATTAAATTCCTCGTTACTCCTTTTAATAACTTTTTATACTTCATATTTTATTAATGCAAGACATTCCGATCGGGCCCGGTGGTATGCCTGCGGCTTGCGCAACGTGATTTGCGTTTCAATAACGCGTCCATACTCCCTGCGGTTCCCTCCTCTGCTCGTTCCTCGTGTTCCTCGCCGTCCTACTCTTCCCCCTCCCTCTTCTCCTCCTTTTCTTCTCATCTCCTCTCTCGTTCCTTCGCCGGTCCACGCGCTCGCAGAGGTTCATCTTTCCTCGCGTGCCTTCGATCGGTGCTTCTCTGCCCTCGTTGCACCGAGTTAGCAGGCCCTTTGCCGTCACGGAAGCTGGTCCGAGGGAGACAGACCCCCTCGGGTGGGAATCGAGATCGAGAGGGAGATTGACGTAGAACTGTGTAGATAGAGATAGAGCTGGAAACAGATAGATAAACAGACAGAGATAGGTAGATCGGTAGACGGATAGGTAAATAGTCGGATAAATAGGCAGGCAGATGGGGAGAACTGAAACAAGATGGATAGATCGAGGTTGAGATAGATAGGAATATAGATAAAGATGGAAATAGACGGATGGATATATGGAAAAAGAAACCGAGCTGGCTGCCTTCAACGCGACGCAAGGCGACGCGATAGCGATAACGAACGGATGACGTCTTCGTCGAGTTATGTCACGGCGACAACTACATGGTAGCACCGCGTGCACCCGATCACTGTTCCCTGGTTCTTTCCTCGACACCCGAGGTGCAACGCCACAAGTCGTTGCCCCACTTTTTTTCGCTCCGTTAGACCAATTGGAGCAAGGCGGCAATCTCCGAATAATATTCGCTTTAAGGGCTGGCAAGGCGCGTAACCCAATTATCAGGGAGCAAGAGAAGCAAAGCGGAAGACGAACTGGCCGATTCGGTGGGTGAATATCGGCAACGGTCGCGGTCGCTCGACAAGAAGCAAAGCTCGAGTAAGTGAAAGAGAAGCGGGGCAAGAGACGAAGCGAGGAAATCGCAGGATGAATAGCGCGACGGTAAAGGGTGAGAGAAAGAGGCTAGAGTCGGCGGGCAGAGAGGTGAGCAGAAGCGAGCAGAACCGAGCAGAACCGGCATAACTGTATTGGCCCTGCCACGGTGGCTGGATTTTAATCGAAGCGCAACGTATAAAGTTGCTGAAAATCAGATTATCCCTGCTCGCCGTGTTCCTCGTCCTCTTCCACTTGGCGCATCGTTCGCCCTTTTCCGCCCCCGCGCTTCTCCGCCGGGTTTCACCCTGTCGACCGGCTCTGACCGGCTCTCACCGGCTCTCACCGGCTCTGGCCACCCTTTCCCCCTTTCCCACCAGCGACCCAGGCCACGGGGATCTCTGCTTTCCGGTTGGCCGCCACCACGGACCATTTTTTATTCGCTCTTTATTCGAGTTTTTTATCTCACGGATTTTTATTGATTCCCGCAAAATCAAACGCGCGCGCTAGGAGCCTCGATACCGAGAGCGGGCTGGCCTCGCCCTACAGTTCCAGATCCTTTGTCACTCTAGTCCTCCGACTGTCGTTCTCTGACGTTCGACCTTCACTCTGGTACGCGAGGAAGATTCTGCTTTGCTTTCGAGTTCGTTTCGTCCTGTTTGGGTCCTAGTAAGTATGTATGTATGTACACGATTTTCGACGGGGGACTCGAAACAGCTGACTCTTCGGGTCTGGTCAGGAATTCGTGGTGGAGTCTCGTCGGTGTTACGTAAGGAGAGCGCGCTCGCGTGTGGGCGATGAATGGAAGCACGCACGTCAAGTGATCAATGGACCAACAGCCGAGGCTCCAGACCCTCGGATGCCCCGACCAACTCAATGCGCGCGTGGCTCACATTCTACGAGCACCGCGAACGAGGAAAAAAACACGCGGGAGAGCAAGGTTGCGAGAGATAACGCGCTTCTTTTTTGCCTCATCGCTCTCCTCTGCGTCGAAGAGAAAAACGGCTGATTACGAGCCAATAATCGGCGCTCCACGCGACCCTGGTTTCGTGGCGGCCACTGCTACCAGCGACATCTTAAACCACACGGTTTCTCTTTCTTTCTCTCGACTAGTTTTTTCTTCGTTTCGCCCGACGTCCGCTTCCTGACTCGAACTCCGGTTTCCTTTTGTTCCGGCAGTCCGAAGAGCAACGAGCCGGGTGAGCGAGCGCTTAATGGGCTATCGGCTTGTTATTGACCCTCGCGCTATCTTAACGCGACTACCGATGCACCGAGAACGGCTACTTCTGCGCGGCATTCTTTCTCGTTCACTCTTTTTCCCCTACTGTCGTCGCTCTTTCCTCTCACGCGTTATCTGCCTCGGTGTAGTTTCGTCTCGTCACTCGTGCTGCCACGGCCATTCAGCCAGGAGCGCCGGCGACGACGACCGACGAGTCGTCTCGTTACGAGTGCTTCACCCACGAAATTCTTCCCTCACCTCGCTTCAGCCTTTGGCGTTTCTACGCGCCGTCATTCGCGATCTTGTAAAAACACGCTCGATGAGATGCGAACGCGAGATAGAGTTTCTCGCAAGACAAAATACCCAGCTGCGATTTCAGCGAGTCAATGAACTGCGGGGGAATCGCGGCTTCAGGCAGACTTTACTTAATCAATGTTTACTGCGATTCTTCTTTTCAAGTTTAAATAATGGCGAATCGTATTTAAGCTATTTTCAACTATCTCCTCGCGTTTGTAGGATTACAATTTCAGTAGATCGATGTCAATGACAAATTTTTTCAAATTCCATCGCCCCACATTCGCGCCAAGGTTTCCCTCTCGATTCGACTGTTAGTCGACGCCAGGAGGTCTGCAGCGAAGAAAGTGGTTCCCCGGCCTGCTTTATCCTCGCCTTATTTCTAAAAGACTCGGCAGACTCTTGCTTACTTCCTCGCTCGGTCGCTCGCCCGCTGCTGGACCATACGCAATGGTAGCGAGTTCCAGTGCGCGTTTATCAGTGCGTATCACCGCGACGCGAGCACCTTTCTAAAGCACGCATTTAATTTTCACTCTCGGACACTCGCGAGCGGATACAGCGCGATACAGTCGCGGAGTCACGAAGCGTTTGGAGTGTACGAGATTATCTTGGACCCAGTTGTGCGCGTATTCGCTGGATACATACATACGTATAGAGAAAACGCCCGACACCGTCAGGTCGGCGAGAGATAAGCCGGAAAGAGCAGTGGAATAATAAAATAATAATAAGTCGAGGAGCCGAAGGAGGATAGCGCGCGTTTCGCGAGTCACGACGTGGCAATATTCTTCTGTGTAACTATGTATGTATCGGCTGGTACAGTAGGTGAGAAAGAGAATCCATCCGTGAGATACGGCTCACCCGAAGCCAGTGGGTAACCGGGTAAAGTGTCGCGCTAAAATCCGAGTTGAAAATCGACGAGAAGACACCGTTTTATCTTGGGCGTCTTTCTTACAAGTCGCTGGCTTACGATTTATCGAGCGATGCGCCACTGCTCCCATCTCCCTTTCCTCTCCCTTTCCTCTCCCTTTCTCTTTTCTCTCTCGTCACTGGCGTTTCCTCCGCCAGGGGCTAAACCAGCTAAACGGCCGGAACGACTCGACCGAGAGAGGAGAGACCCTGTCGTCCCTCTGCGTCTACACCTTTTATATCGCTCTACGTTCTATGCCCTCTTCCCGCTGCCGGCCAAGAGGTCTCATAACGAGACACTTATTTCGCTCGCTCGAACCACCGACTGTATAAGTACTTCTGCGGCCCGCGTCTCCCTTTCCCTCGCACCCTCCGCCGTCACATGTTGCTTTCTGCCTTCTGCCCTATACTCTTTTTCTCTTCGACCCAACGGAACTGCATCCCTCACCCCTGCTCGCACAATTATTACCTCCCTACGATCTTCGTCTTCGTCCTCTCGGCGGAATCGGTCGAGAAAATCGCGCGAGTTCCTTCCCGTCGCGACTCGCCGAAAACCTCTCTTGGAACCTGCACAGTTTGGTGACTCGAGTTTTTCTTGCTCCCACGGCTCTCGAATGGAGAGGCGTAGCGAAAAGTAAAGAAGGATAGTGCGAGAGAGCGAGAGAGAGTGGGAGGGGGAGTAGTGGCCAATTATTTGTGCTTGAAAAATCTGACGGGCAATAATTTCCTAGGCAGGGCGGGAGAGAGAGAGAGAGAGAGAGAGAGTGAGAGAGAGAGAGGGAGAAGGCAGCAAGGTTTGGAAAAGGAAGGCGACCGAGTCGAGGAGAGGGAGCGAGTGAGTAAGGTTGAGAGAGCGGCGCGAGAGGCAGAAGAGGTAGAAGAGGGGTGCAGGAGGCACGGGAGCACTACGGTATTATTTTTAATAACGACCGCGGAGGAGCGGAGCAGCGGAGAAACAGGGGAAGCGGAGAGAAGCGGAGGGAAGCGGAGACCCGGTTGCCATTACGTTGCGCGGTAAATAATAAACGTTTATAAGGCCTTGGAAGTTATTATACAATATATACGTTCGTACACGCCCGATGCCATTACGGCTATCGTATATTATTAATGCGGTGGTGCTCAACCGACTTACCGCCGCGCCACGCCGCTCTGTCGAGAGCGACAGAGAGAAAGAGAGAGAGAGCACGAGCCTTGCACTTACTACCTTTCGATTATTCTTGAATTACCGCCAAGAACCTTATGCGACCTTCCACCTACCGCCGCCGGGGAACCAACGATTCTTGCAATCTCTGCTACTGCAAATTCCTCCCACACTTTTCTTCCTTCCTCTTTTCTTGTACACACGTTTTTTACTCCGCTCCCTCCCCTCCTTCCAAGAGTCCCGAGCGAAGATTATAACCGTTGCAACTGTCGTGACGAGCTTTAACGCTGCCCATCGAGGAGAAATCGCACCGATTTATTACGATTGGACTTGACGCAAGGGAACGCCGAAATCTCGTTGGTTTGCAGGAAAAATGGATTCCCTTTGACAGTACTACTCCATACGGCGCAAACTGTCTTGATGCGAATTTTGTTGCACGTCGGTAATCACTATAATCAATGCTGGCCTCTTAGAATGGAAAATATCCATCAAGGTGACTCAGGCGTGAAACGACATTCGCAGTCTCTCTCGACGTACACGCTCCGACGTAATTATCGTGTAATGGCATAATTTCGCCCGCAGATAATTAACCGTTTGAAAATAATACCGCGGTCCGAGTTGCGCGGTTCAATCCAGCCTACTTGAATCCCAGATCGAAATCCGCACTCTCGATCCATTCGAGTTTCGACTGATTTCGCGAGCGGGAGGATAATCGGTTCCCTTTCTACTAGCTTTCCTCTCTTTCGGTCTCTATTTATCTATCTATATTTCTTCTATACGTATGTCTCCCTCTTTCGTCTTTCTCTCTTAGCTCGCCATTAGTTCTCCCCAATTCCTCTCCGCTTCCACCGTAGATTTATAATGCGATAGAATTTATCGCGATCGGTATAGCGTTTCTCTTCTTTTTATTAATAGCGTTGATTTCCTCTTTCGTAACTGTGCCGCTCGGGGGGACTTCTTTCTCTCTCTTTCTTGTTCCGCGCGCGTCCACAGCCAAGCTGTGAGCAGCTGGTTCTCTCCTGTGAGCATACTGGAACAACAATGTCAGATTGGTTCGGCGTTCTTGGCTTATCTTTATCTTTTTTAACCGAGACAAGACCTAGTATGCACTATGCACGTCTGTATCTTGAACCGCCGGTAATTCATGAGAACTTGGGAAATGATCCGTCGAACCAATTCATAAACATCGACACATACCACTCTCTCTCTCTCTCTCTCTCTCTCTGCTACGTATGCATATACATGAATAGTGTGGTATACGTCAGTCCCAAGTACCCCAAATCTAGTTACCCTCGTTCTTATTCTTCCGGTTAATACAAAAAAGCAGAAACTTGAAAAACCTCGTTTCCGCGCTTCTTTCACGAAAAAGATTAAATTGGAGCGCGCCACTTTGTCCTTCTCTCCTCTTCTTTCTCTCTTTCTCGCGATGGAGCCGAGAGAAGCTGCCGCCACCGTCGCGAGAACAATAACTTTTGGTAAAGTCATGCCAGGCTAATTACGCAGTTATTTTGTTAAGATAAGGCGGCCCCCGGTGTTTCATGGCCGCCACCCGCCACCCGCGCGCACTGCGAGCGGAGATTAGACGAATTATTATTTTACGTGTAGTGCCACGACGCGGGACCCGATAGCGCAAGTTAACTTTCGTATCAATATTTATTGTAAACGATAAGATTAAATGGAATTTGTTAATGCGCGCTCGCTTACTCGCTCGTTCGTTCTTCGTATTTATATTGTTACGTCACGCGGCGGTAGGCCGTGATGCGCGTCGAATAAAACAAAGTGGTTCTCATTCGGCTGCTCGTTATCGCGACCCTCATCGCCGAGAGGTTTCTTCCTCGATCCTCGTTTTCCTCGAAATCCGAGTCCGAGATTTTTTTCTTAGCTTTCGTTGGAGATCGAAACTCGAACGAACACGTCGCCGCAGCGACGACCGCTTATCGTTCACTAGTGGCGCCTCTTAAAAAGTCACCAGTCACTCGAATCGATCATTTCGCGAACGAGCCAAGATCGAAGCCACTTGAATATTTCAGTGTCGATGGTACAGTATGTATGTATAGAAGAAGCGAGGACGGAAATCGAGCGAGTGCGAACCACCGTACGAGGAAGAGAAGGAAGGAAACCTCGTCGTTTCGCGCGGGGAGATGGGTTACGGCGCCAACGTTACATTTTTCTTATTATGAAAAATAAAAGTATCGTTGGAGAAAATGGGCGGACGTTTGCTCGCTCGACCGCGATACGCCCGTAACACATCGTAGCGCTTGGCATTATTAATAAACCGTATAGTTCTTTATCGCGGTGAGGATGGTCGACTGACGACCAGTCGTCGCGCGAAACTTTAGAGATACTCGAAAAGATATTGGAAGAGGCGAAAGAGGAAGAAGTGTCGGACGTCGACAAGGCTGGTCAATCGAGTTCGTTTCCAATTAAAGACCGGCCCGCGTGCAGCGGTGGTGCACATATGCATCCGGATCTTAGCTGGCCCTCTCCACTGGTTTTTTCACCACTAAGGTGGACGGCATGTTCTCTCTCTTTCTCTCCGATCGGAATTAAAGGGAACTCCGGCAATAACGAGCCGCTTATCGATCGATAATAATTTAATGATAGTTATTCTCAGCTTCGCGGCTTGTTATTCATTTGCCCGGCCAAGCCCGGCAGAAATATTTTCGTTTTGCCATGCTGTTCTCGCGGCGGTGCCGTGGTGACTGGAAAGTCAATTCGTCACAAGCTAGAAAATGTGCCACTTCATTGTCCGCTGCCTGGAGAAACAACACCTTCCACGCTCGTCGACACGCCGTCGCTCGGTTCTCCGCTCTCGAGACTTTGTCGGGAAGAGAGGGAATGGACGTTCGTGTGTGCACTGTGCGTAGATGCGTGTATGCGAGCTTGAGGGAGGAAGAGAGAAAGAGAGAGAGAGAAACGACGTTCTTTCGTGCTCGGTTGGCATGCGTACGAGAGCCGCGGCCACAACTACTACTTATATATATAGAATTAAATATACGATACATTATTCATCTTAACTTCTTTCTCCTTGCTTGTCCGCCGAAGATTCTATGTATGTATTACACACGAAGACGGTGTATCCGCGTACCGGAGGCCTTCTTCCACTCCCAAGTTGAGTCAGTGGATCTCTCTCGTTTCTCGGCCCCTCTTGCCGGCGCCGCGGTGCGATCCTCCTTCTCGAGATCGTCGGATCTCCGCTCGTCTGACTCGCTCGACGCGAGCCTCCTTACAAACTGCTGTTCGCTCGTCCACGCGTTTCGACCATTGCCGTCGAAACTTGAGCGGCACACCGCCGACGAGGACTTTTTATTTTAAAGATGGCAGCGACTCATTTGCAATTCTATTCCGGACATCGATACGTCTGATTTATCGGGACTATGCTCGAGGAACAGCCCGAGGAATTCGTGAACGTTGCCTCGATCGCCCGCCGCGATTTATGTCGAGAACACGGATGTCCGATGCAGTTTTACGAGAACCTCCCCATTTTACCATTTTCCTTTCAACAGTTTTCAACTGGCAGGTTGAAGAGGATAAATTCACGTAGAGTGTTGTATCGTCCGGTTGACAACTATCTTTTGTACTCATACTCGCAATCCGTCTCAAAATCAATTGAATTGGGAGAATATGCATAATTACGCGCTTGATATTTCGGAACTTCGAATTAAACAGCGCAAAAAGTAGTGTCATGGAATACTAACGGTAGCATTTAGCAATGAGATCGCGGGGGACAAAATGCTCGCGCGGCGAAAGATGACCCGCGCGTATCATTCGCATAGTCGAAGAAGAAACGCGAGGTGGAGAGAAGGAAAAGAATAGGAGAATAAGATCGACCTTGATCGACGTTCGCGGATCGAGCTAGCGCCAACTCATAAGAGAAGTAGATCGTAAAAAACGTCGGCAATAAAAATGGTAATGCAGCGAGTAATACGTGCATAATACCGGCCATTATCCACGCGCGTCTTCCTTTATTATCTCCTTTATCCTCGATACAGAGGCGGACCGTAAAGATCGCGGTAATAAAAAGTATTATTTTGTAGGGTATACGGCTGGAGACCGGGAGGAATCTCCTCTTGGCCAAGTTTTCTCGAGCGACCCCTACCATCGGCCCATCCCATTCCATCCCATTCCAACCCATCCCCAGTTCAGCTCTCCCCCATCGACTTAACGAACATATCTTAATTTTAATTGCGAGGCTCCACCGTCAGATAAAAAAGTTTTATTTTCAATGAAATACTAATTACGTTCGGCTGGGGCGACGGGGAGGTTTTGCAGGCTAGGATAATTAAGCTACGCGAAACGAGTCCGACGACAAGTTCCTCGAGTTTGTCACCGGCAAACTTTGTCTCTTCGTTTCCCTCTTGCGCGGCTCTGTTCGCGGGACGCGCGCGCGAGAGCAGGAAGAGGTGGAGGAAAAGGATGGTGGAGAAATCGAAGACCGATCGAAAAATCCCATTGAAGCATTGGAGGTCACGAACCGTGGGTCCCGTTTGGGATAGTGGCAGTGTGGTGGCAGCGGCACGATTTTGGCCCGTGCCCGCGCTCGATCGCTCCATTGTTTGACTTATCGGCCTCCGCCACGTGCTTTACATAATAGCAGTGTCGAAAATGCGGTTTAACGATATCTAAACACGGGTACCCGGCCGTTTTAACTGAGCGCGGGCGTGAGCATGGGATGCGAGCACGGGACTATCCAACGCTCTCACAGGACGCAACACAGAGGGAGAGTGAGAGAGAAGGAACGTTCATCGCGTTTCCCACCGGCGAAATCCTCTCTGACAGAGCGCAACCCGAACTGGATACAGCATCCGGTATCTCTCTCTAACCCGCTACGTCACTCTTCCTCCCTCGCAGTATTAACACCCTTTCGATTTCCCTTCTTCCATCCTCGTCTCTGCCTCTGTCTTTCCCTATCTTTCCCTCTCGTTCGACTGTTCGCGTCGCACGAGCCACGCTTTTGGAGATTCGCCGATGAAAACCGGAGGGAGAACGAGAGGAATGCGAGTGCGCATTTTCGCGCAGTGAGCGCGCTGCGAGAAGCAGATATCCGGTTTACATCCGAACAATTACTGCCTTTAGTCGGACTGGCCAGGCCTCCGCGTCAATTGGTCCCCGCGATCACGCAAGACTCGTCATCTCCAAATTTCTCCCTTGTGCCTCGCGTGTCCCTGACCGGCGACCTTGCGTCGTGTCTCGCAGTCGTATTATCATTCGCGACCTTCTCTCGGTCAACGATTGCGATTGCGTTCCTGAACGAGAGGCTGATTCCAACTTTTCTTTCGATTGCACATCGCGTACAAGATACTTTTGAATCTTTTGTTATGGCAAAGATCTAGCGTCTACTATCTTCTCTTGGAAACCCTGACTATTCGGTACTTCTATCGGCCCACCGAGTTCTATCAAGTTCGTCGAACTTCACTCTCTCGCCAAGTGCGAGACATTAATTGGCTAATTTCCGAAATTTCCGTATTTCGACTAATCCTCGGGAGCGTTCGTCTTGAATGCGCTCTACGTAAACTATACAAAGTTTAACAAGCCCTTTCATTGTCACATAGCAACAACAATAAATATATTGAGATATTAGAAGTGTGATGTTCGTGTTGAAAGACGTGAGTGTTGGCTATGATTCCAGGGACGAAAAAGAAAGGCGTATCGCGCTTATTCCCAATTTGTCCTAGGCCCCAGATTTCGTTACCGATCAAATTCGGTGGCCGCGGGTCGCGCGAGTGAGCGGGCGCGCGCGATACATAGTAGCTGTGCTTCGGAGATAAGCCGGCCAGTAATTGCGCTGGGTGCTCGGATGGTTGGGCGGTTGGAGAGCTTCGCGAAACATTGAATTACGAAGGAATAAGAGACCTATAAATATTCGCGTAATTGCGAAAGCGGCTCCGCCGCGTCGCGTCGCACCGCGCTTCGTCTCGTCGCTCCCAACCGAAACCTCGCCAACTCGGTAACTCCTCGATCCGCTCGAATTTATAATCGGCCACTTATTGTTATTATTACAATTATTATTTTTCCTGCTATAATTATCAAATATATATATATACAATATATGTGACGGGTCGGACACCTGTTAAAATTGACGTCGTATTTACGGAGCAGCAGCGCGGTGCGATGAGGAGGCCGGCGGAGGAGGCGAGATGCGAAGAGCGTTGCGTGGCGCGCGCAAATTTATTTCCGCAGGTAGGGGCGACGGTGAGTGGGAACGAACGAAAGAGAGCAAGAGAGAGATAGAGAGTGAGAGTGAGGAAGAGCGAGCCACACTAGAGAGAGGGGAGATGGCTCGACGAAGCAATTAATCGAGTCGCAAAACTAGAGCAGCACAGATAAGGAGGAAGAATTGAAAGATGAGCGTTTCTCTGCATTTTCTACGAGAGTTTATCTACTTCGGCCCATACGTCCACGTATCTCGCGAATATTAATCGCGAGAGGTGCGATCGTTGAACTCCTTCCACGCTTCGGCGACAACTTCGCCTTCGAAAAAGTCTTCCGCTACATCTTAGACGGAACGATTATTCAATCGATAATATTTGCGTGGATATTAAACGGTTTCGAAGGCTTTCCAAATTGCAAGTGTGTGGTCATCGCGCACGTCTGTTTATAATGCGATATGAGCAACGGAGCGACGGATAACGCGGAATAAATAAAATATATAATTTTATTTGCCCGAAGCGCGAGAAGTAAAATATTATTCCCGCGTCGTAAGCAATTCAATGTAAACTCAACCATAAATTATGCATGCCAACAATTTAACGCAAAGTCTCCTGTCTGCGACTACACAACATATGTATATGGAGATGTTTTTCACCGGAGGCACTTTATCAAATTCCTCATAGTTTTCGATACGAGCGTTAATAATGCCGATTCTTAGAATCGTTTGACGATTCGGAGAAATAATCGATAGAATTGTGAGCGTGGAATTATTATCGCGTCTGGCGCTGCCCGCCGACGAATTTGCATATGATTATGAAATATGAGAAAATGTGTGTGTGTGTGTGTGTGTGTGTCCGGAATCGTGTTAATATCGATGCTTAGGGATCTTCCGATGTGTGTGCGTGGAAGCACAATTATATTCGAGACGGAAATCCACAAGGAAAAGAAGTTTAAACACCGAATTGGATATCGATAGTATTTACCCCTGGCGTGAAATATCACACCAATGTTGAAGGACGTAACGATAATGTACACTGTTAGCCGGATATTAACCGTGTCGATATTCCACTTTCGTATCGCTCGACAAACAATTTCTCTCGAGTGATTCATTCTCATCTCTGTTTCCTCTTTTTATACATACATATGTATATGTATTTCTACGATTCGCTACAATTTCGCGACTGCACAGCACTCGAACTCTGCTGCTTTCGATCGGGATGAGAAGAAAGTAAGAAGACGGGGGGAGAGCTAATAATAAGAAAAAGAAGAGAAACCAAGGGGGAGATGGTGGAAACATTGGGAGAAGGAGAGAGAAGCAGGAAAGTACGAAGCGATCTACCCAATCGTAAATCTTATTAGCCGCGTCGGAGCTCGAAACATTTCGTAATTGATTAGTCGGCCGGAGCACAAGGCGGATATCTAAATTACACTCGTCCACGGCCCCAATCAACCAATTATCCCTAATTTTATTTCGATCCAAATATTATATTATATCGCGAATCTTCGTCGAGGTTAATTCGTCTACCCGCGTTTATTATTTGCCCCGGATATTTTTGTTACTTCTTAGGGACTTGTAATCTGCAGGACGAAGCGTTAACAATATTCTTCTTCCACTGTATTTTATAATAACAAAATATATCGCACTATTCCAAACGTTTTTTAGGATATGCAATGGAAAGCGGAGATTCGAAAGAAATGATTTGTCGTAGAAAACTCATTGATGAGGTATTGTGAGCCTTAGGAACTCTGGGTTCATTGAAACTACAGTAAATTCGTGAGGCGAAAATCGCAAAGCGTTAATCAAGCAGAGGTTCACTCGATTTGGAGGCAAAGCTTTTTTTTCCTGACGACAAGCCGAGATAAGTCGTCGAGGGGAGTAAACTTCCCGCGGGTAATCGAGTCCCACGGGCTACGGGCAATGGTGGCAAGTGGCAAGTGGCGCAAGTGGCAATGGAGCAACCAACCAACCCTCAGACGCCAACTTACCGTCGTGTTATCGCTCCGAGCGATACACGACGCCGTGCCACACCGATCTGGCATTACCCTCGCAATGAATATTGCCTTTAATTGCTACAATTGCAACGAACCTGTTTCGTTTACCGTTACACTGCAGTGCAACTACCACAACCGCGTCAGTAACGTTTTAACAAAAGCAACGTTAAACGGTACACGTGGTTCGTCTTTCGACGGCGTCACTCACCCTCCGCCACAATATTCCACACCGCTAATCACCCGTCATTACTCGACTCCGGATCTTTATGCAAATAAGAATTTTATTATTCGTAAAAAATTGCCGGGAGGAAGTTTAGAAGTGTATGGCTCGCCTCGGTGAATTTTATTCACTGCATAAATCATTTCGGAATCTATTTTACATAATTATTTGTGTATTTCGCAGACCACCGATCTACAATTTTCAATATTCTGCATAAAAATCTATGGACTAGTCATTAATTATTAAGCGTATACCGTGAATACCATTTGGAGATATTTCTGAATCACTCGCTAGGGATTGGATTAGTTTAAACTAAATAATAGAATATTCGAGATAATTACTCTTACCAAAAACGCAGGTGTTCCGCTACGATAGAGAGAGAGAGAGGAGAAGAGAAATTGTCATTGAAAAATATCGAGTCCGCGTTTGGGTAGATGAGAAAAAGTTGACTAGGGAAGTGGTAGAGCGTGGAGAGCAGACTGACAGCGCGAACATGCGCAGCGGCCGAGCGCTCGTGCACGACTGAATCTATGGCTCTGGAGCAGCACGCTTTATAAACGGTCAGTCAGTAGCGCGGTCGGGGTTGGTACGTATTTACTATGTGCACCTATGTAGGTAGATTCTTGGCGCGCATTCATCTCCTCGACAGTGCTGCGTCGCCATGTCGACTTTCTTATTTGAGAATCGCGCCCTCACGCTTGGCAGAGCGATTTAGCAAGAAAGAAAATTAGCCAGGAATACCACGGTGGATAATCGACGCGCGTTGACTTGCAGAGTGTAGACTCGCGATAAATCTCTATTAGAAAGCCAGGGATCTTTCGATGCTCGCTAGATCTTTTTCTTCCCCTTTTTCTTCGCCGTTCCTTCTGTGCGCTCCTAATTACCTGCTAACTTGAGAGTTTTCCCAGCAGATATTATCCTCGACTCTGCCATTACAGACGGAACAAGCATGATTTTGATCATTAGTTCCTTTCTCTCGTAATACACCGAGTATGGCAACCCGTAGTTTGTCTCCGATGGAAACTCTCAATCATCGAGTAAAGGCTGTGGTTTCTTCTTCGAAAGATTCCGCGAATCTTTCCTGCCAGAGATGACGGAAATATTGCGTCGTTGGAGATTACGTTGTTGGATAATACATCCTGTATTCATGTATCCACGCACTCTCCAACGCTTGGGCGGCCCCATTTCTCGAAACATACAGATACGGGAGAGGAGTAACCCGTTCCACTTTGCTCGACGAGCGATCCGACAAAATCCAAAGCGAACGATTTTCGAGAGAACTAGATACAGCTCGTTTCCCTTTCGGCGGGAAAAAAGTTTCCGGGCGGAACTTGAACGAAATTGGCAGATGCCCTTCGAAGAATCGTCGACCTGTCGATTGAGAGCTTTCCGGGGCTGAATTCGACAGGAGGGATTCTACCGTTGGCTGTCTCGATTTTAACGAGATACACGCGCTGGACTGTTATGCCCAACCGTAAGACACGCTTCGTGCTTCGTGCTTCGTGCTTCGTGCCCAGCTTCTTCCACCGAATAACGATAATCCTCAAAGATAATGGTAATAATAATGCTGCTAATAAAAGTAATAGCGATAGTAATAATAACGATAATAATAAAAATACCGCCGGCAATAATAACCATCCATAATAATAGTAATGATAATAACAATAACAGTAATAACGAGGGAGCGTTATTACGCGTAACAATTTTCTACGGCGTAATCGTTAAGAAAGGACGTCGCAGGGTAACTGCGCCTATAATCGTTACCGTTACGGTTTACGTTGGTCTCCGCCTGCGTTCCATCCTCTTCTTATTCTGCTTCTCTCTTCCTCTTTCTGTATCCTTTCGGCTCTGGCTTTTCCTCCAACCACCACCGCATTTCCTACCTTTCGACTGTCTTCCTTAGCGATATCCCTTATTGCTATTCTCCGACACGCGCCGTTTCTTGTTATACTACTACTATGTATGTACTTGGAATTCTCGTTTAACAAAATTCTTCGACATGGCACACATACGTGACATTCGATCTTCTGACTTTGCGATTTTTATCGAAGATACAATTGCTTCGACCTCTGTCTCTCGGTTCGCATCGGAGAAAAGTAATTTGGTATCTGGCGGAAAATGACCGGAAGCGAGGGTTCGCGGGCGCGAGAATCTTTTTTTGCTCGCTCGAGCCTGGAGGCGCGGGACACGAAGAAAGGAGGAAGGCGATAGGCAGTACGGGAAGAGGAGAGGGTGGGTGCCGGATGCGCGTCGCTCGCGGGCCGAGTCAGGCCACCGCGCCACGGCGATGCCAGGGGCAAGGGGTGGCACACGTACTCGAAAGAGAGCATTAGTTTCAACGATTATTAGAGTTAGTTCTAGCCGAATGAGTTTCATAAATGCCCGGGGAAAACTCCGAGCGTATACTCGTATTTATAGGAGGAGCGAGGAGGCTCGAGGGCCGAGGGCCGAGGGGTATCCGGGACGAGCGACGAGAAGGGAGCGGAATCGCGAGAGGAGGCTGTAGAGTCGCGCGGTCGTGTGCACGTGTGTGCGTGGGGAAGAATGACAGAGAGAGAACGAGGAGGGGTAAGTTGGGTGGGTGAGAGGCGGTAGCATTCGCGGAGGTGAAGTATCCGTCGTTCTGCTTGGTCCCGAGGGGTTGGGCGCGTACTTCTCTCTCGCTTTCAGCCTTCTCCATCCTTCTCTGTCCTCCTCTGTCCTCCTCCTTCCTCTTTTCTCCGCACCGCTCGACTACGCTCCGCGGCCTCCTATTATTATTATTTTTTATCACAATATTTGCTTTTCCCACATTCTGTTTTATGTTAATGGTCGCTCCCTGGCTTCGTCCGCGAGGTTCAGGCGCGCGGGCAAGAGCGCGGAGCGGGTGTGCGCCTCCTCCGCCACCCTTCTTTTTCTCCGCGCGGTTCCCGCTTCGTATGCATGGCCTCGGGGAACTTTTAGCATTTTGTCTCGAATTTAAAAAGTTTTTCCACCGCTCTCGCTCCGCGCCCGCTGCTCTCTTCCTCCTTCCTCGCTAACGCGATCTCGCCTCACCAACCACCCACCCACCACCTCCAGCCTCCGCTTGCCAACTTGCTCGCCCTCTCTTTTTTTCTCTAAAGCTGCCTTCTCTCCGTTTTGCCCGATTCACCTACCGCGAACTATCTCTCCTGCACCCCTCCCCGTATCACTCTCTTCGACTCTCCTGTCTTTCCCGTCTTTCGCGAACCTTCTTCGTCCATCCCCATCCCTACTCGTCTTCGCACTAGCAAGCCGCTAATTTCGGGCTCGAATCGAGTATCCAGAGCGATTACATTTTCAGTTGGTTCTACTATTCCTTGTCCAGAGGTTCCGGAACCTCTGCTCTCGGAAACAGCTACGAAACACCTCCGATGAAGAAGCGATGTTTCGGAACACGACTAGGGGGAAAGAGAGAAGACGGCAGAGGGGCTAGAAAGTTTCGCAAAATGGATTTGACGGAGGATCGATGTGTTCGCGAGTGAGTGGGTGGTCCGTCGCGTCGGTCGGTTGGTCGGGTTTCGTTGTATCGGTTCGACTGGTGAAGGAGTGCAGCCGAGGGAAGAAGAAAGGGGTGGCGGAGGCGAAGCGGTTTCTCCATCCCGAAATCCATAAGTTAAGAATTTTTCGCGGAGTGGAAAACTTTCGAATAATATAGCGTTCGGTCCCCACATCCGGCTTGCCGAGGGCGAAGTTTCGTAATATATTACACGTTTCTCTAGCTCGTCGGGGCTTTAACGGCGCGTACCGCTCCCGAACAAATTGGAATTTTTACGTCCGAAACTCGGTCGCCACCACCACGACCACCACCACCCTTATTCCCACTACCACTTTCGATGCCATCGTTACGACACGATGCATCTTCGATGAGGTCGCGACGAATTTGGTCCTTGACTCGATTCTGGACGCTCGCGACTCTAACGCGGCAGTGAAAAAAATAATGGGCACCTGAGGATCTCGATTTCAGGATCGCGCCTCGAGGCATTTTCATCGTCGACGCTTATCCCGAGCTGCGTTAACGCGACCTCGCTCCTTATGGCCGTGAGATTAGCCCTTGGCTCGCCGGTCGAGCGTATACGAGCGCCCGTCCGCTTCGATAGTGGAAGCGCATACGCGGCAAATCAGTCTCGTAGGGACTAGAAATGGCCGCTTTATCGACTCGAAATCGATAGTTACCCGGTCGCGCATCGGCCACTCGCGAACTATACGTACCGTATGTGTACATGCCTGCGTACCTACTGGCCGTACATAGATAGATAGATAGATAGCTAGATAGCTAGATAGATAGATAGATAGATAGATAGATATGTGTATAGGGCGCGCGCGCGCGCGCGGGCGGGCTAGTATATATGCCTATATAAAATATAGACACCTATATAAAGAGGAGTAGAATAGAATTCCTCGTAGCCCCGCTCCATAACTTTTGACGAGTTTCAGCGAGTCGAAACCGTGGCGAGATGTGGATATAATTTTATCCAGTTTTTTATTGCGGACATGTTGAACTGGTAAGGGCTTCGATAGCGGCAGCTGAATCGGAAATATTGCCCATAAATATCGGAGATACCCACCCACCCACGTGTAACTTCACGCACGTGTAGCTCCGTGTACGTACGTGCGCGCACCTACCTTCCTGCCTACCTCTCTCCTTTCTGCGTGTAGGCACGGGTGCAAGCACGGGTGCAAGCACGGGTGCAGGCACGGGGGTCTACGGCTGCCTGAGCTCCGATGTGCCCGCGCGCCAGAGCATCCCTGTCGATCCAACCGAGCGTTCGAGCATTCGAGAGAGCGTACTCTCGCTCGCACTTTTGCCCGCTCTCTCCCCGTGTGGCACGCGTGATGCCACGCCACGCGGGCCCGTACCTGCAGATAGCCGCCGATTCGTATCGTCAATCCTGGATGCCTATACTATATCCTCCTCCAGCCTATAGTCCCCGCACTTCCTCTCCAGCCGCTCCCTCTTCCCTATCTCTTCCACGATGATAGTGGTATTGGTAGTGGTATTGGTAGTGGTACTGGTAGTGGTGGTGGTAGTGGTGGTGGTGCTGCCAGTGCCACTGGCAGTAGCAGTATGTAGCAGCGGCGGTTCTATCGCGAAATGGATTTTTTCAAAATCGTGAAAGCGCCTCCCCCTCGTCCCCACCGCATCCTCCTCTCTTGCACCCTGCACCTCTCCATCATAACCCTCGGCCATCCGCCGCGGCCCTTTCCCTTGCCGCGTGCTAGCCCTGTCCACCAACACCCATCTTCCACTGTCCCGGCTATTGCTGTTACCGGACTTCCAGTCTCAACGTCTTCTCTCGTCTTGTCTTCTTCCTTCGCTCCCGCCCCTGCCAATCAGTTTTCCTCTTAATTGTGCCGGGCCCGAATTGCAGCGCGAATTATTCACTTTAATCGAAAACTTTATCGTAGCTCCGTCGCGGTTCCGCCGTAAGTGGCGCACGGTTCTTTAAACTTTTTTACGACAGACCAAGTATAATGCGTTTGCTGTCGAGCGATGATCACGACGAGGGGTCTTCGTCAGGTTTTATTTTATACCGTGGATAAGTAGAAAGGGTTTTCAGATTTTCACTTTTAAGAATATTACGGTGAATCGTGTGCCGCGCAGAAAAGGACAAAGTCCGTCGTTAAGCAGAGACACTTTAATTATTTGCCATGTAAATGAGATGCAGAGCGCACAGCAGAGCGCACGATAGAGCGCACGATAGAGCGCACGGCAGAGCGGACAGCGAACGGCTCGAATACATTTTAACGAGGGGAGCCACGGCCTCGATGAGAGCGACCGCTGGCCCAGGAAAACGATGGATATCCGTAAATGAGAGAAGAAGAGTCCTCGTAGCGTGCGTCTCTTGCTTTCTCGGGGCGACAACTCGCGGTGTTGAGTTCGTGGCGTGGCAGAACGAGCCACGGCCGCGTCACGGTGCGGCTCGGTGCGGCTCGGTGCGGCTCGGCGCGTCATCGCGGATACGCGCTGCTGCGCGTCGTTCGAACCGAGCGAAACGAGCCCCGGTACGCTCGAAGCGCGACAAAAGGCGAAGTGGCTCTTTCATTGGCCGCGGTAGAAAGCGCGAAATAAAAAAAACCGTCGAGAACGAAGTGGCTGGATCGAGGGAGAGAACGAGGGGCGAACGGGGGCGGGAGGGGGAAGGGAGACAGGAATAAAGAGGCTTCGCATTATTTTAAACGCGGACCTCGAGTTCTCTCCTTCCTTCTTCGCGCTCTCTCTCTTTCTCTTGCCTCTTTTTCCTCCTGGTGCTCGTGCTCTCCCTATCCCGTTGTTCGGCCGTTCTCGCGATCTCTTTTCTCTCGACTGCCTCTTTATCTCCCTCGCACCTTTTGCATCCCGCATCTGCTCTTTCTGGAGCACTGCCGCCCCTCTCTCCCCTTCCGCATCGTTGCACTTTGGCCGCGCTGGATGCAAAATTCGCGGGTAGCTGGGTGCCAGAACGAATCGCTGACTTCTCGGTCCCAAAAAGAAGCGATGGAAATCGGAGGGGAGGATCACGAGTGAGCTGGTGCATCGTCCCACGGATAGCGAGGTTGTTCCAGCGAGAAGACTGTTGGCCACATTCAGAGGCCACCAGCACACTTTTCACCCTGGCTCGGCACGAGGCGAGGGTGCGTACCTACTGTATGCACCGCTAGCGGCTGCTTCTTCCTTCCGCTTCTCTCCTTCTTGCCCCGCGGATCTGTTCGCGGTTTCCATTATTCCGCGAGGGACCGGTGGCGTTAAGTTTCGAACTCGAGGACGATGGAGAGAGTGGAGCTGGGAAGTGGGAATCAGCGCCGGTTAACTCGCCAGACGAAGGAAGATGCGAGTTGGCGAGTAGACGAATACGCGAGTACCGCGAGCAGTCCGCGAAAGAAACGAGACGGATTGGCCGATCGATCGCACATATACCGTGGCTCCGTGGCTCCTGCTTGCCTGCCTGCCTGCCTGCCTGCCTGCCTGGAAACGTATAATTTTTCCCTCAGCGGGGAAGCATGCCCTGGGGACTCTAAGTATAAAGGTGGAAATATAAAATAGGAGCGGAAGTATCGACGCGAAATGCTCGAAGCTGCCACGCTCGAGTCAACTCACACATGCACCACCCACCCTCCCACTCGCTCACACTGACACAATACATCCATAGCCGAAAAACAATCAGTTTTAAGTGGCTAACTAGGGCTAACGGGACGCAACGAGGCGAAAGGGTGGAAGAGAGAAAAGTTGCGATGCAGATGCACTCGCGGAGGGTCGCCAGAATTCTCTTTCTCTCCGTCTTCTCTCGTATATACTATTGCCTTGTACTTGATACCCCCGGTGCGGATCTCTCCTCGATAAATTTCTGCCGTCGAAGCTCGCTTCCTTTAACGTTGAAGGACGCTCCGAAGAATAGCGAGAGAGAAAACTTACTTCGAAACGGATACAGCGTTGCACTTCCGCACTTTTGGCGACGGAAATTCTGTGGCTGGTTCGGATCTCCGCGCGTTTTAAGGATGCCTTTATCCCAGAGACGGGCGAACAACTCGACATTTCCTCTCCTGGTCGGATGCTAAGTACGCCCACGGATACGAACGTGATTAATTACCAGCAAATAGGAGCCGACGTAGATTGATATATCGAACGTTCTTGCAGCTTTCCCGTCGATTTACGGTTGCGTCTATGGGTTATGACAATGGGGACTGAGCGATAGCGGGCGTAGGGTAGAGTCGGGTAGGGTAGTTCTCTTGTACGCTGCTATTGCTGCTGTGGTTGTCCTCGGTGCATCGATGCACGACCGAGCGGTGGATATATGCCAGTATCCCGGCTCGTCCTGGCTCGTCCTGGCTCGTCCGCGGCGAAGGGACAAGGGAAGTGGCAAAAGGGAGGACGGGGAGCGGATAGCGTGGCCGCTCGTCAACTAAACCGACTAGAAGAAGTCCATTGCAGCGCTCTTGGCACTCTGCGCACCAAGAATGCTCGTTATTCGCGAGAGAAAATATCTCTGATCGAAGGGAAGACGGGGATTGCTGGTGGGACCGCAGGCGAAACCGATGCGAGGCCCGCGCATACTTTCTTTTTGCCTCGTGGAACCCGGAAGAAAATTGTTGCTCGGGACGAGGGAAACTGGTCGATCGAGTTAATGACTGGCAGGCCGAGCGGAGTGCACAATTAATACCGAGAGAATTAAATCCCCTGCCCATACGGTCGCGCGCGCGGGCGCGCGCCCCTGCACCCCCACCCACGGCGCACATGTGCGGATAAAAGAGACTCCAGAGTCGTCGAGGAGTCTGCTTTAGGCTGCGGGCACTTGGCTGAACGCGGGAGGCATCGAGAATTTGCCGATCGCGAGAGGCGTCGGCTGGTAAAATATTGCAGGCAAGGGGGCAATGGGAAAGAAATCAGCGGGCATAGAAATAATGACTGGCCGCGTGCAACCTTCCCGACTGGCGTGCACTCGAGAGCTTGCGCTTTCCATCGCTTGCCATCGCTTGCCAACGCTTACCAACGGGAAGGAAATGAGCGCCAAGCCCCTCCCGGCACCGACACCCTCCCTATATGAATTAGTCAATTAATTAACGTACGCGCAATTATTAGCGAAGACGCGGAGCCGGCTGAGAGAGAAGAATAGGCAAGGAAGAGAAGGAGAGCGTGGAAGAGTGAAAAAGAGAATGGAAAAGAGAGTGGAAACGCAGTGGCTGTCGCTGGATCGGCAAGCAGCGCCGTAACCACCATCCGCGGCTCGTTCGGTTTCGCCTTCGATTAGGAATTATTCAGGAAATTAATTGTGCGTGAAGTCTGCCTACGCGACTCTCCGCCTCTGCCACCCTGCACCACCCTCGTTGCCACCGCCGCGACCGATCCCCCCTGACTGCTGTCGAACCATCTCCTCCTCCTCTTCCTCTTCCTCCTCCTCGTCCTCCTCTGCCTCATTCTCATTTCTCTCTTCTCCTTCCTTCCTTCGCTTTTTTCCATTTCTCAGTTCTTCCTCCACCCTCCCCCATTTTCTCTCTCCCCAATACGCGCCTACTAGCCTCTCTCCCTACTCCTCCGCGCCACTGGGGGTGCCTCTTTCACCCTCCCCCTCCTCGCACCACTTCCGCGGTTTCCCATTCTCTTCAGTCACCCACACGCGCTTCCTCTTTCCTTCTCGCTCTCTTACCACGCTTCCTCTTCCGCCCTGATGCTGCTGCTGCTGCTGCTGCTGCTGTGTCCACCGCCCCTGCACTCCACCCTTGTGCCGCCACGGTTCCGGTTTTCTCTCTCGATCCAGCAGTTCTCGTTCTATCTGTGCTGTTCGACCTGCCTTGCATTGCCTGCCTGTCTACCGGTTGCCGTTTCAGTTCTCCTCCGTATATCCCCTTTGCCCCTCGGTCACCCCCACCCGCAAATCCATCCGTGGAAACCCGCCCGCGCCACTCTTCCCTCTCTCTCTTTCTTCGTCTCCATATCTCTTGCGCCTACCTCCGTCCCTCTCACCTCGACCGCTCGCCTCTTCCTCTCACCACCTCCCCGCCCTACCTCGCGCTCTGCCCTGCCAGTGGCTCTGCACGCTCGTCAGAAGTGGCACTCTTTTTTTCAATATCGTGCTTCTCGAGCCCCGCGCGTCTCGAGCCTCGGAAAATATGACGCATCGAATATAAAAAAAAAATCTACAACGTTCGCTCCATTATTATTCCCCTGGAAGGAAGGTCTGCCTTCGGTTTACCTAATTCTCTCGTTCGCTCTCCCCGCTTATTTTTCGACGGTCCCGCGACCGAGGGGAGGAATCGATCCACCGTTCGCCTTCCTCCTGGACCCTTTCCCGGATCTTTCTTCCTTTTATCTTTCCCCCTTATCCAGAATACCGTGCTCTTTGTACGGCTGATTTTTCCAATGATTTTCTTATCGGTTTTCCTTTGCAATTAGTTTGCAGAGAGGATCTTCACCGCGCGAGTTAGACAGAGAGAGAGAGAGAGAGAGAGAGAGAGAGAGAGAGAGAGAGAGAGAGAGAGAGGGAGAAAGAGATGGGGTAGAGGGATAGCTGGGTGGCACTGGCCGGTCGATGTGCCGCGGAAATCCCGAGACCGAGGGGGGCAGCCCTGCGGTCAACGAATTGCACCTGCACGCGTGCGAGTGCATGTGGCCGTGCGCGAGGGTGTGCGTAAGGGTGTGCGTGGGCGCGCACAGCCGCGCACAACCGCGCACGGGGTTTGAGGACGGACGAGCGGGCGAATCGGGGCCGCGCGCTCTACTAATAATTGCGCTCATCTATTTATATTAATTATCGGCGATTAGCAATACCAATTAATCGCATTATCGTGGAAACCCGGCCGAGAGCGATGCAGCCGGATAGTCCGCTGCCGTTACCGCTGCTGTTACCACCACCGCGGCTTCTGCCAATTATGCATCCTCTTCTTGCTACTCACGCGGTTGCCGTCAGGGTAGCGCGGCACAGGATAGGATAGTTCCGCTTAGCTCGAGTGCCACGGTCAATTTTCATTGCTGCCGTCGAGTCGCCGACCACGAGTTTAGCGAGGCGATGCGATTTTCGCGAAGGACGGAGCTCGAAGCAAACGAGACAAAGGGATCAGAGGCAAGTGGACAACCAACGAGAAGTCGTCGGGCAAGCGATAGAGTGACTAGCTCCCGGATCGAGCGTGAGATCGAGTGGAACCGCGCGTGACTGGGTTGGAATCGATGGGCGGATGCTAGATACCCACCCCTGCCGTGGCGCACCAGCGACGAGTCGCTTCGCCTCGTGAGTAATTTACTGTTATTGGTCGAATTATGCCACGGTTCGATGCATATTTATGCGGTTAATTATAATTAATGATAAAGTATCGTCGTGAGCGACGATCGCCGATCGAACATGGCCAATCTCGATTCCGCGTGGTTCCTCGAAGGTTCGCAGCGATATTATTTCCAATTTTTTACTTTACGAGGAACGGACCGTAGGAGAGAACGAGAGAACCGCGAGCCCAGTGCTTGGCGATGGGTAGAGTAAAGGGTGGCAGGTGAGCTCGTCGCGAAAAATAATACGTATTTTTGTTTAAAAAACAACGTCGAGCGCGGCGTTTAGGGTAAACACGTTTGCGCGTCAACAGGTTGACCCTCGTCAACCGGGAATTATTTACAGTAGTCGCTTTACACAAACTGGCCGCTCGCGGTCCGAACTCTGGCTCTTTTTGCATTTGGGCTTTAATGCCACGCGACAAATACGCTAGGCGGAGAGAGGTGGCGCGTCGCGCCCAACCACGCTGGACCGTGCCAAATTCGCTTCACCCGGAATAAATTATCGAAATTATAAAATTCCCTACCATCGGCCTCGACGACCGGCAACGAATCACGCGCTTCACTCGCGCAACCCCAACTCCTCGTCGGAGAGGCGAAAAGCGAGAGTGCTATCCGCGTTCAACGCTCCTCTTCTCTTCTCTTCTCTTCCGCGCTGAAAACGCGCCTCACCACCTCGCTGCCGCGTATTTTTTTTACCCGCGCTGGTAACCCTCTTCGCCGGGCACTCGATACTCGACGCGGCGTGCCAAGTCGCTTTTTGGCAATAGGGTGCCGGAGCGCGAAGGGGATGGGTCTGCGGACAGAAAGCGGTGAATGAAGCGCAGCGGGATTTACCGATGGCACTGTTGGTGCTGGCGGTGACGAGATCGGTGCGAAGGCAGCAGGAGAAAATAACGGGCAAGGAAGAGGGATAGCATGAAGCGGCTGACGGCGGTCGTTCGCACGAAAAAAGCGCGTATCGACTTACGCGTAACGCGAAAACATACGATAGATCCGCGTGTACACATCCGCAGGATCTCGTGCTCTTTTCCGGCGCTGGTTGGCGGTGGTACGAGCGGAGAGGCGTATCCAGGAGGTGGAGGGTGGGAACAGGCCGAAGGTACATAGCACCGGTGGATGGGCACGTGACGGAGGTGGAAGAGAGCAAGAGGATGAGGATGGGAATGAGGATGGGAATGAGGATGGGGATGAGGATGGGGATGAGGATGGGGGCTACAAAAAGCAACAGCTCGGGTTGCCGCATAATGGGGTTTTCATATTTTCGCCCGTGAATGGCATCGCGCATCGCTGACTCGCGTAAATGGGAAGGCGCGCTGGTACCTTCTGTGCGACCGGGGATACAGCTGCAACTGCGCCCGCGAATACAACAGTACCATCGACAACGGGGACGATGACGACGACGACCGCGACGATGCCGGTGGAACGACTGCCACCGCCGCGCCACGGTCACGGTTCTACTGCCATCCGACCGCTACCCATAAACATTACTGTACATTGGCCCAGGGTTCACACCTGCCTCATACTCTTACAAGCTACAGGGTAGCAAATGTTCTCTCGCCTTCTTCCCAAATGTAAAGAATTAACAAGTGGTTACCCGCTGTTTCTTACATCATACTATCGTTCCATCGGTATTCCACCCTCCGGTGCCCTATAAACCTTATACGCTCCGAGCAAAGTTCGAGCACCGACACGATCAATCGCCGCGCGATTTATCCGAACCTCGTCGAAGCTCAATCCGCAAGGATCTCAGTACCCCTCGCAGCGTCTTTCGCGTATTTATCGCGCGAGATAACGTGAGTAGGTGCTTCGAAGCCGCGAGCGGCCGAGACTTAATCCGGTTTGCACCGCTCGAAACAAGGGGGTTGCTCCGGAAAGTTGGCAAGACAGGTTCGTAACGTAGGTACCTTACGGTCCTTCCTTAATATTCGCCGGTGTGGCGCGCCGACAAGAAGGGAAGGGAGTTGGCTGGCAACGAGTGGAAGCGGTAAATCGCGCGTTGTACGAGGCTACTTACGCGAGGAGCTTCGCGCTCGCGAGTACACTTACTTCCCCTTACAGTCCCTTCGCCTCTGCCATCTCCTTCTCCATCTTGGGACACACTTTCTCGATTCTCTTCCCTCGCTCTCTTCCGGCTCGTCCCTGCAGCTGCCCCCTCTCTCGACCCAACCCTTCCTCTCGCTGCGCGAGCTTAACTCTCCCTATCGGTAAGCGTCATCTAATGCGATTTGCATTTATATTAAAATATTAATATAGCGCTTCGGCAGCCTCCCAAGAATGCTGCTTCGTTCGCCATCGCCGTCACCGCCGTCACCGCGCCCCGAAGATCATATTTAAATGGAAAGCAAACGTTATATCGCACCGCGTCGATCGACTTCGAGTCCTGCGTTCATCCTTTCTTACACTCTTTAATGGCCAGAACAATCTGACTTCGCTCGCTCAATGGATAGAGTAAGAGAAAAGGAGCGGTATTTTTTCACTGACAATTAGATTCGTCATTTTTGTTTCGAGCGTTAAAATAAAAGGATGAGGGGAAAATCGGTAAAAGAAAACGCGAGAAGCGCAGCGAAAGCTTGCCGCAGGGTTGTAGAGTTTGGCAGTGGGGTGGAAAGCGAAAAGGAGAGAGAAGGCGCGTGAAAAAGAGCATACGTGCCAGTACGCGGTGGTGTGTCGTGCCGCGCGAACATTAATTCAGAAACGTAGCTAGCCAACACAAGTACATCCAGGTAATGTCACTTTGATTCTAGGTTAGGACACCGTGGGGGGTGATAGAGGGGCTTCGGCATGCCCGAGCGCGCCTACTAGTAGCCCGTAGTCAGCTTCTCGAGCTCGCTCGAGGTTCCCCATACATATTCATAAATAAGATACTCGGTTTTTGCCTCTCTCGAGCTCGACGGTCCGTCCCTCTTCTGACCAAGTCACCACGTTCCGTCCTTCTTCATTGGCTGGCTCTCGCTTTTCAGTCCGATTTCAGCGAGCACAGCTGGAAAAAAGAGCAAGTCGCTCGGTAGGTCGGCCTTCGCGAAGAAGAACAAAGTCGTATTTGCATGGAATCCGGGTGTTTCCTCGTTATACCCATCGTACGAGGCACGTGTCGCGTGTCAAGGCTTCGCGGAATTGAGACGCCACCGTTGACAAGTCCACCTTCGACCCGCGAATCCGCGGAATTCGGAGATGCCCCCGATAAATCTCCCGGAAACCCTTTGAGGTCTCTTTGACGGTTTTTCTGAGGCGCATCAGGGACGATGGAGAGGAACGAGAGGAAGTCGCGAAGGGGAAAGAGTGAAAGGGTGAAAGGGGGACGGTGAAAGAGAGTGATTTACCGAGGAGCGTGATGAACGCCCTGGTTGAACGCGAGTCGAGGGGAGTAGTCGTTGGAAAAACGGTCGTAAGCCGATGCAGGAATTCTCGGTAGGATCTCGGGGAGGATAAGTGGCTTCGAGGAGCGCGCGCGGTAAAAGAGGTAAGAGTGGTAAGAGAGGTTTTAAGAGAGGTATGCTGCCCGACCCTCGACATGACTGTTCGACTGACCAGCGCGCGTTGCGTCTTACGAAAGCGATTGTTGGTTTTCTATCGTCCTTGGATTCGAATTATCGAGCATCGGTAAGGGTAATCTTTTCCTCGGTATTCCATTGGTCGCGAGAACTGGGGTCGAAGCTGCATCCTCTTCGCAGTACCGTTTTCCATTTCCCACGGAGACGAGCGTCGCGCGCCACTCCTTACTCTCTCCTCCCTCTCTCCTCCCTCTTCCTTAGTGATGGTATGCCGATGGTGGTACCTGCCATCGGATAAGCCATCCTATTAATCTCCTTAATTATTAGACAAATTAACATTCCTAATTATCGTTCTCGCTTCCATTCCCCGGGCACGCTCCCGACGTTTATTGCCCGCGGCCTGCTGCTTCCATCTCCCTTTCCTCGTTAGTACCTCCTACCTTACCTTTCCACCCTCCTGACAGACGGCGCAATAATTATTATCGGACTGTCTTCCTTTTTACTAGGGCCGCCTCTAATGCAAAACGACCGCTCGCCTTGTTACCCTCCCTTTTTACCTCTGTTATGCCGACCGGAGGCGGATTTAACGCGGAAAATTAGCATACGGTAACGGCGCGAAACCTTCACCTCCCTTCTCCGTTACTACGAAGCTTCGAGCGAGCCACCAAAGCATCCCTTCACCTCCCTCTGCAACCGACTAAAATCCCGCCAATTTGCCTGCAAACATCGAATCGATCATCGCGATACGTTGGCCTGCCAGATTTGCTTTTGTTGCAACTCGAACACCGACGCTGGATTTGAATTAAAAAGCGCCCGGGAGAATACAGGGGAAATGGAACGGCCGACGGTCGCCTTAATGCGGGTAGAAGGCGAGATACGTACCATCGGACGAAGGCTAGAAAGTGGAAGAAGAGAAAATTTTGCGCGTGGTGAGAAATTTCGAAAAGACTTCTCATACATTTGAATACGACCGCAGGTGCCATCGAGAGAAAAAGGCGGAAAAGGTGGAAAAGGGAACGGGGCGAAATGGCGCGAGCGAGAAAGAAAGGGAGGAGCGGCTCTTCTCTTTGTGATGCTAACGACGAGCGTTACCGGCAAATATGCAATGACCTCGCATATTTTCGACTTAATTGCATTTTCGTATTCGCCGACGTGCCGAGGGGCCTCCTTCCCCTCCTCCCCGTCGCGTCGCGGTGGCGACGTTCGCGCCAGAGGCGTCGTCTCCGGAGCGAATCCGCATCGCGTTCGCGCCGCGGGACAGATCGAGACTTTGCGCCATCGTATGCAAACTTCGTGTAGGCATCTTTTCTCTACCTATTTCGCACTGGCAGCGCTTATGATGAGCCGGGACGATTCCGCGAAATCGGAAATTCAAAGTATGTACTCCGGTGCGAGTCTCTAACGACCCCGATCGAGCTCTTATTTCTCTCCTGACGATTCTCATTGCACGCTTTAACCCTCCGGTAACCCGAGCCTCATTGCGACGCGCGTTCCGTCGCGTTGCTTACAAGGTTAGTTTCACCGATCCAGTGGAACCACACTACCACAGCGGTGAGCAATATCTCAGTCCGTCCCCCGGTTCTTGCTGGCCGCATTGCTGGGATGATTCTACCAGGCTGCGATTAGTATTCGCGTCGGGTGAGACCGTTCGGTTGCACCCGCTTCGTTTGTTTTACTTGTCAACGCGACTGTTACCGGTAACAGGCATATTTCCAGTGCTTCCCTCTCCACTTTGACGCGATCCGCTCTCACCGAGGGTGACGAAGTGACGAACCACGGGAGCCAACAGCCACCGTCCCTCTTTTTCTCTCGGCTGACGGCCGCTTCCGACGATACTCCACCGGTGATGGCTATTCGAACTCTCATCAGTCTCGCGGTGGTTGCTTCCACCTTGCGAACTTTTGATCCGCGGCCGAGAATAGAGTAACTCAGGACGAGGTGGATAAAGACAGAGAATGGGAATCGTACAGTGTTTCGACCTGGCATCGCATCGAGGATGAACTCAGAAAGGATACGGGGTTAATTTCCCGATTTCGCGAGGAAAGATCGCGTTATTTCCGGAGGCTGCGCGGAAACCGAGGCTTAATTCGTAGTTTCTGGATGTAGAGGCGCGAGGCGAAAAGGAAGAAGACATGAACGCGCGTTCGCCGGGACGCCATTACCACGTCGACGATGATGACGGCGACGGCAGCCCTGATGTCGTCGTAGACTTCGCACCCTCCACCAACGACTAATTGACGCAGGGTGGAAAATCAAGATGGCCGACACCTATTACTGCCTCAATCTCGCGTCTCCCTGTACCCTGGAGGCAGCCCTCAAAATAAATATATCTACCGGGAGAGCCAACCACGTCCGATTTGATTTCGCCCTGCTTTTTCGCGACAGGCAACTTTCTTCCTTTCTTCATTTTTTTTTTCGCTTCGACGTTGGGTGAACTTGCCGCTGCTTGTTATTCTCTAGTCCATTAGTCTGATTTCTTGTAAATTATTTCTTCAGTTTTCGACCCTTTTTTTATTTAACATTGTAATGCTGTTTCTTGATACTGACGGACATTAAACTTCGATTTTCAATAGTGAATTCGATTTGGAAGTGAATAGATTTCAAGCAGATTTAGCGAACTGACTGGAACTAAAAAACGGTGCAGAGTAATTCGCGTTACATCCTAGCGATCGAATCGACCAAACGACGAACTGTGCGTGGTGCGAACGCGTCAGTAGCGCTCACACGGTACCAAAGTATTACAGAGTCATGCCAATCGCATTAAAAATTCCATTTTACGAAAATTTGTTAGGCCGCGGTGCGTAAAATAAAACGCAACGGCTGTCGACTGAGTGGGGGTTGAAAGCGGGATTACTCAGCCTTTTTCGCAAGGCCGCGAGGAGCGATCCGTGAAAACCGCAGGGAATAAAGTTGAGCGAATCGAGTTGGCCGCAAGTGCAGTTTTATTTGCGAGCGTAATAAAGAAATCTCGTTACCTTAGGGAGAGGCGCACGCTTGCGACTCATGATCGCGCAAGGGCGGATAAAACCTGCGGGCGGAAAAAAAAGGGGCAGAAGCGGAAGAGGACGCGTAACAGGTCCGCGAGAGTACCGCGTCGAATCGGTGGATAATCCAAGAGCGAGAAGAGGAGCACCGGAAGATGAAGAGGAAACTGGCACGATGGGGGTGCGAAACGAACGATTAGGTGAACAGGAGGGTGGGTGGGACACGGCACGGAAACGAACGTGTCGACGAGAGGACGCGGCAGCAGCCAGGATTTGACAATTTCTCGCCAATGACGAGCACGAACGAGAAATTGTCGCGGAATCCTCTCCTGCTACCCTCCGGCACCGACTTATTTCCTATTTACCACCCTTCGTCTCTGCACCCTTAACCGTTCGACTCCGTCGCCGATACCGACCCCTTCTTACGCCGGGATAGGCCCCCTTCGCCTTAACCTTTGTTCTCCTTCCCTCAAAATGGCGATCTTGTCATGGCTGACAATCTTTCCGCCGATCTACCCTGCGCAGAACCTTTGCCGAATCTCATACGTGCCTCTCGATACTTTCATTTCGCACTTCGCTTCCTTTCTCCCTCACTTCAACCCGACGATCTTCCTACCACTCCTTCATCTTACGCTCTTCGTCAATCCGCAGTTAAAAGCTGCTGCAAAGATTTTCCCCAATTCCATCGCAAAGTAGAATTGCACAAAGAGCCGGACTTTTATCTGTGAGAAACGCGAGCTGCTGAAAGCAGCAAGGACGACGCGTAAAAAAGGTATCGTTTATTCAGTGAGTCGGCACGCAATCGCGGGGTAAGTATGTAAGTAGTAGTTACGCTTTGAGACCGAGTAGAAAGAGAGCAGCCGATAGTAGCCGTCGGAGAACTCGAACAGTGGTAATCTTCTGCTTACCTCTGCTTACCTCTATTTACCTCCGCTTACCGCAAACTGACCTTTCGCCCTTGGGCACGAATTCCTTTGGAATTGCCGCTACTCTGTTTTTCTGCGGGCTCCGACTCCCTCTCTCTGTCTGTCTCTCGAGCATCCCGGCTCTGAGAACAGTGAACAGACTCATTTGAGTCGCGGTGGTCTCTCCCTTCCTTACCTCGGCGAGGCGCTTCTTCATCGAGAGCGTACCAGTGCGACGGTGCTCATTGTGGGCGCTAACCTTTTTATCGTTTAACCGGTCGGCGTCCGCCCTTTCTCTCTCGCTCTCTCTCTCTCTCGTTCTTCCTTTTTCTTCTCTTCCTCTTGGGCTAATATTACATTATCTCGTTTCTTGGCCGTCCTTTATAATTTTTCATCCGCTGCTCCCTCTCTCGTTCTCCCTTCGCGGCGACTGCGGAGCTTCAACCAGGGATCCTTTCCTTGGGTTTTTCTTTCTCGACTCCGAGGGCACGGATTCCTTCGCCAGTTAGGAGGAACAGCAGCGTGCCTGTTCTTTGCCTCGGTTCCACCTCTTTTTTTTTCTTCTTCTTCTTCTTCTTCTTCTTCTTCTTACTCCGCCGTCACCTCCCTCCCTCTCCTTCCGTGACTTCCAGTTCTGGCCGGCACGTCCAAGTCGACCGACTTTTCTCAATCAGACTTTTACCGCGGAGTAATTCGCGGCGGTAACCTCGTTAAGTCCGTGCTCGGGCGCAGCTTTCAAAGTCCCGTGGACCCGCGCTTATGATTCGCGACGTAAATTCATTAGCGGCGCGCCAAGAATGCCGAGGATTCCCTCGGGACCCCGCCCCGGTCGGTGGAGCAAGTCATTGCATCGTTAACCCTACCAGCGACGTCTTTGCTACGAACTCCTCGTTTTTCAGAAGATCCTGTCAGATTTGGTAATTTGCACTACCGTGTGTGGTGCGGTTGACGAAATTCGTCAAATCAATTTCTCGGTATTCCGTCCGCTTCGGAAGAGAAAGCTTGCTCTTCGATGATAATAGGATCTTTTACCCGACGGGATAACGGAACGATTATACGCGCTAAGAATTAACGACGTTCCGCTCGGAGTTTCTCGGCATTCGCTTGCCCCCTCCGCGCGTTTCAACAAGTTGCAGGAGTACCTTCATTTTTAATTGAGATCCTCGATCTTGCTTGGGGTAAACTCGGCAGCGTTAAACGCTCGCGATGTAACGGCTTTAAACAATCCCGCGATTCGATGCGGCACCCAGGGTGGCTCGGTGTAGTGGAGCTGGCGAGATTCGAGGCGCGATTATCAGATCACTGTAATGATACCTCGCGTGTCGCATTACACGATCCCGAGCGAGATAATTTTTGCGGGAGAATGCGCAGCTCGCGAGGCGGCAGAGGCAAAGCCCTAGTCGAGCGTGTTCGGTGCGTCAATCGTTTTCCGAGTGAGCGTTTCCGAGTGATTAGCAGTTGCATTCGTTCACTCCCTCAATCGTACTCCGCTCCCGAGCCACAAATCCATCGCAAGGAGGAAAGTTGGTGGCCGCGAACGGTACGAATATACGATTACGAGTGTAGGAAGAGTGGCGGGATAGAGGTAGGAGTAACGCAAGAGAATCACGTCCGAGAAATTGCATCGGTGTTTCGGTTAATGTTACGTATTAGCCGACTCGCCGCGGTACGGTGCAGCACGGTGCAGCACGGTGCAGCACGGTGCAACACGATGCAGCGCGGCCCGGCTTGGCTCAGCTCGGCTCAGCTTGGCACGGGCCCGTAAAACCGAATAATTACGCCATTATCTCGGGAGGAAATAATAGAAATCGCTTTAATATCGACGCCCGCCAGTTGACGGGAGCGAAGCGCGGTGGTCGCGGGAGGTGAGGGTTGCGGGGGATGCGGCCCGATGGAAAATAATGGAACGGCTCGGACCGCCCGCACACCCCCACGAACCTGCCACCACCTATCTGCGACTCGTGTCCGCGAGCGGGACAAGCAGGAGGACGAGGACGCCCAGAGGAGCGCGAGGGAGAGCGGAGAGCGAGGAGAGGGTGCGCGTGTCGCCGTTAGATAGGCGCGACGTCGCATTACGGAATTACAATTTAAGCGAGCGATCGCTGCTCGAAGCGGGAGAGGCGAAATAAAAGGATGAAGAGGATGAGGAAAAGGCGCCACGGGGCGCGGAGGCGTTTGAGAGAGGCAACGAGAGAGGCAACGAGAGAGTCGGAGGAATGGGAATGAAGAGGTGGAGTGAGATGGCGAGCGAGCGGGCTTCCGGCTTGCTCCGATTTGCCCTGATTTACCCCGGTTCGCTCCGGCTTTCCAATATTCTTCTCGGTCGTGGCGATTGGAGATCGAATTGTCTGTTAATTGAAATGATTAATTGTCTCACCTCTGGCGGGGGTCCCGCTCGCCGAGCGGTCCGCGCGCTCTCTGATTGCTTATTTACAAATAGGAAATTCGAAAATGTGCAGAATCGCGCGTGGCTGCTGGCCGCGGCCACTGTCACCCCGAAACGCGACTCGAGAGCGTGAACGAAGGGTTGCGCGAGCAAGGGAGACAGAGGACGAGAAAGAGAAAGAGAAAGGGAAAGAGGAATCCTCGTCGGGCGAAGCGCGCGCTCGCGCGTCCATGCGCCCGTGCGAGCGAACCGATCAAGAGGAACACTGTTAGAAATATCTACGTGGATGGAGGATACATATGTATGATTCTGTGTCGCTGTGTATAGCAATGTTCCTACACGGGAGCCGGTAACTCGGATACTCGCTCGAGTTACCCCGACTCCCGATGTCAATGGTGGGGATCCACGAGGCGGAGGCCATGCGAGGGCCGGCAATATCGTAGGATATTACGAATTTGCTATTTTCCGCGGCGGCCGAATTGAAACTGGGATTGTTAATTACTCGGTGATTATCGCCGGCCGAATCGAAGTCGCGCCGAATCGCAGAAATCGAAATTACTTTTACCGGCGCGTCGACGAACCCAACCGACCGACCCACCCCCCGATACACCCACTCTCCCTCTCTCACTTCCGGCCATACTTCTGCCCTAGCCTTACCCCAACCTTGCCTCAATTTTACCTCGACCTGCTGCTTTCTCCCCCACCCCTGCTCTCCTCCTCTTCCATCTGCTACCGCTTCATCCTTGGAGGCTCAACTCCAGGAACCCTGCCGCCGCGCCCTCGCGATCCGGAAGTGCGGAAACGATCCACCGGGGACTGATTGCGCCCGCTAACAACAGCCAAATGCAGCTGTCGCGTTCCGAGGCAATCGTATCCGAGGACAAAGCGCTGGTAACCAAATTTATAAGTTTCCTCCACGGAGTCTTATGATTAAAGAAACCGAAAAAACTTGCGTTGCGAGTAAATATCCTGCTTCTTCGATCGAGCACACGACCCTCGAGCGAGACACGGTCCTCACTCCCAAAGGCTCTCTCCCCCCAAAGGGAGAGCGCGCAGAGGAACGGCTACCGTATGTAGGGTCAGTGCCGGCGGGCAAATTGAAATTCGTAGATGCGGTGTGGCTCGCTCGGCCAATTGGAATGCAGAATCATACCGGAAATACCGAGTAATGCACCAATCAGAATCTGGGAATAGTTAGAGGCCCGGATGATTAGGAATGCGTGCAATAACCTCTGATTAATGTGATCGGTGTATGGTATATGCCGTATACCATGGCACGACGGCGGCAGTGCGGTGGTAGCGGCGTCGAACAGCGGCGTCGGCAGCGTCGCTGGCTCGCCCGTTGCTCCATCCTTTGGTCTCCATCCTTTACCACGTTGCCGAGTACATACGTAGATATTCTCTCCCTCTCTCTCTCTTTCTCCTGCTAACACCCTCCGATTCCCTCCGATTGCCTCCGTTTCCCTTGGTACTCTCCGGTTCCCTCGACTCCCTCGGCACTCCCGCCGCCACCCTTTCGTTCGGTGGACGGCTCGTTCTATGTTTCTCTCTCACGAACGCTCACGCACACACACACACACACGCGCGCACGCGTGCGCGCGGTCTCTCTCACTTGTTCGCGGCCACCGCGATTACGCGCGCCTTACGCGCGTCTCTCTACATATATTCACGCAGATTCCACGCATACAGAAGAGAGAGTCTCTCTCGCTCCCTATATATGTACCCTGGTCCAGAGAGCGTACATCTAGGTACTGGTACGTATCGCTATGTACGCACGTATAATATATCTCCGTCCACGAGCAACCAGCGCGCGGTATAGTTTGTGCAAGAGCTTGCCATCGGCCGCTCGCAAACGCCAGCCAAGGGAGCCTACGGAGAAAGAGAGGGACGAAGAGAGAGAATGAGACAGAGAGAGAGAGAGAGAGAGAGAGAATGATCGGGGAGAGACTAGCAGGAACTTGGCGGGCTAGAGGGTAGTGGCGAGGGTAGAGACGAGGGTAGAGATTGTCGGGAGGGTGGGAGGCCGAGCTGGAGACGGCGAGGGGAGAGGCAGAGGTACGGAAAGGGTGTGCGCGAGAGCTCGAGTCACGTGGGATGGGGGAGTATGCATTTACATAAATACATAACGCGGGTGCATACAATGTTAGTGCTATGCTGTCAATTCTACCCTTGCAGCGAGGCAATTCTGAGTTATGCCAGAACGCCATGCCCTATGACGGGCCTCCCTGCCAGTATGCGGCTCTGCACCCTTCACCCGCCTGCGCTTACCCCTCTGTGTTTGTGCCTGCCTGCCTGCCTGCCTACATGCTGCACTACTCCGTACGATGCACCTACGACTGGCCCTGCCTTCGGTTCTGCACTTTACCCTTCGGCTCAGTTCTACTATTCTGCCACCTCAGTCTTCCAGAAAGTCTACTACAAATTCGGCTACCTACGCTCTTTACCGCGCTTCAATCGCCGTCAACTCTTTTCTCGATGCGATTCGTTGGCAAAGGAAAAAGAAGTTGGGTAACAGCGTGTAACAGGATCCTGTCGGAATCTCCATAAGCGGAGGTTACGCGGAGGTTACGCGCAGGTTACGCGGAGGTTACGCCTGCGGTTTTGGGGACAATGCTGCCAACAGCGGCGCTCCTGCTGCTATTGAGGCGTAAATCAAGGCGAGTGGCAGTGATTATTATGCTGTGGATGTCCTTCGCGGCATCGAGGAGCCAACAATCACCGGTCATTGTCTTGTCGCTGCAATAAGCAGCGCCAGGTCAGCAGCTTGCTGAATCATATCGGCTGCCGGGGAAAAATGAAACGGCACTCGGCAAGATATAGAATAAGATTTAACCTTCATCCGAGTCGAGAAGAATCTCTGGAACCCTCCCTTATTGTTCAATAATGACATAGATCCCAAACGAGATCCTTCCCAGCGAATTATTATTCCGCACGTTAGACGCATATATTCGGAGAAGCCGGATACGTGTGCGTGTGCGATAAATAAATAGATATGGAAATTAAAGTTAAAAATGCTAACGGTTTTGCGTTATAACGTCATTCTATCGGGCGAAGGCTGAACCGAGACTGAGCCAAGGCTGAACCAGCGCCGAACGTAGGAGGAGAGTTGGTAGGCAGAGTGGTAGCAGCCGGGGAGAGCAGTACGCGACACCAGCGCGAAATTAAAACTACTAAATCTCTTTCTGCGAACGTTATAAAGCGACGTCCTTTTTCCGGTATGCGCCAGTTCCCGCTGGCGACAGTATCGATGGCACGCGCTCCACACGCTCCACACGCTTCATACGAGTCAACTTTACGAATAGCTTTGGCCATCGATACTCATCGTCCTTTGAATCTTTATTCTTCAGCCGCTTCTTCGATCTGTGAGTCGCTGTAATCAGGCGTCCATCAACTCGGAAACGAATAGAGTCTTTCCTCGTGCAGATTTAATTGTACGAGAGTTATAAGATATGCGACAAAAAGTACTAATTATTATCGATGCCACTGACTACTCCAATAATCAATCCATTAATAGAATAATGAAAATACCAAATTACATCTTGTTGGTCCTGATATGTTTTCTACTTCTAATTCAATCTTTTAGAAAATCTATTTATCAACTCCATAACTAATTACACGCTGATTAATGCTATCGTGCGCTTGCACATCTAACTTTAAATGAATTTGTTTCATTACGAAATATGCTTTCTCATTGAATTATACTACTCCTGTACCCGAGTTATTTTAGTCACTCGCATTTATTGACCAATCAAAGTAACTCTTGTTCTCTTTTCGTTGCAGGTGAGTAAGCTCAATGTTTGAGGGGAATCGGAGTTCTCGAGTAACGGCGAAGCAAATCGCATTTTTGGCGGGTAGCGGAAGGAAAGGAAGCTACTACTATGGTTGCCAGAGTCGAGCGAATAGGTAGGTCATTTTTTTCTGGGTCCCGTCAGGTGACGAGTTTCCCAGACAAATTTAAACTCGGCGCATTAATAATGAAGGGAACGATTTCTCGGGCGCTGAATATTAAAGCCCGGGCGAAATGGTTTTAAGATTTTTAATTTTTAACGCAACTCTCATTTCTGCATCTTCGTTCTTCAACTATTTACAACTTTATGGACTGCCCGAGACCCGCGACATCTTAAAATATGTTATATTATCCGCGCGATCGGTCAAAGGTCAACCCTCGCTCTTGCAGTCTTATTAGTCTATCTTTTTTTTTTTTTACTGGTCAACCTCAGTTTCTTCCTCCCCAAGAAAATTGAATTGACCCGAGGAAATAAGCGCAGAAATGGACACTGTAATACAGCGTGAAAAGAATTGTTCGCGCATCCAGTGTTATACGTTCCACGAGTTTGCGGATCGATTTTGCGAGCAAACACCCTTCGCCAGCCGTGATTTCCTTTACCGCGATTGTTTGTTTCGTCGCGACGCAACGGCCTAAGAACACTCCTGACGAACGAAGCCACGCAGGAGTCGGCACGTTTCCGACGAGCATCCTCGTTCTTTCTCCGGGCGTAGTTAAAACGACCAATGATACGTGCGTAGAATCTCCTCCGTGATCATACGCGGTGGCGAACGATACCGAACGATGCTTAAACTTTCAGTAGACCGTGAAATTCGTAGAAATTGAACGTCAGCAACCCTACCTTCTTCGCGCGTCTTCGGTATTTGAAATCTTCGACAGAATTGCAATGCAAATAAAATTGTTCTATTATTGTTCTAACATTGCGTAACACTGCTAGTCATGTTAGAGCCGGACGTCTCTGTTCGCAAGGGACAAAGTTTGACTTAACTGGGGGAATTGAAAGAGTCGGACTAGGAAGAAATAAGGAAGAGAAGCGAATTGGATAGTGGAGGAGAATATTGTCGGATGGGTACACCCGGTATAGAGATATTCGATAGTAGAGAAGGAGAGGAGAGAAGAAGAGAGATCGGGGCACCGTTCGCGCCATCCATCTCTGAGAAAGGCGCGCCAGACCACGGCGTGGTACGAGCGCGAGAGAAGAAGCGCGTTCTTTCCGAAGGGAAAGAAGGAGAGAGAACGATACGATACGGACACAGACAAGCGCGTATGGAGTCCGACGCATATCCGCCGAAACAAATATAAAACATAAAATATATATTAATGCTCGGCAGTTTCTTCGCCGGCTCCGTGCTCGCCGAGATAGCTGCACAGCCCAGTCGGAGCCCGGGAGAGAAAAATATCCTATGAATCATTTATCAGTCTGGCTGCGTCTCTGAACGTACATACATACATATATACGTGTTGCCAGCTCCCTCTCTTCCAGTACGCGGACCACCGCTACCGCCCCACACACATTGTGTCTATTCAGGGTGCAGCAAACGCGCAGCGAGCGCAAACTTTTGGATTCCTTTGCGAGGACCGCGTAATCGGAGACCCTCTCCTTCTTCTCTCCCGGCATTTTTCCTTCGATCCAATATTCTCGGTTATTTTCCGTTTCCTCGCTGAATTCGGGAGCACACCGGTGTGTGTATGTCTTTTCGAAGTCTCACTCGACGTAGACTCTGTATGTTTTGCGTCGCGGGTGCTCCTCTAGTTTGCGTAATTTCCGGAAGGTGACAGAGAGTTTCCTCGAAGCTGTGCCATCCGAGAGAGCCGACAACGCCGATATAATAAAGCCAAGCTCACTCGGCTTTTTCTCCCTTCAGAAAAATAAAGTTAGATGGGATAAGAAGCGCTGTGCCAGTTACGGCACTTCTCGCGACTGAATTACTCGGACGAATCTGAGATCTTGAAACTACCACAATCTGCAAGTATGACGGCCTTGTCGTCGGTTTTTCCTCCTGGCAGTGTGCCTCGAGAGAATAAAAGGTGGAGAAATCAGACATTAGCGGTGATAAGTTTAGCAAGGGTGACGATACCCAAAGCTGTCTCGTGCGTTTACCGGTCGGTTATTGACGAGGCGGTCGGTTGAGGCCGGTAGAACAAGGGTTCGGAAGCGGATAGGAGAGCGGACAGCCGAGGGAATGCGGGAAAAGGCGAGCCGAGCACTCCTACGTCCATCTGGCTGAAAAAATAGAGTCTGGCAGGACCTCTCTCTCCCTTTCTCTCACTCGGTGATGTGTGCGCAAATAATATCGTCGGTGTATTTGCGCGTATCAGAAGGCGGAGAGAGCGCCCGCACCCGCGCGCATCGAATCCCGGATACGGAATCGAAACATCCCGGCACCGGTAGCGGCGCTTTATTGCGATTTTTATATTTCATTCCGTTGGGGTCCGGTCCGATCAAAAGCACTCTGCAGTATGCATGGGGACTTGGCTACCTTTCGTACCTGGCTGTGCCGTGCACCATCGTGTGCACCATCGTGTGCACCCTGTGCACCCTCCGCCTCCCCCCGCGAACCATACCGAGCATTCACACACCAAGCAACGCGTCAGAGAGCAGTGGAAAAAGTGAGTATAAGCGAGGATACCGAGCGTACCGCTCCCGCGCCCCTAGAAGCTGCGCGAGAGAGAAAGAAAGAGAAGGAGCATATCACGCCGGATAGCGAAATAGAGAGCGGGCATCGGAAACAGAAAAAGCGCATGACGGGGAGCAACAGAGAGAGAGAGAGGGAGGGGGGGGGGGGGGGGGGGGGAGTGAGAGAGATAGGTTGCGACAAGGTGGACGAGAGAGGCAGCGGCGAACGGGAGGAAACTCCAATTTTTCACTCTCGAATAAAATTATTATCGACGAATGAGTAAGTGGGTTGCAGGTTATCGGGTAGGAGCCCGGTGGCTGGGGGGTGGTCTTGTGCTACCGAGATCGGGAATGTTTCCGCGATGGATGGCGCGTTTGGAAAAGCTCGTCCGCTGTGGCGGCCGAGGGAAAGGGTGCGGAGAGAGTGCACGGAAAAGGAGAGCGTGCGCGGGGTCGGCCCGTTGAGGGAGAAAGAGCGTGGCCGGCTATTTTTAATATTTAAAATTTAATTTACAGAATGCCACTGGCCGACCCCTCCAGCCACGGAAGCTCTCGGCTGAACGCTGCGAGAATCGTGCGCACCTACGCGCGCTTTATAGCCTCGCGCTTTCTCGCATCCCCTCGCGACTACCACCCTTCGCCCTCGGCCCTTACCCTCCTACCCTATTCTGCCCTCCACTGCCATCCGGCTCGCCTAACAATGCGATGTATCCTCTGGATTCGACGCACGCACTATCTCTCCTCTCCGTTGGCCTTCGGACACTCGGTTCTTCTTTTAACTCCGCTTCCGCGTGCCTCACCTGCCCGCCGAAATTTGGCCTTTTGGGATCCATTCGCTGCCTCCGGGGTGTCTTGAAGACGAGCGACGGAGTCTCGGAAAGAGTCTGAAAATCTTCCAAAATTTCCGGCGAGATCAGGCGCGCTAGAAAGTTGCATCGACGTTGTTTGTTGGTTCAAAAGAATACAGTGGTGCATCGGGAGCGGTAGAGAAGGTGGAAGGCACTCTGCCTCGTTTCGTCCCGTCTCGTCCGAAGGTTCGCGGTGAGCGAAGAGGCGATTACTTAGTGCAAGAGTTGGCTCCGGTTGTTATTGTGGTCGTTGTCTTGGGTGTTATTGCCATCTCGCGCAATGACAATTCCACTTTTATCGATCGTTCCGAGCCGGACGGTAGAGCGTGGCGCGGCACGGAGTAGCGTCTCTATCTTGTTCGCTCGCCTCATCCTTTCCCTCCCGCGGCAGCAGGGTCGCTCTGTTTACGGTGCTCGTCGCGAGGGAGATAGGACCGCCTCGGCGAAACTTAAGCGGTCGTGTACCTTAGGTATACGCGAGCTCGGCTTCGCGTGTACCTACATAATACGATGTAAGTTACGACGCGCCATGTAACTTTGGCACTTTGGACAATAGCTGCGTCTCTCGCTCTTCCTCGTAGCGCCTGCCTCGCTCCCTCTCTCAACGCGCTCGTCTTACCTCTTACTCGGCAGCGTCGCGGCGCAACCCGTTCTTATTCTACCACCTCGATCTATCCTCTTACTTGACGCTCGCCGTCTCACCTTCTGTCGGAGGTTCGAACCGCGCATGGTGGCGCGACGCGGCCTCTTCTCTCGCGTTTCAGACACTTTCCTACCCCGTGGCGTAGCCTGGTGTGGCACGGTGTGGTGCGGCCTAGTATCCTGCCGCCATATACTCTCGCCGAGAGCCGGCTACAATCAAGTACACTAAATACTCGCCGGTGTGGCGTATCGCACCCAGGAACCCAGACCTAGGGCAACCAAGCCAGCCTGCACGCTAATAGTACCCACGGCATCGCCCCTAATGGGTATCGCCGCGATAATAATAATACGCATTGAGCGCGACTCGCCGAGATATGCCCTGAATTACTGCCCGTCCACCCGCCGCAACGGGTCGCTCGACTACCCTTCCAGAGAATGGTTGTCCCGAAAATTCTGCCCCAATTCAACGCGCTGTTCGAGATATCCTTCCAGAAGCCGGTGGAATCCGTGAGACTCGCGAGACTGAAGCGTGAGAGCACAGTTGCCCCGGATGGAAAGAGTTGTCGGAGTCAAACGTTCTCGAGCGAGAATCAATCTCTCAACGGTGCGTCACCGGGAAATCGAGGGATGCTCCGCTAGCGTGCTCGTGCTCGTTTATCGGCGGGACTCTTTCAGCACGAGTACCGCTGGGATGCACTTGAGGACTCTTCAAAGAAGACCGCGTAGAGCCGCGTAGATACAGTCGAGAACTCCTCGATAATCATTCCAGGATAGATATCGAGGCTAGTTGTTCTTTCTCTCTCTCTCTCATTTTCTTCCTCTCTGTATCTACTCTGTATCCGTCTGCCTCCTTGTTCGAGTTATCGATAGAGGCCGCGGTGTTAAACGACTCCGGTTGACTGAGAACTTTTCGGAAAGCTCCAAGAGCTTCTTGCCGTAGGATATTGGAAAGTGACGATGATGACGGCCAGGTTGGTGGTGACGGTAGCGGTGAGTTAGTCGTGTCGGGAGCACACACGAGACTAGGCAGAGGAAGGGAGGTTAAAAGGGGCAGCAGGCTGGATTGGGCGAGTGAGAAGAGCAGGGCCGAGCGAGCTAAAGCGGAGCAGATCGACGCGGCGAAGGTTGGACAAGAGACAGAGAACGGGCTGTGGCGGCCGGAACATAGGCAGTGTTAGAGGCAGAAGCAGAGGTAGAAGCAGAGCTAGAGGCAGAGTTAGAGGCAGAGGTACATAGAAGTAGAGGTAGATGCACAGACGGACGTAGAGGAAGCAGCGACGGTGGTGGCAGGGTGGTGGTAGTGGCCGAGGGTCGGGGCTGGGTTCGCCTCAAACGAGCGACGTATCTCTAATCCAACGCCATAGAACTGACCGGTGCTATTTAGCCTGCATTGTATCGGATAAAGCGAGTACCGTGTAGCACCACCATAGTAACACCATGCCCTCGGTCGATCTCTCCGCGTCGGTCCTCTATGCAACCCCCTTTGCTCCTTCGACCCGCCGCGCTGTGCCGCGTCGTGCCACCTCTTTCTCGCTTCATCTCACCAGCCTTCCTCTCGCTTCCTCTTGTCCTCTTACTCTCGAATACCCTTGTATGTACCGCGCGTCCCTCGGCAGTTCGTCCGCTCGCTCGCTCGTCCTCGCCGTTCTCTTCGTCCGCCCTCACCCCCGTGGAATCAATTGCGGTCGCCATGACTACCGTAATGGAGATCCAGGACCAGGAGGGTGCCTTTTCCACGGGAGGTTGACCAAAGCGTATCCCGTAGTGCCTACACGTCAGGACGAAATCAAAGACCGGGATCCGAAGCATCGACGACCGCCCCGATTTCCTACGTACGCGAGCACCACCCTTCTCTCTCTCACTCGCTCTTCCTCTCGCACTGCACCTGCTTCCAACCCTCTATGTACACTCCAGGTTGGTCTGCTCTTCTGTGCTGGGTCCTGCCGACCCCCTTTCTCTCTCTCTCTCTCTCTCTCTCTCTCTCTTCTCCTCCTCTTCCTCATCCTCATCCTTTCTCATGCCAGTTCCTGGCTTTTATCTCCTTTTCTTCATTCCCTTCTTTCTTTCAGCCTGTCAAATTTCTTTCTTTATCCTCTCTGATGTTTCACTTGGCGCGAGTACTCTCGTTCCTTTCATGCCTCTCGATTTGGCTCGATCGCGCGGAAGAATTACTCGGATTTTCACGCTTGCCGCCAACCGCAGTGGAGAGGAATGCTCATCACGAACCCGAGTTCTCGAGCATTTGGTGAGGTTTGGGGTCGTGTGCCACCGTTCAGTGGTGTTACGTAACTCGACGACACTTGACGTTTAGACCGACACGACTCCGCGCCGGGGTCCGTTTCTCTTCTTTGGAAATATGTCTCTTAATGTGTCAAAATATTTCACCCGTAAAACTATTATGTATGTTTGAAATACTTTTGTGAATGCGAACAGCGTACATATTGGAGAAACGAGATTGATGGAAATATGCGTTCGGCAGTGAGACAGTTTATCTGTCGAGCGTGCGAAATGCACAAACCCTACGCATCCCTTATGCACGTAACGCGGATCCGATAAAAGGGCGGATAGGATGACGCGAGCGAAACCGCCAGTAGCCGTGTCAGCCCTTTCCTTTGAAATCAAATTCAACCTGCCCCACTGTGCTTTGGTCGATGCTCGTCTCTCATTTTCGTACACGGTTCTTTCTTCCAACCTTCCTTTCGCCATTCGTTCGTCGCACGACCACTGCTTCGCTCCAGCAGTCTAGATCTAATTACCTAATGGTTTCGCCTGTCTCCTTTCCTGTCGATCCTTTTCTCTGTCTCGCACTCTTTCGTTCCTCGCTCGTTTCGTGGTCCTCCTTCGACCCCTGGTAAGGTGCACGCGCGCTGTCAGCTCGAAGGAGCGGCAAAGGGGTAGAGCGGGAGGGTGGCGAGACAGTTGGCCACGCAGCGAGCTAGCAACTAGCCGGCAGCTTAGGATTCGCATAACATACCATACGCATACGACAAGGTATTGAAGCAGGAAGGTAACCGGGCAGACCGGTGGGCTCTCGTAAGCTGGCACGCGGACAGCTACGCACGCAAGTACACACGCGAGTACGCACGCTGCGGCGCACTGGCAAAAGCGAACTCTCCCTCTGGTAGGAAGTGGTGGTGATGGTGGTGGTAGTGGTGCTTGCGAACCGCATAACGCTGGAAATACGTAGCTCACGGTTTATCAATATTGCACGGCTGCTTACTTGCGAGGGAGACTGGCAGGCAGAGGCAGGCAGAGCCAGGCTGGCTGGCGGATGGTAGGTAGCGTCAGGTAGGTAGGCAGGCAGGCAGGCAGGCAGGCAAGCAACAAGAGAGGAAAAGAAAAAAAAGCGTCCTCGTTAAAAAACCTGTCATTATTCCCCTAGCCTCTTGGCGATGGTGCTCGTTGATCGGAAAAGTCGTTCATCCCCTTCGTGCGTCGGTAATACGGGATGAAGGAGATCGAGCGAAGCGGAGCGGGGCGGGACGGGGAGGGCAACGGGGACAGGGGGAGAAGGAGGCGGATAAAGTGGAGGAGGAGAGGCGTGCATGCATCCACGGGAGCCGGCGGCGCGGCTCGCCCGTTTCCTCGTTCGCTCGCTCGCGGGATATTTCTTTCTCTCTTATCGAGCGACTGAAAAATTCACACTCGATTTTACGCTTGAGCCAGGAGTGCGCTCTTTTCCAATCACGAGCATCGTGCCTTACTTTATCGCTCGACCTGTGGAGGCCTCCTCGGTAGGTGGATCGCTGGCTGACTTGCTTGCTTCTGCGAACGGCGCACGGACTGCGCTCGCAGCATCGAGCGCCTCGCCCGAGTCGCATCGCGCGCGGATAACGATTCTTAACGGCGCGTCGCGCCGCGGAGGCGAGAGAGCCGACGGCGGGCGCTCGCGGCGCGGTTCGTTCTCGCGTACGCAACGGCGAGGACACAGACATCGCGCAGTTCTATAATTCAAGAAGCGTGACGCGGGGTGGCTGCACGGTAGAAGCGCGCTGGGAGCGCGGTCGGAGCGTGTGCTAGTGGACAGGCCAGGACTGCACACGATGAACGGGAGAACGAGGAGAAGGCGAGACGGGAGGAAAAGCCTTCTCCCGCCGTGGCGCCGCGGCGAAAGGGTTAAAACATAGGGGCCGATGAAAAATTCAGGGGGATTTCAGTGGCTGAAAAACATTGTTTAGTACCCTCAGCAGCGGTGCGGCCGGTAGCATCGTCGCGTCGGCAGTAGGGTCGCTGGCAGCCAGGAAGAGCCAGGAGGAGCACGGACGGGAGAGACGGAGACCAGCCGTAACCAGTGTGGCAAGGCGAGGCAAGGCGAGGCAAGGCGAGGCAAGGCGGGGCGAGGCACGACGGCGCAGCCGGTTCATCTATTATTCCAGCGACACCGGGTAGACGCGTCTCGCGTCTCTCACCCAATGCTCCCTGCTTCTCTACGTCTCCGCAACCTTGATTTCCTCAAGTTGCCTAATCGCGCACACATCTTTGCCGCAACAAGGCAACCGGGGAATCGACCTCCGACTCAGCCTTGCGCCGGGGATACCGCGGTCATGTACTAGGCGAAATTCAAGTTTCCCGATAGAAGAATCCTGCCACGAAACCAACGACGAGGGTTTTAATCTCTTTCGAGAGGAAAGTTCGAAAGAAGACGCGGAGATCCGCGGGTTGGCGAACGAGCAAGCTTGCTGGCGGGCTAACACGGGGTAAACACGTCGCGGGGAATTTACTGGCGGCCCAAATTTCGGCTCCGCGATAAATCGAGTGATTTACGAGGGGTCGTGCAACGCGACTGTAACTTTGGAGTTCATTTTTCGTTAAACCCTTGATCCAGTCAGCTATTGGGATAAATCTGTAGCCACCTGCGTTGCGCTGCGTCGAGTGAAGCTAGTAGTGGCAGAGGAAAAAAAGACACGGTGGTGGGTGGGTAGGTGGTTAGAGGCCAGTCGAAAGGGTAGAAAAGAACTGGCGACCGAGCGTAGGCCGCGGGGGCGAGAGAGACTGGGGCGAGGAAACCACGGTGGTTGCCGTATCCGGGGAGGAGTCATAAAATCCTTCGGGTGGGTACCAACGTTATTTATTCTTCGAGGCAGGCTTCTAAAATTAGGCGAAAGCAGGAACTAGAATCGATACGGCAGCTAGTAGTAGTGGTAGTAGTAGTGGTAGTAGTAGTAGTGGCGGCGACGGCGACGGTGGCGGCGATGGTGGTCGTGGGGGGTGTATCGCGGCGCGATATAGAGAAGGTCGGAGAGTAAGCAACAACGGCGGCCCGCCCTGCCGCCCAACTAAATTAATCTAAGTAATTCATGTCGAAGTTTGTTCTGCCGGCGTGTGTGCGTATGCATGCGACCCCGATGTGTGCGCCGCTGCTCGCCGTCGCGCCTCTCTGGCCCCTCGGCCCCCGCGGCCACCACTCTTCTTCCTCCTCCGCCTCCTCCTCCTCGTTCTCTCGCTCGTTCCTTCTCCCTCTCCCTCGCCCCTCTTTCCCCCTGCACACCCGGTCGTGTGCTCTATGCGCTTCTGTCACTGGTACACTCGCACCTGCCGCAGATATACCTACGTGCCTACGTAAATACCTACGTCTCACCCCCGCAAGCCCCTATCCGCCCATCCCCCCATCCTCCTCTGCTCACACTCGCTTCCTCTCGATCCCCTCGACTCACCACCACGCCTTGCCTCCACTCGCCACCCCAACACCACCACCCTCACCCTCCCCATCCCCATCTCCCTCTTCCTCTCCTTCTCCTTCTCCCTCTTTCGCCCCTTCTCCCTCTGTATACCTCGCGCGTTCTCGCACCCCGTCCATTTCTCGCGCCCATCCCCGTTCTCCTCCCGCTGCTCCTCGTAGCGTAGCACACCTCCAACTAACCCACCCGCTCCTCATCTCCGCACCCGCGATATCCTACCAACTTCCGTCTGATTCTCTTCCTCTCTCTCTGCTTCTTTCTCCCTTTGCGCCACTACTCTCCTCCGCGGCACTTTTATCCACGCCCCTGGCCCCACTGACCGATCCTCCACGACACGCCGATCTCAAGTCGACCTTGACGAATGGACGATAAGCACAATTTTCTCGCTTGGACCAGAGTCGAGTTGTTCCCATGAACTTCTGCCGTGCGGAATGTGCCGCGGTTAAGTTCGCATGGTGATTTCGGTTTAATAGCGGCACGAATAACGTATACCGAGCGGAATTGGAGTTTACGCGGTCCGGTGACGGCTGTGGAGGTATTTGCGACGGGCCATTCTCAGATACTCCGAATAGTTTCCGCCTAGCGCACTAACGGCGATCTTATCGATAGCGATAAATAACGCCCTGGCAAAGGATCGCGTCCCAAGCACGCTAGGAGAATTAGGTGTTTCGTGCCTCGTCTCTGCTTTCTGCGTACGTATGTCTCGGCGAAAAACTCTCAAGAATATCCTCCCGTCCTTCTCTCTCCTTCCTTGTTTAAAGATCCTCTGACCTTGGTTACCGAGCGCTCGAGCGAGAAAGGGTTACGAGAATCCCCGAGCACGAGCGATCTAACGTTATTTGCCCTTAAACGCGGTAACACGACCCGCGGCAACATATTTCAGCGCGAAAGCAAAGTATGCGCGATCTCTATCATTCGCGCGCGCAACAAGATCCACGAGTTGGATCTTATCGCTCCGCGGTTGGCTAGCATGCCCAACTCGCTTCTGCTTCGCATGACGCCCATAATGTAGGAGACCCGTGCTAGGAGAGATCGTTGAACGCCGTTGAAGCAACCCTAGCCTCAGTACATTTGAGGATCTTCTTGAGCCAAATTTGATTTCGATGGGTTCAACAAGAGTTCGAGGGACCAAATTTTCCTGCCTACAAAAGTATCGTGTCAACTCGATAGAAGGATTAGCTAGTTGGTTGTCAGCGACGAGTGACAATGACCGTCAGCTGCTTGGTTTTGGTTTTGCTTTTGCGACCTTGATTCTTGATGCGATCGTCGTGGACGTGCTAGCCTGGAACGTCTTCGATCCGAAACCCTAACGCGAACGATATTTCGTGTGACGCGCGATTACAGTTAGTATACCCGACTTCGTGTTAATTATAATCGCGGATTCACCCCAGCGAGGGTTGCCTTCGCAGCTGCGATTTACGAGGACAGAACGACGGAACTGATTTGGAAAATGGCCGATCGGTATCGCCGAGACGGGCGGTGGTCGTTGGCTCGCCTATAAATAACCTCGCGAACCGATAGCAGCCTCGGCTTTGTGTGACCAACTGATTCTCACGAAGCCGCGAACTCCAGACCGATAATCACGCGATAGTTTTGCCCTGCTTCGACTTTCCGTGCAACTTCCTCTGGTCCCTCTCTGCCCTCTGGCCACTGGCTCGTTCTTGTTTTGCTGCCGATGGGCCGAATTCCACGGTAGGCACGACCGCCGTTCGTTATCGAATCTCTTATAATCTCGCTCAACCTCTTGTTATCGCCAAGAATTTTATGTTCAACTGTTTACAGCCGAGTCTTGGTACTTTGACTGTTCACGGATCCAGAGAGGTATTCGTTGGATCGATTCAAAACTTTGAGTGCGTTGGCGTAAGAAATATCCATTCTCGCAAGAATCTCCTGGCAATCAAAGCAACCGTAGTTACACGGTTAATTCGTAACCTCTCGCGATAGAGAGCCGAGTCAAGACTGTGGTCGGAGGGTTTAGCTCACCGCGCGGTTGTAGCGCATTAACCATTACCAGTCTATGGAATGTGAATAATCGCGTCCGTGCTTCCCGGGTAAAGTCTTTCGCATTCCCCGAGCACACCTTCCCCGTTGTACGAGCGAGTTACTCGCAAATTGTCCCGACTCCTTCTTTGGGAGTCGCGTCTTGGGCGCGTGTCAGCCGCACCCATCTACCACAGCTGCTACTCGCGTTTTACCAAGCCGAACGAACCCAAGCTAAGAAAAATGGCGCTGAAGGAAATAGATATTAGCTAACGGGCCTAACTGCCTGCCGCGGTTATGGATACCTGCCTACCTAGCTGTATCTATAGAATTGCGCTCGAGAGCCCCCGCCCGCTTTAGGGTGCGGCGATTCCGACCTCCGCTAATCCGTGTCTCTCGCTCGCTCCTTTGCTTCTTTCCTTTGCCGTTGCCTGCTCCTCGAGTTTCACGCCGACATAGCTTGCCCGCCACTGTGCTGCGTCTCACTGATTGTGAGAGAGCTCTCGCAACTGTAGGCAGCCAAAGCAGACTTCTTTCGAGTGTATGTACTCTGCTGTTTCTCGCGCGAATCAGGCCTCTCGCGGCCCTAGCCACCCGAGCATTCCTACTCGATAACACTGTGCTAAGCATTCATCTGTCCGTTTAATGGTTGGACAGAAAAACCTCTGCCTTTTTTCTCTGGACAGAAGGGATATTAGGATGAAAAGGAAGTTTCTCTCGCAAATCACCTCGTCCACATTGAATTGGAATAAGTGTTATGCGCGCTCTTAGAATTGTGCTCGCTTTGAGGATGAAATTAGGTAGAATGGCGAGATTTATCGTTTCGGCGTGAATCCGAAAAAAGTTGGCAGTCGCGGATTTCAACGGAGTCTCGGAACAAGCTGAAAGTAGCAGTGGGTGCTCGTCACTGCTCGCCACCGAGCAGAAGAGACGTGCATCTTAATTAAGAAGAGGTTTTTGGAACGCGAGTCACTCGTGCGCCTCGCCGCGCCGCACCGGTGCGGCATCGGCGGTGGTGCGAGGCCGCCTCTTTACTCACCTCTTTACTCGCCTCTTTAGTCGGGCCAGCCATTCGAGCGAGAGCAAGTTCGAAAGAGAGCGCAGCGAGGAGCGTGTAAAGGAAATGTGGAAATACGAGCGGCTGGGGACAAATGCGAAAATGCGAAACTGCGAAAATACAAAAACGCAAAATCGCAACGTGACAACGGTCGTGCGACGAGACTGGATGGGCTATCATCGGACGGGTTCGTGTTTTTTCGACGAACGGTGCTCCTTGCCGTTTTTGCCGGGCTTGCTGATCCTGACGGTCCTATGTACATGAACCACTCCGCAAGCCAAGATCCGAGCACAACTAGCTTCCCGCAACGTGTTACGGCACGTTATCTCGCGAGGGCAAATTATTTTTTTCGCCGGCTCGTCTAGCAGAATAGGTAACGCAGTCGCGGCCAGAAAAGTAGGAAACCCTGTCGAAAAGATTAGAACACGGCCGCGCCCGTGTCCAAGTAATACCAGTCGGGTAATATCTCACCATTAGGCATAATCATCCCCTTACACATCCGACGAGCACATCCACCGGAGTCAGCCGGGCCCCCTAATGCCTTATAATTTATAACTCACCCCCTATCTCTACCGCTACCGTCACCGTCGACGACGCCTCGTCTACGCCCATCCTACCCCATCCGCTCGTTCTCTTCGCCTCTGCTCGTCTTCTCTTCCGTTCGCCTCTTCTTACCGGTTCTACTCTTTCCCCCGTTCTCTCGTATCGGACCGAGGGAGCGGCTATCGCTCTCGCCCCTCGAATATATCAGTGTTAAAGGTAAAGGCCGCTGCCACTCGCCGAACCTCGAATTTAGAAATCCGCTCACCCCAACCTTCCTATGCTCCACCTTCGCCATCGAACGCTCCAGTTACCGAGGGTCGCGGGAAGAAGAGCCGTCTCTTGCAATAGATTCCTTGCACTCGCGGTCAGCGACGAAACCCATGTTGCTAGCTAGCCTCGATCCCGCTAGAAACAACTTCAGGCTGAGGAAGAGGAGGAAGAAGGGTAAATCGTCGGGTACCGTGTACGGGCATAAGCCGCCGCGCGGTATATTACTCGCGCTATGAAACGGAAGAGACGGATTGGTCGGGTAGCGGGCGATCAGCATTTTAAAATAGAGCTATTTTTAATTATGCCAGCTCGCGCGGTGATCCGCACGCGGGATGCGGAAGTCCCAGAAAGCGAAGCGAGCGAGCGAGCCAACAGGGCTGACTAACGGAGGAAAAGAGTTGAGTCGAGTCAAGTCGGGAGAGAGTGTGTGCCTACCTAGTCGAGGAGGGTGACTCTCGCAGGCGCGGCGAGAGCAGAGCGTGGCTTCGGAAGAGGGAAGAGTCGACGGATCGGGTACTCCAACGTATCTAGCTTTCAGAGCCGGTTGCCGTCTGGTTGCCTCTTCCACCCCCTTTCCAACGTTCACGTTCGCGTTTACCCACCTACGGCACGACATATTAAAAATCCGCAGGCACGGGCTGCTCCCGCCTGCGCGGCTCGCCTTCTCGCTCACGCTCGCGCCCGAGCGGATACGGGCACCCAATCTTTTTCGCAAACACGGAATTACGTGTAAGCCGTAAGACATAGACAAAGGCAGCCGGAGATGGAGGGAGGATGCGACCACCGAGCGATATCGTGCTGCTGTGCGAGTTACGCGAATTCTCTCCCTCTCTCGTCTCCTCGATCTTTCTCCGCACGCTCAATCTGCATCTGCGATTCGGAATTCTGTGTCGAGCGGATGTGTGCGCGTGCGTGTCATCCGTACGTCGACAACCCCTTCACCCCCTCGAAACGCTAAGCCCCCCCGAGCGGTACATAGGCCTTAAGCCGCATCGCCGCCGACGATCCCCTGGCTCCTTTTAACAGCCCGACCACCCAACCCACTCACCCCTCCCTTCCCCTTGCTCTAACTCTTACCCTTACTCTTGCTCTTATTCTTATTCTTGCTCTCACTATTGCTATTACCCTTCCGAGGCAACGTCCTCTTCTGCCGGCACCCCGCTCCTCCACAAACGGTAGGTTCTTCAGTGTAGCACCTACTACGCGGATAGAGCCGCGTTCACCGTGCACCACTCTTCCCCTCCCTCTACCTGTGTGCGACTTCTTGTCCCCTCGTCAACTCCCTTCCGTGCGCGATACATCGCGACGCGGACCTATCCGGCGGACACTGCTCTTACCGCCTTAATGCATTCGGCAAACATCGCCACCGTTGCGAACGGGTCTCTATTTACACTACGGACTCTTTCTCCCCTTCCAGAACCTGCTGAAACCCACTGAAACCCGCTCGAGTCGCCTGCTCCTATCTCTTCTCGCTTTATCCGCGTCCAAGCGCAATACATTTTGCATATTTCTCTCGTTCTCGCTTCAATCGGCTCTCTTCAATGTTTTATCGCTCTCCCGATCTAACTAGTGGCAGTTTGTAATAAGGGAGCCTCCGGTTCCATGTCTCATTCGTAATTGCACGTCGAAGGGTTAAGGTTGCGTGCCGCAATCGCGCCTTTTCTCGAGTTATTATTATGTATTCGTTGCGATCGGAGTACCGTGGCGGCAAGATTCTCCCAATTGAGATGAAACGCGTCGCCGATTCGTCTCGGGTATCTCGCAGCACGCGAGCCACCTGTTCCGCGATCGCGCGCAGGCTTCTTCCTAGGTGTAATGGCCACTTAGGAGCTAGCGTGTACCACTGCGGACCAGTCAAGGACGATGCCACTCGAAGTGAGAGTCGTGAGAGTAGTGACCGGGTTCTCGTTCACCTGCCATTCGCGGCAGTACACACTCGCTCACGAGAGGCATTTTGCACCTTCCTCGATTATTTCTTCGTTCTCCTCGTCCCTCTCTCTAGTCCAGACTGAAATCGTCATCTCTGTGGTCGTCATCTTCAACCAAATCAAGCCCCGAATCACACACCGCTGATTCCTTATTCTAATGCAAATGCCGGCATTAGTAAAGCACAGTTCTCTTGATACGGTTCGGCGTCCGGTCGAATCACAGTTAGAGCATTAAACCCTCGAAAAGCGGCGCGGTGCAATTCACGGTTCGCTAGGTTTGACGGTGCCTCTACGAAACTAGTGTAGAATCGAAACTCGCGTTATCAATAGAGTTATCATTCGAAGCGTATCGCGGAATAATCTCCGTGTATAGACTAGATGGACCGATCGGGTAAAATCCGGTGAAAACAGTGCCCGGTGATTTTTTTTCTTCGGTAAGATCCCGTCAAACGCGAGGATAGGACGAGAGGGTGAGAGTGCGAGAGTGTGCGAGGGCGTCGGGATGTACGCGGGGCTGCGGCGCGTTCACCGATATAAATCGGACGTTCGAGGGAATTCCGCACGGCGGGCTAAATTTGACGTATTGCGTGCGCGTCAAATTGACGCACGTCAACGTGCGCGCCATGCTGCTCCTCTTCACTCTTCTCCTCGCCGCTATTCTCGCTCGCGCTCGCGTTTCGTTCTAATACCATCCGCGTTATAGCCAGCGGCAGCTTCGTAGCGCGGAGCATTAGTTTCGAATCCGACTGACTGGAACCCCACTCTCTTTCTCTCTCTCTCTATCTCTCTTGGTCTCTCTCGGTCTCTCTTCCTGCCAACGAATTTACTAACCCGAGCCTATAATCCATTTATGCCCGAGCTCCGGGTAACTCTCGAAGGTCGCAGAATCACTAAGTAGCTAATTGCTCGCTGTTATAGTCGATTTTATGTTTTTTCACGCCCGTTCGCCGTAGATTACGCCGAGTAGATTATGGGCTGTTCGTGATGGGATATTTGTGTAAATAGAAAGTGAGGGAGATTGTTATAGTTGGCGATTACCAGTTTAGAGAGGAGCCAATTGCTGCTTCCACTAAGTTTACTCACTGTCTTAACCGTAAACGAACTTAGGGTGCCGAAGAATAACGAGGTGTGCGGATTGTTGATTGAAAAGTGAACGTAGACTAAATAGTTTCCAAGGTAATCCAGTAATTTCGTACTCTGCATCAGCCCGTCGAGCCTCGAAGCGCGGAGAAATCTGCATCGAGGTGCCAAACGTAGAAACCCGGGGTAACACACAGTAAGAAGAGGGGGAAAGTCGAGAAGAAGTAGGGGCATAACAAAATCGAGATTAAATAGCGTGACGTTAGGAAATTAAGGGAAGGCTCGCACGGTGTACGTGAGTACGTCAGGACGCCTGTCCGGACGAGCAAAGAGCCGCGAGTACGGGAGAGGCCGAGAATGAAGACGAGAAGAGAGAGCGAGAGTGAGGTGAGTGGAGAGGAGAATAGTGAGTCGAGTCTGGTAGCCGGTCCAGCGGCGGAGCATTGGCGGAGCATTGGCGGAGCATTGGCGGAGCAGTGGCGAAGCAGTGGCTATAGTCGGAGAGCGAGCGAGCGTGCAGTCGGCGAGGGATAACGCGGTGCAATGGAAATCAAGCGCAACCCCTTACCGTGGATTGATATATACGAACCATCGGCCGATGGAAGCCATTATCTTGATATGCTGGCCGAGCATCGAGCCGCTCTCCTCGTTCTGCACTGGTATAATTAAAGTTGCCCGTCGAGCGAAGCGAGAAAGCGGGAAAGCGAGAAAGCGAGAGAGGGAAGGAGGCCGCACGCAGACCCCCTAGTCCAACACCCATCGCCGCGAAACCATCGCGAGCCACCGCCAAACCAGTATCATAGACGCCTGGCTCTCTTGCTCGTTGAAAAATTCCATCGAAAGACAAACGAACGGTCGGCAGATGGAAAACTACTCGATCACTCGCGATCTCTCTCCGCGTTCTCCTCTCCCATCGGTCCTCTTGTCTGCGGCCCGATCGAACTTACGAGACGAGAGTGTACGCGAGTCCGAGGGGTAATTACGAGTATTTGGCAGGTTAACCATGACGAGTGCCGAGATCCGCGTTTTAATGTCGACCGCCATGGTCGTATTTCCCAAAGTTCCTGCTTGCGGCTGAACTCGCGTACCCTGCCACTACCGCGCGCTCGATCTACCGAGCCTTTACACCGGCGACTCGGATCATTCGCGGATAGAGACGCGTGGAAAAATTTGATTGAGTGCGTGGATCGAGTCAAGATTCGGGATCGAGTTGCCGATTTGTTGAATCCGCGTGGACCCCGATAAACAGGGGTCGGAACCGTCGGGTCAAGTTGGCGCGGTGATCGGATCGCGCGACAACCCCTATCTACTGGTATAGATCGGAGCGGACGACGATACGCTTAAAGGGGGAGGAATCAGGGACGCTTGACTCGAAGCAGTCGGGAGTGGGTCCGACGGAAAGCAGCAGGAGAAAAAGAGTCTTGGTTCGTGAAAAGGGCAAGGCAGAGAAGGCAAAAGATGGCGTGTTGTAGAGGAAGAAAAAGGAGAAGAGTGAGAGAGAGAGAGGGTAGGGTGTCGCGTAATAGCAGCAAATTACGGTTTTTCGCTCGCCAAGTATTGCAGGGAGGGAAAGGCAGCGACGGAGTCTACTGCCGAAGCATCTCTCTTACTCTCTCCTTCATTTTTATTTCCCCCTTCGTTTGGTCCTTTTTTTAAGTATTCCGTTCAAGAAAAACAGCCATTAGGGAGAGTTTTCGCTTTTCGCGCAAGACTTTTACTCCACCCCGTAAATTCTGGCTTGCCTTCCCGCGAGGCGAGAAAGCGGGTCGCCGCGTCGACACCACGTCCGAAAGAGAGGGAAGCGAGGAAAAGCGTTGGAAAGGCGGCCGGAATCATGAGGCGCAAAGGCGAAGAGAGCTGGCGGCACGGCAGAAGGAGAAGAAAGCCGCGGAGCAAGAGGAACCCGGCAGTCGAAGGAGCAGAGTTATGGGGCAAGAGGCACGGAGAAAGAGCGAGAGAAGCCGTGTATGCGGGACTCGCCGGGGTGGTCGGTAAGGGGTAAGGAGAAGAGAGGAGAGAGAAGCGTAGAGAAAACTCGAGCGAAACTCCAACTTTCGTCCGCATTTTTCATCGTCTATAAATTCTTATTTATATGCGACGCCATGTTTCCTTTCGATTAGAGCGGCCACCCGCGCTCGCCCTCCGCCTACCCTTCGGTTACCCACCCGCACCCGCTTGACTCCGCTCGACTCCGCTCGACTCCACCAGCAGAGTTTCCAGAGATATCGGGGGAAATTTGTCAAAGTATTTTGCGAGGAGATCGCGAACGCGCGGTCCCCGTTCCCACTCTCTCCTACTTCCCTGCAGCCCCGCGCACATCGAGCGAACGCACCGAAATTGCAAAAGTTACGGATTCGCCGCGGTAAAATTAATGTCGCTCGCTGTACTTGCTTCGTGTACACAACCGGCCTCGTCCTTTCTCTCTCTCTCTCTCTCTCTCTCTCTCTCTCTCTCTCTCTCTCCTTCTCCTCCTTTTCCGCCACTTCCTCCTCCTCTTCCCTCGCTAGCATCCCATCGGTCTTCTTGCCCCCGGCCTCTTTTCTCTTGGTCGCTGGGGTGGTGCCGGTCGGCGCTGGCTGGGGCTGTTGCTGCCGATGATGCTAGTGAACAGGCAAACCCGCAGGTTTCCGCGAACGCAGGAGCGGACGAGGCGAGCCAGTCGGAGCTTACCTCCTCGTACGCGAGTGTATTTACGTAGATTCGATGGTGCGCTTAGCGCGAAGCATCCATTCCGCTCCACTCACTCTCTCCCTCTCTCTCGCTCGTACTCTCGCTCTTACACTCGCTCTCTCTTTCCCCTTGCCGGTCGGCCTACCCCTTCGCTGGCCTCTCGTGGAGGGTGGGAGGATAGGAGGGCTATCGAATAGGTCATTAATCAAACCACACCCTCGCGAATAGGTACCGCCAGTATACCGGGCGTCTTTCACGGAAAGTATTCTCGGCTGGATATCGCTGTCTTCTTGGTAAAAGGGGTGAAAAGAAAGAACGAGAGAGAAATTCGTCTGATGCATCATCGAATGGCTCTCCTCGGAGCATTCGTATGTACTGGGGTATACTTGGCGGCGGTAAATTTACCGCGTGTTCTTTGCTCGTCGGCACTGCCGGCAGCGGCGACGGAGTACATACTTCCAGTAGCAGGGTTGCGATCTCGGTCTATTCACTTCTCTGTCTCTCCCTCTCTCGCGTATGCTCTCGCGTATGCTCTCGCGTATGCTCTCGCGTTGTCTCTGAGCTCTAGAAGCAAGGGAAGGGAGTGTGAGCCCACGCTTACGGCCACTCGCCGCCCAGACGTCCTAGGCGAAGAGGGTGTATAAAATACTGTCCTTCTCGAGCTTCGCAAAAACGCCCTGTTTAAAGCGCGCCCTCGGATAAAAGACGACGGCGCCAAAAAACTCGGAGAAACACAGGGGACAAGTAGAGCGAGGGAGAGAAAGCCGTGGCATGGTGTGGCACGATATGGTGTGGCGTGGTATGGCGTGGTATGGCGTGGCTGTCATCCCCTCACACTTCCTCAACGTCGTCCTTATTGACGTCGTCCTCGCGCAGCGCGAAACTCTTCGCGCTACCGCAATCTCTCCTTCTCGCGCCCGTTTCTCTTTCTTCCTCGCGCAATGCACGTGGGAGAAAAAGTAAATTCCGGCATTGTTGCCGACCAAATTTCCCCTACAACAATAAGGAGTTGGCGCGGCTGCGCGGATATTTCGCGCAATAAATATTCGTTATTTGTCGCCGGATGAAAGATAGTCGGTTTTTCAGGGAGAAATCTTTCGACGGATCTGCCTGTATAGAAGAACGAACGCGATGCGCCGCGAGGGGCGTACGTTGCACCGTGGCGTGGCACGGTACGGCACGAAACTGCTGCTTCGAGAGACGAAAGAAGAAGGGAAGAGAAGAGAAGAGAGCGCGAGAGAGGGTGGGTTAAGCGAGAAAGAAGTCCCGCGACTCCGATTGCGCAGCAGGATGAACGCGAGGGGTGGTTTTCGAATTAGCGTATTTGAAACTTGGTATACACCGCTCGATGGCGCGGCACAGTTGCCAAGTGACGTATTATAATATTTCATCCCCGCCGTGTTCGTGCGCGAACACGCAGACCTTCGCACAAACACGCAGAAATACGCGCTCTCGTGCTCGTACTTGTGCCGGCGTTCGTACAGAGCCTCGTTTCAGCCGCTGCGAAAGCCACGAGTGCGAGAGCACACCCACCAGCTTGTTTTATGTCTCTCTCGCTCCCACTCCCTCCGGCGAATGCGGACAGTAAGCACGCGTACGTACGAGTAATATCGTTAATTTGTATGTGTTTGAGTTCCAAGGGGGAGCAGAACCACCCTAATATATTCACGTGCGCGAATAGGATGTACAGTCGGTGCAGAACGCATCCACCGACGCGACGCTTCGCGATGCCACGCTATGCGCCGTCCTTCGTATCAGCGTTATTCTCCATATTTCCTTTTTCTTCGTTTGCTTCTTCTTCTTTTTGTTATTCTTCGCCGCCCGCTTCTTCCGGAGTCGCGCTGGTAGCTACGCGTTCGCGAGAAGCTCTTATAGTACATACGCTGGTAAATCCAAAAGGATGCGCGATTCCGAGGATGCTGCCGACAGGACCAAAGGAGCACGGAGACTATGCGCTCGATCGATACCAAGCAAACTTTAAAATTAGATCCCACGCGCAAGGATTTTCGGCAACTGTTTTTCCTTACGGTTTAAATAAGCTCAGGAACGCTTTCGTTCTCTTTCTCTTGCTCCGCGCGAAACCTCCCGACTCTAGGCCCCGCTCTGCAGGCCAATGTTTTTCTTCCGACTCGTCAGAGGTATTTAATTTCACGCGCCAGAATTGGTAAGCAGGCACCCTCTGCTATCCAGCAAACTTTGCGTTAGGTTCAATCACCGGCTTCAACTCAATATCACCAGTTTGTTCGTTTTCACCCTCAACTCGAGCGGCAAAGAGAGGCGGTGAAAAAGAAAGCTGCGAGTCGATGCATCCTAAAGAAATAGCTTATGTGCCGCGTGAAATAGCATTGTGGGTGATGTAACTCGAGCAGTAAACACACGGAAGCATTTCAAGGCAATCAGTTCGGAGGGAATGCATAGGGTTATCCTAGCGATGCCGGCGCGGTTGTTCTGGCGATCGGCGATGGTAGCGAGCGATAGAAGGTGGCATCGGAGAGAACCCCCCCGGGGGGGGGGGGGGGGGGGGGGAGGACTGGGTGCTCCTAGGAAGCAACGGAGAAAGCGAAGAGAATATACGTGAGAAGGATAAGGATGGAGGAGGATGGAGGAGGGTGGTGGAGGGCGAGAAGAGACACGGATCGAGGGTGAGAGAGAAGTCGGTCGGTCGTTCGGTCGTTCGGTCGGCAGTGGCAGCGGCGCGCGGAGTAGCGGGGGATGAGAACCGAGCGGGTCGGGGTGGTACCGAACAGTGCTCGCTAGCTCGCGTACTATTGTGTATACTATTGTTCTGGTTGGCTAATATCCAAGATGGCCGACCAGTTATACTCGGTGGCGGCAGCAGCAGTGGCGATGTGTGCGTGTCCTCGGCGTGCACGCGGTTGCGGGTGCGAGTGCGGGTGCGAGTGCGGGTGCCGGTGCAGCGGCGCCTCATGCAAGCGTGCTGCTACGATAGTAGTGGGTGGGTGGGTGTGTGCGCGCGCGAGGGTAGCCGAGATCGCGAAGGAGTGTCTACGAGCGGACGATGCGTGCATGCGTGCGTACGTGCGTGTGCGTATGTATACATACATGCATATGCATGCAACGAGCTAGCTATAGGTGGGAACTTGGGCCTATACAGGTGCAGAGCTGGCCGCGACGGCCGAGGCCGTGCTCGGGCTTCGACTCGAGCTCACGATCGCAAGTAACGCACCACCTATTTAGCCGGGCGTATTTGTGTACAGGGAATTCAGCGTACCGAGCAATGCACCGAGCGATGCATATATACGCGTGAGATAATAGCCATTGGCGGAGCCTTAGTCTCCTCGAGGTATATCGATCTGCCGTCGTTCCCGAAGAGCGAAGACTTCCTCTCGCGCTGTAGGAGGCGCCGTGCCGTGCTATGCCATGCTATGCCGTGCCGTACCGTGCCGCGCCACGCCGCCGGTCAGACTCAAAGTGCTCAAAGTGCTCTTCCACCCTCGCTTGCCCTATTACTCCTTCTCCCTCTCTCTCTCTCTCTCTCTCTCTCTCTCTCTCTCTCGCCCTCCTTGCTCGCTACACGCGCTACTCTTATTCTCGTTCCTGCCCTCCCATGCGCCGCTTCTTTCCGACACGCGTGTACTTTCCGACGTCCTCTCGTCTTCCCCCTGGCCTCTTAGTCCCTCTCGCTTGAGCAGCTGCTGCGATCAAGCCGCAAACAGCGCGATCGAAGAACACTGGAGAATGCGTTCGTTGGACAATCGCAAAGAAACTGATTGTGAGCTGGCCGATGAGCCGATAGAAAAGATTGAGCGACAAACGAGGCGCCACGGAAAGGGTAGTATTTCTGGTCGACTAAAGCTGCTTCTCAATGTACTGAAAGAGAGACTGCGTTGGCTCGAGGCGGAAGTGCGCGAATCTTAGTGTCGGGGAGAAATGCCTCGCACTTTCTCGACTTTCGTGGCAAGAACTTGAGGCGAAGGGGGGATAGGCTGGCCGTCGTCGTTCGTCGATGTAAATTATTATCCAAGTTTTTCATCGCCACTGCCTTCTTCGTCGCCTGGATAAAATAAACTCGAGCTTTCCCTGTCGTCCTTTTTTCCCTGGTCCGCTTTCCCTTCCCTCTTTCTCCCTGGCAACCCTGCCTTGGCAGCCTCTCTCCTCTAGACGGCCGCATAAAATGTAGATTAATATAAATATTCATAAACACCATAAAGTTTATGTCTCGGCAGTGGGCGCGCGGGTGCGGGTACGAGGGTGAGGTACGAGCCGCGCATTTCGCTCATCGTAAAACCACCCTCCGCTGTGCCGCTAGCAACCCGACTCGCTTCGCCTCACCCTCCGTCCCAATTTATTTTAGCAGCGAACGCAAAATCAGTTCTGCGCGAAAATCAGTCGGCATCTTGTGCCACGATGGCTTTAAGCCTCGAAGAGAAAATGTGCCGATGATGGTTGCTTTCAGGGCCTGGGTGCATTTCGATAAAATAGAGAAACCAAAGTGGTGGGAAAAAGGGGACCTCCGAAGGAAATGTAGAGAAAATTAAAGGGTGAGGGAGAGGGAGAGAGAAAGAGAGTAATTAAAGAAAGAGCTACAGTAACGGTAACAAGGAGCAAGGTTCGGTGGTTCGCATCGTAGGATTCAGGTTTGACTGGAGTTCCATGCTCGCGGGGAGCACAGCGCGTACCTTTATAATTAATGAATTAATGGTCGACTAACGCGATCCTCGACAGAAGCGTGGCATTTTTAATTTTACGACCACGCGAGCCGTTGCCGCGCACCGCCGTCAGGTAGCAGGTAGGCGGTAGGCGGCAGGTTGCCCAGCGGAATGGGTGTGAGTGCGGGTGAACACGGTGGCGCGTCACGTCGGGCCACACCGCTCGCGCCGCGTCGCTTTGCCGCTTTGCCGCTTTACCACTTACCACTTTACCGCTCTTTGCCGCTCTTTGCCTCGGCTGGCGTGTTGTGATTTTTATCGGGCAATTAACGCGACCGTACACGTGTTGCGCCAGCGTTTACGCCTCGTTGACCGGTCGCCGACAATTAAAACGAGCTCGAAGAAGAAGGATATCGTGCGGCCGAACGGTGAGCGGCGAACGGCGAGAGAGTGAGCCGGTGGCACGCGTGCCACGCGACACCTCCCATCCAGAGATTATCGCGTCCGGTTTTCAGCCGGTTTCCGACACCTTTCCGACCGCACGCGATGCATCTCCTTCTCCTCTGCCTCTGCCTCTACGCGTATCTTCGGCAGATCTTTGGCCGACCGGCTCGGCAGATTCCCCACGGCTCCGCTGAAGCTTGGGAAAAAGCGTGGAAGGCCTCAACGAGCTTCGCGAAAACGAGTAGAACAAACGTTAATTATTCCCGGACACTTGGCGACTGCGCGCGGCCCACTCCAGACGCGTTTTTGCTCGCCGCGTCATAGTGCCACCTCGTCGGTGTGCCACCCGAGAGTGTCGACGGCTGGCCGAGGGAAAAAAGATGTTGAAAACTAAAAAGTCCCAGCGCTCGTTGTGGGCGCGCGAACCCAGGGAAAAGGTATCGACGCGTGCCAGTAAAAACGCGCGCACTGGCTCGCGCCTTGTGCGCGGCTCTCTTCCTTTGTCGGCCTCGAGGACCATGGCAGCGCAGTAATTATCTCGCGGAAAACCGTCGAGCTCGTAACCTCGCGAACGATCTTTCCTTCCACACTCTTTCGCTACCAGTCTAACCCCAGCCCGACAAATTCTACTGATCGTTTCGACGGAACGAAGTTCTCTAATTATCCTGGCGCAATTCATTTTCCTTTCTTCACAGGGACTTCTCTTTAGGCAGCTTGAGAGAGTGGTAAAAGACGCTCAAACGTATTATAACCGTTATAATCACAATGTTCTTCTGGTGTAACTACATAGTTCCCCTGCCTTCGATCTGATGGTCGAGGGGCTACACCTTATTTAACCGAAACTCGCTGGTGGGATATTCTCAGGATCGCTCGAGCGATAAGCGCACTTGACGAGTGTACGAAAGATTGGGAGGAAAGATAGGAAAGATGAGGGGAAAGCTCGGGGGAAGATCGTGAAGATAGGGAGCTTGGTAAGCGTACATACGCAGAATGACGGGGAAGGGTCGAAAAGCCAAGTGACGCGAGGGCGTCGAAAGAGAAGAGAGGGTAGCAACAGCTAGTGGTGCCGATGGTGGCGGTGAGTTTTCGAAGCCGCTGATACGATCGCGATGCTTTTTCGTGGGTAACAACCGCAATTGCCATCCGCGGTTTCCACTGATTTTACGCAGGCTGACGGGCCGTGACCACTGCTCGTGCAACGCTATGCGTTGCGATGCGATGCGATGCGATACGATACGATGCGATACGATGCGATGCGATGCGCCCGTCGAAAGTGTGCACCTGGTATGGCAGCTTGGCAACTAGGCACGCAATCGAGTAGACATTGCACGCGCCCACGCGAGGGTGCGAACAAGAGGAGGGAGAAAGGAAATAAAAAGAGTGGAAGGGCGCGTCAGCGGGAAAACCGCGACTACTCTTCGCTAGCTAGGTTTCGCCTGTCAGAAGATCCAAAAAGAGTGAATTGGTCGTGCAGCAGTAAACAAGGGTGCCGCCCGCGGGCCTACCGAAATCGCGAAAGGGTGATGCACCCCTGCTGTTTTCAGCATCCATCCCTCTCTTGCTCTTCCTCGTCCTCGCTCCGTCCACGCTTGTTCTACGATAAAAATTCCGCTGACAGGTTGAACAGTCTCATCTCCTTTTTATGCCAGGGAAAAAAGTGTCTTGTGTTCAGAGCCGAGTAGGGCGATTAAAAGAAAGGAACAAGAGCCGCACGTGCGAGAAGCGGATCCCGAAAATTGCGGTTGAGCTCTCGCCACCGGGCGTCCCGATTTTCCGCGATTTTGCGCGAGCAGCCGAGCAACAAATCCTTTTTGGCGGCACGCGAGAACGGTCACAGAGGGAGGAAAGGAGGATCGAATGCGGGACAAGCGGCAGAGCGGGAACGAGAGCACGCGATAGTGAACCTACCAAGAGGATGATGCGGATCAGCATGGAAAGAGAGAGGGTGAAAGGGCGCAAAGCGAAAGAGCGAAAGAGCGAAAGAGGAATGCGGATAGGATCGAGAGAAAGTGGGTAAGCGAGGATGTTCACCAAATAGATAGCGGGACCAAGCGGTAGAGGCAGAGAGATTGGCACGCGCGAACAGCGGAAAGAGACCCGGATAGTCAGGTATCCGCAGGGGGAGCACGAGTGAGAAAGAGTGAGTGGGAGCGAGAGGAAGAGGGAGACGAAGCGACGAAGCGCGCGAGGGCAACGAGGCCGCATAATCCGGCCGCAAAATCCGGAAGCGTTTAACATAATTAGGTATCGGGTGTCGAGTATCGGGTGTCGGGGGCACGGACGGTGCGGTAGACAGGGAATAAGAGAGACAGACAGTTGGAGGGCGAAAGAGAAAGAGGAATACCGATGCATACCGAACGTAGTAGAAAGAGAATACCAGTTGGTCGTTGAGCGAGAGTGAAGAAGCGCGCACCACCACTCGAAAGGTAGAAAGGCAGGCAGACTGGGGGCAGGCAGGCAACAGGGGGTAAAGAGGGTGCCGACGGCCACTATGTAGTCAGAGCCAGACGCAACGGAGCCGACAAACGAGAGACAAGGATGGAAGGAGGATGGTGGCCGATGGTGCGGAGGCCAGAGAGACACCGGGACAAGGACGCAAAGGGGTCGGTTGAGAGAAAGAGAGCAATCGAACCGCGCGTGGGGTGTGGGAAAAGGAGGGAAGTTCGAGATAGAGCGTGCGGGACGGATAATAGAGAGGTTGCGCGTTTATAGCGCGTCCAGTTCCAGTGGTAGAGAGCAAAGGCGAGGCTCCGGTGCAAAAACGGCCAAGGAAACTGGAGTAGGATGGAGAAATTCGTGAGGAATACTCTTGCTTCTGTAATACACACGTGTATATTTACGAGATGTGTATACGTGTGCGTATACATATCTGTAAATGCAGTGGGTATCGCGCGTCGTATAACGATACGTGTGCCGGGTGGGTTAATCGTTAGCACGTTGTCGTGGTAAAACAGTTTGGCGTTTTAGCTCGTTTGCGAGAGTCCTGCCGGCCGGTCACGACCGTCATGAGGTTCCAGCCGGACTCGGTGCTTCCGGTCCGACACTCGGAATATACAGGTGGCTCGCTCCCGTTTACTCTGTCTAACTCCCTCTAACTCCCTCTTTTCCTCGCCTTCCGCAACTGTCCAACTGTTTTCGTTATCGCGTTCACGCTATCGTGACACTCGGTACCCTCGTGCTTCGCTCTCTTCTCCTACACTTTGCCGTGGCTTTTCCTTTCTTCTGCAGGAAATACGATCTCGTTTTATTGCACGTTTGCGAATGAATCTGGATCTGTCGCCGTTGCGGGCAATTTTAAAAAATATTGTAAATGCCGTAACGGAGTCTCGGAGGCACAGTTAAAAAATATTATCCCTATCGTGCGAAGGGATACGTTTCGGTCTAAGCAGCTTTCGCAGCATCGATTCGCCGCGAATCACTAGCAATTACGATAGGCCCGTTAGCTATCGAAATGGGTAGAATGCGCAGGCCGGTGTACGGAGGATGGTGTTGGCGAAATAAATAAAATGGGGCCGGGGGAAAAAAACGGTGCCGGCAATAACGGCCGTTGCGATTTTCGGGGTAGGCGCGAATAAAATAAAAGAGTTTATCGGTCGCTTATAATCCGAGCGTTTTGGCGCCGGTAGTGCGCCCGATGCCGAACGATGAAATACCGTTTTGCCAGTTATGGTGGTCGAACGTTGCGACCATGCAGCTTATGCCATACATATGCCTCTCCCAACCTCTCTCGACCTCTTCTGGTCCCTCGGGACCTCGACTAGCTTCCCTAGACTCAACCTCGAAAGCGAGGAAAAACAAGAACCCTCTACGCTCTCGATTGCCCGTTTCCCTCTCTTCAAAACCACTCAATTTTCTCGATACTTTTGCGCGGAGTGCTCTCATTTAGCTGTCCACGCGCAGAGTCGCGTCCATCTTCTCCTTATCTGGAAACGCTCTCTTGTCGAGGGAAAGAGGGATGAAAAAATGTCTCGTCTTTATCGACTACGTCGCGCCAATACTTACTGCCAATTACTTATCGCCGTAAAATTAGAAAGCTAGATTAGAGCTAAATAATTGGACCTAAAAAAAAGGTGAAAAGATCAAAGATATCCGAGGATGGATCCTGTCCAGCTACGATCCTTCGAGATGGTCGGTGTACGGTCGTTACCCAGATATTATTATCCGCGGGGAGACAATGGTCGATATACGCCGATCCAACAATGCCGGACGATGCGGCGGAAAAGGAGAGGGCGCGTATAACGGAGCTGTCTCATTAACAACTTGTAATGGAAGCGACGTATCTATTGGTAGGCTTCTGTGCGGCGGAGTACGTTGCCAGCAGCAGCCCTCGTGTTCTCTCGAGGGGCACGGGAAAGGAAGGCAAGTGCGACAGGGAGAAAGAAAAAGGGGAAAGAGGAAAAAGGAAGTGAATGGGTTGGGGGTATGGTATAGAAGAGGGTGGTTCGAAGGGTGGTTCGAAGGGTGGAGTGGTGCCTTCGAGAAGAGAGACGATACCAAAACGAGCCGAACACGCGAGTCGAGCGAGCATAGGTTGCGATACGAGGCCAGCGAACGAATGCGCGCGCGAGAGTCCGATGTATGCAACTTCGCCATCCAGCGGCGCATCGGATGCCTGGATGCATTGTGCACGCGCCATTGAAAACGACGAAACAATGCGTCGAAGCCAGGTTTTGTCCCGTGACTTCTCGCCCGTTGCGGCGAAGCCGACCGACCGCAGCCCTAGAACCCACAACACCACACCACTGCCATACCACCGAAAGAAGCGGAGACGCCACGGCACGGCGCGACGCGGCGACGAGCCTACACAAGACTCTTCTCGATATCGAGTGTTTTCCCTCTTTTCTGCCTCCTCGACCCAACTTTATCCCTCGTCCTCTATCCGCCTGAATCTGCCTGAATCCACCAGAATCCACCAGAATCCACCTATATGCACCGATCGCACCAGTCCCACCTTTCCCAGCCCATCGAAATCGCGGAAAACCCACCGACGACGATGCTCTGGCCCACCCACCATCGCGCCTATTGTCTACCATGGGCAGACTGTCTTTTCAGTGGCCGGCTGCTCGCTCACGAACGAAAAAAGAAATTCGCCCGTCTCGGAATTAGGGCCGACGTTAAGATCGCCCTTACAAAACACGGACAGTGGAATTCCTCCGGATGATCCTACCCCTTGGGCTTATATACCCCTCGTTACCCCGAAGGGTGCAGCAGACGCATTCGTCGGGCATACTGGTTCGACTGGAAACTTCCGGACGAGTAGCTGCGGAAAATGCGAGATATCATCCAGGGCAACCAAGGAAGTTCCGACTGATTTTCTGCGTTTATGCATCGTTTCCCATTATCGATTAAATGGAGGCTAACTTTTTTCTACCGTTGAATGGGATTAGAAGGGAGGATTAGTCGTAAGGGATCTTTCTCGTGAAGCATTTGTCTTCGTTTGGAATTTCCTTGATTCGTGTTCTAACTCGTGGAGAAGTGGAGCGATCGTTGGGTGAAGTTTTAACGAACATTTAGCCAAGACTAACCAAGCCCGTCCGGATACATATTGCGAGATTCCCCGGCGCAGAGGCAAACTCCAAGAGAGAAATCAGGCCACGAAATATTGTTCGGAACCCAGGAGAATCGGATCGGTAGAAAAATCGCAAACTGCGTCGTGCCGGGGCCAAGATCAATTTAGCCGAAATCGACGTAAGCCAAATGGACGCGAGCGAGCGAGGTCCCTTCGTTACGATTACGCTGCGAGATACCCGATGGTTCAACGGTAAAAAACCGCATCCGCAGGTAGCAGCCGCTGCAAGCGGGCTTCCCAAAATCGAATTACGTTGAAACGCTTCCGCTATCGATGCCGCGTCATACGTACACCTTCGCGATTGCTCCTATCTCGCGGACTCGGCTCTGCTTTGCCCTGCCCTGCCCTGCCCTGCCCTGCTCTGCCCTGCCCTGCTCCGCACTCGTCGATCAACTTTTTATCTCGTCGCGCCGTCGTTTCGTTTCGCTTCGCTTCGTTTCGTTTCGTTTCGTTTCGTTTCGTTGCGTTGCATTGCGTGGTTCCTCTTCTTCCGCCGCGTCGCTTCCCCGACGTATCTTGTCGTCCCCGTTCGCCCACCTATAACGCACATACATATCCTGCCAATACATTTCGTGCTTGCCTGATTGTTTTCCAACGAACGAATCGGCCTGCCCGTTTGCTCCGGGGTCGAGCGCACGGAAATGATCCATGGCGTTTGCCGAATCTCTTTCCTCTTCGCCGTGTATAATCTTAATTCTTTAGTTCACCGGAGAACGCGGTCTGACCGAAACACGTTTTGGGAAAAACCGAGCGTATAGCTGCTTCGTTTCGATGCAAAACAGACTAGAAACAGTTACCGAAATAAAGTCGTTGATTTGGATATTAATATTCTTCTGTTATTTAATGGCCACCTAACGATATTTCGGATATAAATGTATTTTTTTTATACAGGCACTGGCGCTATTTGGAAGCGGTCTCCTCTCGGAAATTAGTTGGTACTTTTGATATTCAGCATAGTTTGCATTATGCTTCTCGATATAAATACTGTCCGACAATAAATATGCCTAGAAATAGACGCAAAACCTACGTTCTTCAAAAGCGCAGATTTCACCGCGTTGTTCAATTTTTCATGTTATTTATTTTTCACGAGTTGCATTTGATCCACATAATGGTGAATTTTTCTCGAAAACAGAGTGCCCCGCGAGTCGACCCGTACGGTTTGCAATTGAAAATCATTTAGAATTTACTCCCAAAGTAGAAGATTCAACTAATCGAATATAAAACCGCGTTGAACGTTTGCTTTCCAAGAAGAAAACAGGATGAAAAATTCAAATATCGCCGCCCTATGCGCTCAAAAAAATAGGGACCTTGTTCCATGTTTGGGACAGTATCCGAGTCGCACTAATTACGTAGACCAAGTTCGCGACGAACTCTGATAGATGGGACTAACTGAGTTTCGAATAATTCAGACAATCTACCAATTCGCTATTCTTCGGTTAGCATCCAAAAAGTTGTGTAATAATTAGTGAGCGCTTTTTGCGCAGCTTAAAATTAATACTTTGCGATTTCAACTTCAACTTCGTTCGCTTAATTGTCTTAGGAGTCGTTCTTCGAACGATTACGATTGAATACGTCAGAGTCAGTGCAAAAGTTGCGCCACATCTCTTCCTCGAATATTATTAGAACCGAGAGGTAAATGGCCAAAACCGTATGGTGATTGTTTGGTAAAAGGTTTCTAGCGTGGTTGGTAAAAAACGGAAGCAGCAGTCACGTGTGAGAGATACATATAACTCGGTCGGTGAAAGGTACCTCGGTTCCAGCTACGTCCCATCTACGTCCCATGTACGTCCACGGTTACGTCCACGGTTACGTACGCGTTCGTGCGTGCCCACCGGAATTGCTTTGCATACCATTCCGCGCAATCGCGAGATCTTAATATCGGCTGTAATTTAGAGCACCGTTCCACCCCTCGACGCCTCCCTTTTGCATTATTCCGCGTCCCTAGCCACGGTTCTCACCTCCACTACCCTGGCCCCTTCTCCTCCCGCTACACCTGCCTCGCTTTTCTTTCTTTCTTTCTCTCTCCTCTGTGTTTTTCTCCTGTCGCCCCTGCCGGCCGTGCACAATCACCCTGACCTCTCTCCCCCTCGATTCTCGTCGACGCGAATCATTTAACCAGTCCGCACTATTTCTCCGCCCAGTCCCTCTCTCCCTCTCTCCCTCTCTCTCTCTCTATTCGAGCTGCCTTATTCGTAATCTCCACTTTGATCTACGGTCGCGTTTCCCCATTTTGCCGATTTTTCCCGCGAGCAGCGGCGAGTCGCGAAATTTTGCCGTAGAGACTGTCTCGCGGAACCGCGAAGCGACAGGGTTAGGAAAGAGCGGAGACGGCACGACGATATCCTCTTTAGCTTTAAACGCGTACTCTTGACTCTCTCCTGGATTCTCTTAACCCCCTTCGGATCCGTGGACCGAGAGGCAAGGTAGCGAGCGAAGACCGAGGAGGAGTCGGCGGATGGAGTATAGCGAGTGAGCGACGAGAGGATGGAGAGATAGAGAGAACGAGAAAGAGTATCTTGGTGCATTCGCGGTGCAACGAAGCAGTCGTCCGTGTTTTTATATAAAATCTCCACGCCAGTCTCTCCCTGCTGTGCTCGCGCACCCATACTCCCTGGCACTAGGTGCATCAACACTCTGCCAGGAAGAGGAGGTGGAGGAGGAGGAGGAGGCGGAGAGGGGCTGTGGGTAGAGCTGTGGGTAGAGTTGTGGGTACGGATTGCGGATGAAGCAGTAACGGTGGCGACGGTGGCGGTATCAACCCCCCGCCTACCATCGCCACCAGCACTAGCACCATCACGAGCTGGAGGTACGCGGGTGGGTACGTTGGGTGCATTCAGGCATTTACATCAAGAGACTGCGCGACGATGATAATTAGTATATAAGAGGGTGGTTGAAACGCGAAACCCCTAGACCACGCTGTACTGACTTCTGTAGACCACTAGAGGCTGGTTTACCCTGTCCTGTCCCTCTGCCGCTATCCGTCGCGCACGAGAAATAAAAAGACGCGTAGGCACGTACTACCTATACTTGGAACCGGTGCGCGCACGTATATGTAGCGCGTGGAATAGCGTGCGGTGGCGTGGCACCCTTCCACCGAGTCGCGAACCAGCCGCGAGCCAGCCGCGAACCAGCCACCGAAACAGCCGTGAGCCACCGCTGAGCAGCGACCAGCGTTGAGCAGCTTGTGCCGTGCATCGTTTTCTCTCTCCCTTTCTTTCTCTTTTTCCCTCAGCACTCTTCCGAATCTTCCGGGCCCTCGCGAGCTCCCAAGTTCCCCGCTCGGCTTAATAAGCTTGTCAGCGTTAAAAAAATTCTCCCTCAGATCTATTTCGCTGATTCGGAGAGACGCTGCGCGACATGCGACGGGCCGGCGCGGCGGCTAGGGGGAGAAGAGAACGTACTCTCTCCAAAAGGAAAAATCGCGGGAGGGGAACTCGAGACTGGCAACAGAGTTACGGAGTTAGCGAGATGGGAGCGCGAGAAAGAGGCCAGACGAGGAGACGAGGCCGAAAGATCGGACGCGATCGGGCACGTCTACGGCCCACTTCCTTCTAGTTTTCCTCTTCGCCCAGGCAGACTAACGGGAAAATAATACCTCGTTGATTGGCAATTTAGCCTGAGATTGCAGCGGCAAGAAGCTCCTCAACGGCGAAAGAACGAATCGAGCCGTGGAAAGCGATAGAAGGGACCGGAAGGAGAGGATCGCGTTGAAACAGGACGCTCATTCCTCTTGGTCCGAGCTAAGAGTTCGTTCGCTCTTCCTGCCTTCCTATTCGAAAGTACGTATCGTGCTAAACCTCGATCAGTTTTCGTTTACCGAGTGGAAAGAGAATCATCACGACCACGGAGGCTGTGGTCGTGGTCGTGGTCGTGGTCGTTCGTCGAAGCGGCATCGTTCCATTTGTTTCTTGTCGCGCGGCGCTGCCCGAAAATTTCGGGGCTAATTCACGCGCTTTAATCGCTCGGCTCATTTGACGCGGCGCATGAAAAACGGCTGCCGATAAATTTTGACAGTATTCTGTCCATTGCATTGCAATAATACCGGACCATATATTAGGGTAGTCGCGGGACGATGTCCATCGCGGGAGGGTGGTAGAGCGGCAGAGCGCGCGCGAGGGGGTTAGAAGAGAGTGCGAGGGAGAGAGACAGAGGGTAGCTCGGTTCGTCGGCAGGTTGGGGACAGGCTGGGCCACCCTCGGCCAAGGGGGTGGGTCGCGTGGGCTTTCGTATAGTTTGCCGGTAACATATTACGAATTAATACCAACTGCTCCGGTGAAATATTACTGCAAAATACTGACCGTTATTTGCGCTCGCGAGCACGCTGGGCCGGAGGTACACGCGTGCTGCTACTACTGCCACTGCTGTTCACCACCGCGACCCTCAATTGCCCTCCGTCCTCTTCCGCCTCTCGATACTCCAATTTTTCCCAATCCTCCTGCCACTACTTCCAAATTCTCTCGCCGCGCTCCGGGAGATTTTCCTCAATTTTTAAACCGCACGATAATTCGGCAATCGGTACTAAGGGTGTAATCTTTCGTAAATTTGTCGCTGCAGCGACTGTCCGACCGATCGGCAATATTGAGAATATTTTAGTAGGAGCAGTGCATTCTTCTCGCGTGAATCAGACTCAAATGGGTATTGTATTGAAGAACCCTCGCGCCGTTCTCGTCGTGGAATTTTTGTGCTCCTCGATCCAAGATCGCGCCCCAAGTGATTTTTCCCATCGGCTGGCCCTAATGCAATCGACGCGACACGGCAGTTTGGCAGAATCCGGTAGCATGCCACTCCAATTAAGAGCGCGTATCCCGGGTCTGCGCGTTCGCGAGCGTGTAGAGGAGGTTTCCTTCTTCTCGAGCGGTAGTCGGCAGAGCCCCTTGGCGGCGTTCGCGCCCTTCCGAGACTCCTCGGGGTGAAGGAAGGGGGCGAAGGAAGGGGGCTCGGGGTTCGGGACACCAGCCGCGGGTACCCTAATGACTTTCGATGCGCGTTTAATTGGCGCGAGCGCGCGCGAAACGAAAAAAGGCACGAGAAGAAAATAAGAAACGAGGGGTGGAACTAGCGGGTGCAATGAGAATTCGCTTAGGCTTAATCAATCCGCTCGTTACGGGCCAGCCAGCCAGCCAGTAGTCAGCCAACAGTCAGCCAGCAGTCAGAGCCAGCTCGCTCGCCCACTCGCTTGCTCGATTGAATAACTAACGATTTTCACGCGAGTCTCGTTAAAACTGCTTTTACCCTGATCGGTACAGCCGTTTTTCGGGCTGTGGTCTGTCGTGGCAACCACTCTGTTTTTGTATGAATAATTCCGTGACGAGTCTCTCTCTCTCTCTCTCTCTCCCTCTCTCGCGGCCCAGAAGGAGCGTGGAAGAGTGTACGCTCGCGCGCTTTGGGCCCTGTATCCCAGTATCCTTGTCATTAACTCGATCGTCACTGGCCCTCGTCGAATTTCGCGATTTTTACACCTCCCGGGGATAGTTCGCGGAGCCGTTTTATAGCCTCGTAATCTCTTTGCGAGGCGAGCGTCCCTTTCGCGAGCTTTAATCGGCGAATAAGGTTGTAAATTCCCTGGAAAGGCTGGGAAGGTCATTAGACCCTGGCTAGGGCGGGAGGCGAGTGGGAAGAAAAAGGGGGGAAAGTAAGAAGAGAAAAAGAGAGAGGGTGAGCGAGGACGTCGAAGGATGGGCGGTTGTGGGTTTAATGGAGCAATAACGGAGGACAGGGAAGCCGGCGGTACACGCTAGAAAATCAGTGTTTCCGGAGGTGGCATGGTAGAGGTGTGCAGTAGCGCAGCGTGGGGGCCGCATCGGGGCTGCGCCGCACGACGATACGTTATTTCAGCGGTCGCTTTATAAAGCCGTGGTATTTTCAATTTTCACGTATAAAAGTTAATTTATTTACTAAATTTATATTGCAAATCCTTCGATCGCGCATAAAACGCGCGGCAGGGCATTTGAGTAATTAAAGAGGCGGAATAAAAATCACGGCAACTTAAATCGCGCAAATGAATCAGCGATGCATAAATATAAATTACATGTTCGGTACGGAATACCATTCGTTCGGTCGTTCGCCCATTCGCCCACTCGCTCGCTTGCTCGTTCATTCGTTTGGCCGGGCGCGATATAATTTTAAATTTAATTAAAAATAATGAACCCCATTGTATTCGCAAAATACTCAGTAAATGATATACCGCCATAAGTGTATTATACACCACCGCGGACATAAATTTCCCAAGACAATTTTCGAGATTCCTTCGGGGGTTTTATCGGTTCGCGAAAAATAGGCTCGACTTGTATCGTGGCCGAGCGAGAGCGAGCGAGAGCGAGCGAGAGCGAGCGAGAGCGAGCGAAAGCGAGGGTGAGGGAATAAACTTTCCGCGGCTTAAGGGATGAAGGGGAGGGGGGAGGAGAAGAGCACAATACGGTAGGCGACAAAGCAAAATATAAAGCGATGGCAATGCGGAGTAAATCAGCGAGGAAGGTAGGTAGAGCGCGAGAGGGTGAGGGTGGTTGGTAGTAGTCGGTCGGCCGGCCCGTCGGCAGCCGAGCCCAACGGAACACCAACAGCACCGATAGCACCAGTAGCAACAAGCCAGAACATCATAGAAAAGGGTTTAATCACGCGATTAAAAGGTGCGATCTCGATTGGAGAAACGGTTGCGTGGTGGGTTCGCGCCGGTAATTATTACTAAACAAACTCATTAAACCGGGACGATCTGGTCGGGCGGGTGAGCGGTGCAGCGGGCGAACGGCGACCACGCGTGAAACTTTGATCATCCCGCGAATCGAGCGTAGGATCAGCGATCCCCGGGATCGGGGGTAAACGGCGGGCTGACATTAAATTACCGCATCGGTAAGCGTGTCATACGCCAATTAAACCGCTGCTATTTTCTCCACCGAAATTGATAATCGCGATTAAAAGCGGAAGCGCCGGTGACACGTGTGAACGAGCAAACCGTGCAAGAACGCAATTATACTATTTCGGCCTGACAGCCCGAGCAGTGCGAAAATATCTTTTTTTTCTCTACCGTCCGAGTCCCGTCGCCGTCGCCACCACCATCACCACCACCATCACCACCATTACTACCACCGCACCGGCGCGGCGCGACGTCTGACAACTTTTATACCTGTAATCGGCCCCGACGATCGACCCTCCTCTCCTCGCGCGTGTACTTTGCGACCGCTAATCCGCTTCCTCACTTGCCCTCACCTGCCCTCACCTGCCCTCATCTGCCCTCACTTGTCACCATAAATATATTGAAGCATTTAAACGTGACTGCATCGGGGGGATGGAGAAATCGAGCGATTCTCGCCGGAGACTGGTCTAGCCGACTGATGTCCCCCACCTTCTCTCGTCTCCCAGCTCATCCCCCTCGCGATCGACCCACGTCGCCGTCTGGATTTCGCGAAACCGGAATTCCGTCCGCGGACCTGCAATCTTTGTCCTGTTCTTCGCGAATTACCCCAGTCGGATATATCTTACAACTTTTCTTTCGCCGTGAACGCCAAGTATTAGGATCTGATACTTGAGAGGAAGAGAAGGGGTTTGGATAGTAGGTTAAATAAGCTAGTAGTCGGACGAGTTTTACGCGTATCCCTTTCCATGTCGCAGATCTCTTGGCAAGCCCTCGACTGTTCGCGGTTTTCCCCTCTCTCTTTTCCCCCTCCCCCTGTGCACCGCTCGGTGCCGTCCCCCTCGTCGTCGCTCGCTTCGATTAAGCGAAATTATTAACGCGGCGCTCGATAAACTAATTTTCATTTCAGATATTTTAGCCAATTATGAAATGTAATTATTTTCGTGCCGGCCGCCGTTTTAATATCGCGCCGCGGTATTGGTGTCACCGACGAGCATTCCCCCCCTCCCTCGTTACTTCTCTCGTTCGTTCTCTTTTCTCCTCGCACGCGTGCACTCACGGTGTCGCTAAATGTAGAATGACAATTTGCGGGTCAGCGCAAAGCGTACTATCTACTGTTACGGCTACACCGTCACCTTCCCTCGGTACGATCTCTTCGCTAATTAAACGGTTACGATAAAGAAGGCATCGAAAAGTAACTCGAGTCCTTTGCGCGGAGCATTCAGGTTCAAAAGGGAAAACTGGGAGAGTTTTGGCCGATGCAGGGAGACGAAATGGTCCAAGTGAAATGCTGTCGAGTGGAAAAGGGAAGCAAGGAGTCGGGGGAAGGGCAGAAAATGGATATAGGATAGATATCTATATCGTATAGGGGAATAGAGGCGGGTGGGCGATATCCGGGGGACGACGAGATAGATTGGGGGAGGTCGGTAAAACCGAGGGGAGGGATAGAGAAACGTCAACGGGTCTAACTGGAGATTCATGAATTTAATAGGGCTCGATTGACCGAGCTCTCTCGCACGCCCCTTTTTTATTTCGGAAATCATATCGAAACCCCCATACGTTCCGGGACTTTCAGAGGCACCGGACGTTTGCAATGGTAATTCGCGGCACCGTGGAAAAAAACGAGGCCGCGGGCGGGTGGTGTGGTGGTTGGGCGGCCGGCTTGGCGGCGGGTCGCGCGAAGAGGGTGGTCCTGGTAAAATGGGGTGGAGGGCGGCCTGGCCGGCCATCGATCACGCGTCTGTTTACCGATTTTTCCACCGGCACCATGTGGATATTCGTAATTACAGAACCGAAGCTGCCACGGCCAGTTTTTATTCGCGATTCGAACGACGATTTTTAATTTCGAGTAATGAAGCGCCACTGGCCCCGCCGCTGTTGATATTCGTTATTAATTTTTAATTGCCGTTCCGTTGAGCCCAGATGTTGAATATTGTCTCGCGGTGAAAATTCGCGGAAAAAAACGAGAGAGGAACAGTGGGAGACAGAGGGGCGGGAGGGGGAGGAGGAGGAGGAGGAGGAGTCGTAGTGGGGTTTTTTTTCCGCAGTCGCCTACACCATTTCCACTTTTCGCTCTCTCGCCTCGCATCACCGACACTTTTTCCACCGCCAGAGAGGAGGTGGTGTTGCCCTTCTTTTTCGAGGCTTCCGCGGTAGCGGACCAAACGATCTCATCTCCGACTCCTCGAGATGACGCGCCACCAGCTACGAAACCGTTTTCCGGATACACTAGATTACACCCGGTACAGACCGTATACCAGTCAGAGTCCGGCAATTTGTCGGCGTATCAAAACGGAATCAAGCCGGCAAGATAAACGTTTCGCTGTCGGGTCCATGCATATTAATTTTAAGCCGCGAAAAAGCAACCACCGTCCGGCATGCATTCGCCTCTTGCCCCCCTCCACCCTCCCACTCGGGCACTCGTTTGCGCTCGTTCCGCGGGAGCAAAAGGCAAAACAAGGCGATGTGCCGAGTGCGAGAGAGCGAGAGAGCGCGCGCTGATCGGCCGATCGGCAAACTCGAAACGATTATTTTTCGATCGGCGGACTTGGCGCGTAAAAACGGTGCGCAATTACGAATTAATGCACCCGGTCGGTTGGGCAGAAAAAATAGAGACAACAGAGAGCGATCATCGGGCCAACAGTCGACGATGGCGCGCTCGTGCGAATACGAAAGGTGGAAGGGGGGTCGCCGTTGGGCGGAATTTAAAAAAAACATTATTCTTTAGAATTATCGGTGCCAGTGGCCACTGTTCGGGCGAGCCGGGTATGCGCGCTACGCACCGACGATGAATATCGGAGGAATATCAAGCGCGATGCCCGATGCTAGCTAGCGGTTCCGCTTTTAAAAGCGCATTCGCCAAGATTAAAATGTATTAATCGAAACGCAGTCTGGCAAAGAAAGCCACGGACGAGAAGAATGGTTCGGTGGTGCCGTCGAAACATCCAACATATCCCCGTTTCTCTTTCTCTCCCTCTGTCGTCTGGCCTCGCTTCATCCTACAAGGGTATTCCGTTTCACTCTGTTCCACTCTGCTCCACTCTGCTCCACTCTGCTCCGCGAACCGACCACCCTCGGACCGAGGGTCCGCAAGGGTAACGATAAAAATTGCCTCGCTGGCATCGCGGTATACCGCGCTATGCCGAGAGAGAACGAGAGAACTCCACCGTCCAAATAATACGCTTCGTTACAGTCCTATCGTCCAGCACAATATAATGCAACAAACAAACCGTGAGCCCTCTATTGTTACCCGAGAAAAAAACTGATCCACCGGATTGTTCGTTTTGATCTTCGCCACAGATTTTCGCAGCCTAGCACTCGCCAGTGTAATCTATACCGGATAGTTCGGTTTGTCCGCGAGGCTTCGAGGGCTTCGGCCGATCGTAAATGGTTTAGCCCTTTTGCAAGGGCGAGAAATTCGCGACGAAAATTTACAGAGACCGTGTAGTTTTATTTTCGACTTGATTCTTCCTATTTCAACCAACAACAATGGTCGCTCTCATAAAAGGCTCTTAATCGATTTATTCTCGGCCGGTGTATCCTGCAACAATTGTAATAAACTATAAGACTGTTTCGACGGAACACAGTACATACGAATCTAAACGTCCAGCAAAAAAGTAGATTTAACCAGGAAGTCTTTGAAGAAGGACACATTGACGAGAATAAAAGGAAGGGTTCGAAAGAAAAAATATGTGTGGGGACTTGGATCGGGCGCGTCTACTCGTTCGGACCCTCGTTCGAGCCCTCCTCGACGAATATTTTCGAGCACTCTCCTCTCGGTTCGCACGGCTCTCTTCGTGGCTGGATGACTGTCGGCCTCCGACTTTTTCCGGTGCATGCAGAAAAATGAGAGCGGACAATAGAGCGGAGGTCATCGGTGACGAGCCGCGAGACCCGGAGAAAAAGAGAGAGAGAAAGTGAGCGTGAGGTAGAATGACGCGTGGAGGAGCGCAACGAGAGCGGCAAGGAAGACAGGAAGCCGCGCGCGTGGTACGAGAGAGAACCGAGCGGGCAAGGGTAAGGCAAAGACGCTGGGAGATCGACACTCGTGAGCAAAAGTGAGAGAAAGGGAGAGGAAAGATGTAGAAGAGTCAAGAGAAGGTAAGGAAAGACAGAGAGAAAGAGATATATTCATGTATATATGTATAGAGCGAGAGGGCAAGGGGAATCTCGGCTTCAAGTATTTCGCTCTTTGATGTGCGACCTGCCCCAAACTCGGCAGTCCGTGCCACCCTCTCCAAGTGGCTCGGCCGGCTTCAAAGAAAGTGCCTTGGGACCAACCCCCGCCTCCCGACACCACCACCGCCTCGCCGCCACCTAAAAACCCCAACGGCATTCTGTATTATACCGGCAGCCGGCTA